>CM031239.1:1024909909-1025003581 GCA_018340775.1 Taxus wallichiana var. yunnanensis
AATACTTAACCAGCTTACCTCATTCAACATTCATAAATTCTTTATTTAAAACCCAAAAACACATATTCATCATACAATAAGATAGTTCATCAATATAATAGAGTTTAAGAAAAACATATTTATTCATTTAGTCTTAGCTATACAAATATTATTCTTATTTAAACTTGATTTAATAGTTTACAATATTATAATTAATAGGGTAAACTCATAATTACTTATAATTTCACTCGATATGTTCTTATGTATGAGTTAGGAGGGTGTTACATAGGATTGGGACAAGTTTCGTTGTGTATTCATGTCTTGGGAATTTATCAATATTTATAGAAGTTTTTGGTCAATGTTTTACTACTAAAGAACACACGTTTGTACCTAATGAAAAGAATAAAGTAACAATGTATACATATTTACAACCATTAACCAATTTTCCTTATAGTAGAGTATGAAACAAGATTATGATACTTGGCACTAATCCTTTTAATTTCCAACTAATTATGTATATTACACAAGGCTATTTTCTTAGAAGACTAATTTATGGTCTTCATACATTTTTCATAATTATGGACTTCAAGAGTCCTAATGAAAATTTGGTCACAACACAAAAATTTACTAGTTTATACGGGCATGGATCACATGATTGTGCTTTGCACGGCATAATTTTTAAAATAATACTTAGAAAATGTTTTATCAACAAAACACTTTATTTTCATTAAAATAATTCTTTACAGAGAGAAAAGGAGAAGGAAAAGATGTAACCATTCAACCATTGATATCCTAACTCAACATAAAGTCTACATTATTAATCATTTTGGATACATAGGCAACATAACCAATACATACAATCATCCATCAATTAAACTTACTTAACTCGCTCTTGTAATTGATTTAAAGTGTAATTCACTGCGATATAGAGTGATACAATTAGTATGTATAAAAAAGGTACAATTAATACATGTATTCAAACATCTTCAAATTCAAAATAACAATTTATGTACATTAATGTAGTCAATATAAATCATTATAAATACATGGAGCATTACATAATGCACAAAATTAGTAGTAAATTGTTCCGTAACTAAGAGAATATTACTAATGCAATAACATTAACACAACAAGCCCATAATAACCCCAAGAACTAAATTACAAAAGTAGGATTTTGATCTTAACCATATCTATCAAATATTAAATGTTCCACTTTGACTCAAATAATTATTGAATTCATAATGCAATTAACCATTTATGCTTATTTGGATCACAACAACCATAAACAAAAATGATGTAACTATTATCCATATTCAAGTCATAACCATTTCACTTAAGAAAATAATTAGCCTTTTTCCTATAGAGTAATTTATTAAACACAACAAAGTTACAAATTATTTTCAGAATGGAAATAATATAATTAACCCAAAAATAAATGAATAAATCAATGAATACAAAGTTTATACCCAAAATATCCAAGATAACTATTTACATAATAACCAAGTCATTCCCACCTTTTTCTACATAATATCACTTGATTCATTCATCAAAGTTACATATCACACCCAACGAAGATGGGAGATATAGCTGAAATCCATTACACACATGATAAAACAATTAAATCAATGAAATCGATATTTTATATTGAGTTCTCTATACATGAGCATCATTCTCACCACTTATTCCAAAATAATTCACCTATGAGTTCTTACACAAATATTTTATGCTCAACAACATTAACACAATGTCAAATAGTATAAAACATTCATTTTCTCTCAAAAGAAGGAAATAATGAGACCATCATGGAAGTAGGTATTTTTTTGTCCTACTCTCAAAACCATTAAAATTCATGGTATAGGGAAGCTTAAGGGAGGCAAGGGCAAGGTTAAAAAAAAGTAACATTCATTTCTCTCTCTCAAACACAACATAGAAGAAAACACACATAAATCCACACAACACATAAATAATACATAAATATCTCTTTACCATTTCACCAAACTTGCACATGAGGGAAAACATTATAATATAAATCCTTGTACTTTACTGAACCCTCTGGGGATAAGCGAAATGGTATAATTATTTGTACCATGTGAGATCTATGGGATAAATTAAATTTATTAAAAATCCTAATGCCTCACATACATATGAGGGCTAAGCAAAACCTTAAATATAGGTAATTTTTGTTACCAATTTGGGGTAGATACAAACACAAGATCCATTATTTATTCTGTAATCATTTAGGGTAAATTCTAACCCAAAATCGATTGCTATTCTTCCATATGATATAAGCATTTCAAGTAAATTATAACCCTAAATTTATTGTTTACTTCGCATACTATGTAAATTTATACCTAGTAACTTATAACCCATTATTCACTTTGTAAAATAAATAGAAATCTACACACATAGTCCATGACATATAAGGGATTGAGATTTATAATCACATATAATTTATAAGGGAATTCAAAAGGAATTTTCAGAAAGAGAGTGCATCTTAAAATCATAGGTATTATTAATACATTTGATTCATACATTGAAACATACCAAAACAAGAAAAATCCCCACTCAAATTTACTGCAAATAACTTTTCTATTCAATCCTTTTTCTCCTCCTCTTCTACTAATGCCCCTTACACATGATTTATTCCATACTATCCTCATATTGTAATTTTCTCTATTCCACCATTATTTTTCATAAATGAATATGAAAACATCTGTTAAGACAGTTAAAAAGTGAAGATCCAAATCTCTCCCCAAATTTGTAATCCATTTTTTCATCATCAACCTGATTTACAAGTAGCCAATATGAGTGGGAGACTGAAATCCAAAATAATATTAGGGATTGGATATAGAGGTTAGGCCATATATCTAGAGGGGGAGGGAGCGTAGCGCTATATAGATATACAGGCTCACCTCATAGTAGTCAGTCAGTCCGAGTGCCCCATATAGAAATAGAGATAGAGATAGATGGGGCCATATGGATATATGGGGCGACCGGCTATAGTCTATAGTGGGGAAAGGGGGCTACTACTACTAGAGGGGAAGGGAAGGGGATCCGTCCATAGAGAATCTAGATAGGCCTCGACCCCAACCCTATCAATTCTAGTACTAGTACTCCACGGTAGGCTCGGCTCGCCTTTCTAGAATAGGGTTCCCCGTTAGTCCCCAACCCGGAATTCTGATATTCTAGGCCGACTACCGACTATATAGAGAGAGCCTAGTCTCCCTCGCCCCCCCCTCTGTTTAGATAGGGATAGTTCAGGGTCGCCATATAGAACTGGTTCCATTTATGCGCTCGACCGGGCCATACCATAAACGAACAGTGATGCCCGGAGACTCCCATAGATCTAGGAGGGGTGCGCCCTATCCCTATCTATAGTTGGCGGAGGCGGATGCCCCCGGAAGGGGAAGGCCGGGTGAACCCGATGGCTCGGTGGGCCCTGATCATCTGGAGTAGAGAGTCCCGTGGATCGGGGTGGCGGCTACGGCTATGACTCATTCCCCTCAATATCCCACCGAGTCACCACCAGAGATCCCACCCGGGTCTATGATATGAAGCTATGACCCCCTATCGGCCCCATATCTATATAAGGGTGCCTCCGTCTCACTGTATATAGTATAGGGGGGAACGAGTTTGATCGGTTCAATGTATCGGGGAGCGGCCCCTCTAGAACTATGACCGAACCTATTCGGGGTTGAGTCTTTGGTCAATTCAATGGTGTGGGTATTACATTCATTATGTATGACATGCCCATCCGATTAATATAGAGTCTCTCTGGTTAGTATAATAGAATCTCTAGCGGCCCTTGGCCCGGAGTAGAGCATGACTATATAGAGGAGGTCATCGTGCCTCTATTTGTATATGGGAACGATGACATCTATATGCTAATTAGATCCCAGGATAGGGGGAGGAGGCCCATATCCATAAATATGGGGAGCTATTGATTTAGGTTGAGCCCTAACTGGTCCGAGGAGGCTGATCATGCTTGTTATGTAATCATTTTCAGCAATCATGTCCTACACATAATCAATCGGTCGGGAAGTTAGGGCTCGACCTATAACTACTACAATTTACTTGTATATAGAACTGAAACTATGTTTCCCATGGATATATAGGGGTAGTCAAATCAATAGTCGTATCGTAGTGGGGAAATAGTGTGGTATTGACTAGTATATTGACTTGTATGATCCGGTTAGGTCACTAGTATGGTATTGACTTGACAACTATGAATCAGGTGATGAAGGAATCAACATCTCATATAGAGTAGAGGGGAGACCTATAGTTCTATATGGGGTGGGGCCTATCTAAAGGAAATACACCTTAGGGCATGCCCCCTCTCTATAACTCTCTATAGGGATAGGGTCGATTCGGGATGTTTCCTTCCTCGGGAGGGGCCCCATTGGTCGAAAGCGGAGAGGGGCATATCTATATATCCTCCGATGAACTAGTCAACTTTCATTTCTGAATTGGGAAGGAGAGGATCCATCCATCTATGTTTATAGAGTAGGGGGCTTGAGTCGATTACAATTTTATATAGATAGGGAAGGCTTTTGAGATATAGTAGAGCGTCATATCTATAGTTCAAGGCCCCAGAGATGGAGATAATATCATTCAAGGTAGGAGTGGAGTTACGTTCCCGCCTATATAGAAAGAGAAATGTCGACCAAGAGCCTATAGATGCCCTTGACCTCCGGATAGATATATCCAAATACAATCATATCATCTAGCCATATAAAGTTTTCAATAAATTAATGATTATCCTCCAAAGTCAAAATAGATCATCATCACCAAAAATCTATTTTTATAAGCCTTATAAATTTATTGTTTATATGTGTTATACCTATTTACCTTGTTGGTGCAATAAAGTTTACTTATTTTATTTAGTTTTATTCAAGATTTTTGGCTTAGTGTACTTTGCACACCTTCGAGGAATAGATTAGTATAATTGGCATTTATAGCTTCACCACTTGTTTAATGTGTGCCTATTCATGTGGATGCTATTGCACATATGTCTATTATATAGTCAATTTAAGTAAAGTTAGAATACAACTCTTATTTCTATTTGTATATATACACCACTTCTAAATTTATTGGAAATAATGTGTTTCTATTATTTCTTATTATTTTGAACAACATCTAGCATTTTTGGAGTGAGTCAAAATTGAGAAGGTTCCCGGGTTTCACTTTTTCTTTCATGGTGTCAAAGTAGTACTCCTTCAATTAGTAATTGTGGTTTTGAATATTTTTTCACTTATTAATTTGATAGGTATTGTTCTCCAAGTTTTTTTTTCATATTTTAGGCATATCAGCTTACTACTATTCAAAAAAACATACGGGTTTTATTATTCTTGCAAAAAAACCCCTTTTTCAATCCTTTGTAAGACATTTTTATAATATCGTAAAAACTAGAGTTTCTAGTTCTTACTATTTTTATACACACACACACACAAAAACAAACACACACAGAGAGAGAGAGAGAGAGAGAGAGAGAGAGAGAGAGAGAGAGAGAGAGAGAGAGAGAGAGAGAGAGAGAGAGAGTGTGCATTAAGGATTTTGTATAGATGCGTGGATTGGTTTCTATGATTTTAAAATTTTATTTTTTGTAGGACAAGACAAAATAAAAAAGGTGTATAATAAAATATTTTATATTTTTTTACAAGTTAGAGGATCCACTCACTTATTTGGGTAAGTGCATGAAGTTGGGGGCCAAAAAGTGGACAAAAACCCGGAAACAGACGAAACACGTATGTGTTTTGCTAAAACGTGCCCACATTTTATTTTTTTGGTAATCTATAACGCCTACGTGTTTTGAAGAACCCAAAACATGTACGTGATCCATAATATAGAAAACACATACACGTTTTAGAGAATTTAAAATGCGTACGTGTTTTGTATATTATAGATTATGTATGTGTATATGGGTATCTTATAAGTACAAGAATAAATGTTCAAGTATAAGAAATAATAAAAGAAATCTTATACTTTAAATTTATTTTAGTAAATATAAGAAATTAGGGTCACTCTGCACCTGATGGAAGTGGTCCCGTAGCTCTAACAGTTATAATCTAGAAGATAGTTTTTCAAAATATAATCTAGTTAGTACTTACTCATTTTTAGGATTTTAGCAAAGGACCTAAAACTTTCAGGGCATATATATTGTAGTTGGTCTTTGTTTTGGGAAAGCATATAGTCGTTTTAGGGTTTTTGACCTTCTAAATTGGATTTTGGCCCTATCACTGCTTGAATTAGTACCAATTTTTAAATTTTGCCCATAATTCACTTTAGTGACCATGAATAAACTCTATGATGCTTGTCTACTTCTTACTAAAAAGATATCCTCACTTTGTATATAGAGGATTGTTCCCTGAATGGGATTCCTGTCCTATTGCCAAAATGAGGTGATTGTAATGTGCCTCCTCCTTAAGGTGTGATAACACTACTAGGTGTTGAATGAGTTTTTATGAATAGTACCAAGTGAATTGCATCAAGTGAACTCAAATGATTGCTCATTCTTAGAAACATGGTGCTCCATATAAAGATCATCCCCTCACCTTTCCTAGCTCTAAAAGAATCCTTTCATGGAATCAAATTCATGATTCTCATACATTTTTGCTCATATGTCTCTTATGGAGACAAACGATGCCTTAATACTTCACACATGATGGTCTTTGATACCTCGAGTGACATGACTAGCTCATTTTAGCTTGTTCTGAAGGGTGTTCAATTAGCTACAGAATGGCCAAAATGCCTTTTTAGGCCTCCAAAGGAAGTAGTATCTCATCAAAACTAAATGAGTCAATTGATCACCTTAGACACTATTCCCTACACACTAAAACACACTGAATGATCTTATTGCAACTTTCCTTTGGGTGAGGGTTTATGATTTATGGTTTAGGGTTTAGGGCTCAGGGTTTAGGGATTGGTTTTAGGAGTCAAGGTTTAGAGTTTAGGGTTTAAGGTTTAGTGTTTAAGGCTCATAGTTCATATTTTAGGGTTTAGGGTTTAGGGTTTAGGGCTTAGGGTTCATGGTTTAGGGTTTAGAGTTTAGGGTTTTGGCTCAGGGTTAAGGGTTGAGGGTTTAAGATTTAGGGTTTAGGGTTTAGGGTTGAGAGTTGAGGGTTGAGGGTTTATGGCTCGGGGTTTAGTTTTTAGGGTATGGGTTGAGGGTTTATGTTTGAGGTTCAGGTTTAGGGTTTTGGCTTAGGGATTAGGGCTTAGGGCCTAGGGTTCAGGGCTTAGGGTTTATGGCTTAGGGTTTAGGGTTTAGGGATAAAGGTTTATGGTTTAGGGTTTAGGGATCATGGTTTAGGTTTTAGGGTTTAGGGTTTAAGGTTGATGGTTTAGGGTTTAGGATTTATGGCTTAGAGTTTATGATTTAGGGCTTAGGGTTTATGGTATAGGGTTTAGGGTTTAGGGCTCGGGGTTTAAGGTATAGGGTTTAAGGTTTAGGGTTTAGGGTTTAGGAATTAGGGTTTATGGTTTAAAGGTCGGGTTTAGGGTTTAGGGAAAAGGGTTTAGGGTTTAGGGTTTAAGGCTCGGGGTTTAGGGTTTAGGGGTTAAGGGTTAGGGTTTAGGGCTCATGGTTTAAGGCTCATGGATTAGGCTCACCCATTCACTCAATGTAATGTTCTATGTCTTACCCATTCTTATAAATATTGATAGAGAGTATTCAGCTAAAAAGGGTTCATCTACTTCATAGGTAGAACATTCAAGGGAGTCATCACAATTTGATGCCTTTCATCTACTGATATTTTAATGGAGGGAAATTACAAATATCCAAGAACAATTTGGTATAAATAAATGTTACCCAATACAGAGCTATCTTCTTCTTCCCATTGCATGCAAACTATTTCACTCATTGTAATGTTCTGTGTCTTACCCATTCTTATTAGTATTGACAAAGAGTATTCAACTGAAAAGGGTTCATCGACTTCATAGGAACAAAATTCAAAGAGATTCATCAAAATTTTATGTCTTTCATCTGTTGATATTTTGAAGGAGGGAAATGCCCACCTCTCATAAACAAGGTAGTTGTAAAAATCAGACTTAATTATAGTTCTACGCACAGACTAGGAAATATGGTCCTAAGATATTCAAAAATATGAACTCACTCATGAGTCCTACTGGAAATATATGAGGTTTAGGGGTTTAACATTTAGGGCTCATGGTTCATGGTTCAAGGTTTAGGGTTTGGGACCTTTAGGATTTAACATTTAGGGCTTAAGGTTTATGGTTTATGGTTTAGGGCTCAGGATTTAGGGTTTAGGGGTTAGGGTGCATGGTTTAGGGTTTACGACTTAGGGTTTGGGTTTAGAGTTACGGGTTTAAGGTTTATGGGTTAGAGCTTAGGGATTTGGATTTAGGGTTTAGGGCTTAGGGTTTAGGGCTCAAGGATTAGGGTGTAGGGTTCAAGGCTTAAGGTTTAGGGTTTATGGTTTAGGGATTAGGGATTAGGGTTTAGGGTTCATGGTTCATGGTTTATGGCTTAAGGTTTGAGGTTCGAGTTACTGGTTTAAGGTTTAGGGGTTAGAGCTCGAGGCTCTAGATTTAGTGTTTAGGGTTCAAGGCTTAAGGTTTAGGGTTTATGGTTTAGGGATTAGGGATTAGGGTTTAGGGTTCATGGTTCATGGTTTATGGCTTAAGGTTCAAGGTTCATAGTTACTGGTTTAAGGTTTAAGGGTTAGAGCTTGGGGCTTTGGATTTAGTGTTTAGGGCTTAGGGCATAGGGTCTAGGGTCTAGGGTCTAGGGTCTAGGGTTTAGGGTTAAGGGTTTATGGTTTAGGTTTTAGGGTTTAGGATTTAGTGTTTAGGGTTTAGGATTTATTATTTTGGTTTTAGGGTTTAGGGTTTATAGTTTAGGGTTTAGGTCTCATGGTTGAGGGTTAAGGGTTTAGGTCACAAAGTTCGGGTTTAGGGTTTAGTGTTTAGGATTTAGGGCTTATGGTTTAGGGCTTAGGGCTCAAGCTTTAGGGTTTAGGATTCAATGTTTAGGGTTTAGGATTTAGTTTTCAGGGTTTAGGGTTTAGGGTTTAACATTTAAGGCTCATGGTTCATGGTTTAGGGTTTAGGGCTTAAGGCTCAAGGTTTAGGATTTAGGGCTCATGGGTAAGGGTTGAATATTTAAGGATTAGGGTTTAGGATTTATGGTTTAGGTTTTAGGGTTTATGGATCATGGTTTAGGGTTTAGGTTTAGGGCCTCGGGTTTAGGGTTTCGATTGTAGAATTTAAATGCTAAAAGATTTAGGCTGAATGTTGAAATCCTGAAAATTACCTATGTATTGACTAAATTATACTATAAAAACTATCTCCTAAACCATGACTGATGGAGTTGTGAGACTAGTTCCATAAGGTGTAGAGTGACCATAATTTCTTATATTTACTAAAATAAATTCAAACATTTATTTTTGTACATGAAACTTACCACACAAGCATATACAATGTTTATACTTATATGAACGCGTACACATTATAAATATACATACACGTTATAGTGCGTACACGTTATAATGCGTACATATTTTGCATTTTCACTTTTTCCAAGCCATGCCTCAAGGCTTGGGATCCAGTTTGGATCCCCAAGCTTGAGGCATGGACCTGCACAAACACAAAAAACAACGTGTTTTTGCAGGAAAATGTAAAAATGCCACTTCCTCCATGATAAATCAACATAAAACAATTGATTCATTTAAAAAAATTATACCACGATGTAGAGTAGAGTTTCTTCTTTCTAAAAATATAATTTTTCAAATTTTCTGACTAATATAAGGTTTCCATATTATTTATTTTCTAACTATTCCTTTTTATAGCTATTTTTTTAAAATTTTAAATATGTCTATCTTTCATCGTGTATCTTTTTTTGGGTCATCGAAATTGAAAAAAATTATACTAGCACAAACTAGGCCTAATTATATACATATTAAAAAATAATAATCTAATTTTCTATATTTTTTGAGGTAGTTAGGGGGGCACTGGTTGGAGCTTCGTTATTTTTCAAAACATAAAATTTATGTACTAGAAAAAAATAAAAAATAAATATTTGCTAAAAATATAAAAAAATTCTAGCACAAACTAGATGCTCCTAGCTATCTTTCTACTAAAGGGTTTTCAAAACTACTAAATGGTGCTAAAAAAATGGTGGGGGCACGAAAGTCACTATATTATGTTTTTAACAAAAATAGGAGCACCTGTTGGTATTTTAGTTATTTGACCCACTTAAACTTATCCATTTTCAATAAAATTTAGTAGCTTAGAAACTAGACTCAAAATTCTATGATTCATGTTTATACAACATCTTCCAATTTTGAGTGTAAATATTTCAAAAACTCATACAACTTGAAGTTTTTAATTTCCGAAAAATACGTCCACTTAAGACCCCCTTTTGGCCCCCAACTTGGTGCACTTACCCATTTTTAGATTCTTTATCTCACAAGTTTTCCAAAAATTTCAAGTTTTTGTAATTTGGATTTACGGTGCTTCCGAAGTGTCCATTTCAAGTTTGTAGTTTTTTAGCAAACCCTTCAAATGCACACTTATGTTCTTGATTGTTAATAAAGACAAATTCTGGCAATTGTTGTATTGAACATGATAAATGGTGTGATGAAAAGTATTGTTTTATAAGGCATTGGCTACGAAGAGGTATATATTTTAAATCATTAAGCTATATGCTTAGCCTTAAGATCCTTCTTTATGTTATTGGTTTCCCATATGACACTTCTAGGCCACTTAATTAGACCCTTGCACCCTAATTATCCCCACCCGATTATTTCATCCCTATGGCCTATATTTATCTCTTTTATCCCCATGTGAAAATATTTTCATAAATCTTGCACCATTCAACATAATTGTTTGTCTATTTTTTTCTAGAGTTCATATTTCCTTCTTTGTGTGTCTAAAAGATTTAATTTATTCAAATTGTGTATTTTTTCATGGTCTATATATTAGAATGGTTTTAAAAACTTTTATGGCCCAAATTTTGAAAAATGCAATTTTTGCATACTATTATTATAGACACAAAATCACGCAATTTGGGTATTATTTAGTCCCGGTCTCATACTACTATTCGTATGGTTCTTGAGTGAAGAAAGAACTAATTAATCCACGTCCTTTGGCCATTTTACTTTTCTTTCTATCATCATTTCTCATAGGAAATAAGAGATAAAATATGCGGAATAATCCCTTACAGAATCACAATAGTAGAAACTAATATGCAGAAAAATATTACAGATCTCAAATAAAAGTGTAGAATAAATAACACAACATAGAGAGACAAGATTTAACATGGTTCACCCAATTTGGGCTACGTCCACCAAGAATCACTTGCTCAAATTTTATTACACGCCTCCACTCTCTCAATACAATACCCAGATCCGTTTGGAGCTATGCTCAACAAACTTTACTGAGAATTCACACCCGAATTCAAAACACATCTGCAATACATTTGCTTGTTTTTGTATCATATGCATAAGACCATATAAATAGAAAATTGCTTAAGCATTTTGATACAAAATCGTGGGTATCAAAACCATGGGAAAAAACCGTGGGTCTCAAAACAATGGGCAAAAAGCAGGGTATCAAAAAATGGGTACCGAAAAACCATGGGCCCAAAAACATCCCATAACGGTTACCCATTACCCATGGGTTAATAAACCACCCATGAAAATTTGCTTTAGGGGCTTCACCCCTAAATCCCCATCAATCGGGGGGATTCACCCCCGAACCCCCGACTGCTCACCGGTGAGCGGGACCACCATAAAAATACCCGAGTGTAACACATAGAAGGTGTACCACACTCTAACATGAAAATAGGCTCCACAAACATAACAATTTATGACCTTTTGCATGTACTTACCAAGTTTGTTTTTGGCATTCTATGTTATTCTACCCGACTAGGGCACCCTGTGCACCTTGGTCCCATTTGGGGTGTCGTGATCCTTTCTCCACTTTACTTCCATCTTTTGGGAAATTTCTATCCATTTGAGCTTTCCATATTTTTAGTGGTTGGCCTTTTCAGGGTTTATTATGAAATTAGAACAAGAGAAACATATAAATATAAAGTTATGAGACCATAATGAGGGACCAAACGTTAGTCACTACTATCATCCACATAAGGTTGCATCCAGCCAAGACATCTAGAGCTCCATTTACATCCATCTAGCTCCATCATAAGGGACAAGGCTGGTTCATCTACATCACATTGCATAGGAGGGAAGTTTATTCTATTCCATCCACCATTTATTACATTTATAAATCTATTTATTACTCCACAAAGTGTGACTGGGATAAGAACACCTAGGGAATGATTTCCACACACTCATCTATAACTAAATTTGTATATGAAATGTAATGTAACACTCGGTTAGTAAGTCCACCATTGTGGCTTCGAGGATAGTCTAAACTTGTCATTTGCATTTTTCTTTTTGTAGGTTTTGATGCTTGGCTTGGGGTTTTACAGGTCTCTTCTTCATCTCCGATTATTAACGACATAGAATATAGTGCAATGACATACACTTGACAGGGTAAAAAGGATTCACATCATCTAAGAACCCTAAAAGTTGATTTATGGACCTCCCGTACAAACCAAAGTGCCCTAGGTTCCCCCATACTTCTCCATGAGCCCTCGTTTGCTTAGATAGGTCAGATCTACCCCTTTTTGAGCCCATGTGTGGTTGTTCTGCATTATTTTCATCCATTATTCTCTGCACACAACCCTAAAAAGTCGTCGAATCAACTAATCTCTTTCTAACTCTCCTTGCACATTAGTGTTTTACATTTCTACTTTCTTAGTTTCCTGGGTCACTTTCTCTATTTAGTTAGCTCTTATTTTACTATTGTGTATATCATTTGATTAGGCTAGAATAGCCTATTATTTTCCATTTTAATTTAATCATTTTGGTGAACCCGTACTCTATCTTCACGCTTAGGATCCTCATTTTTCCTCTATCATGGCTCTTAAAGTTCCTCAAGTTTTTTTTGACTTACTTAAGATGCATCCCAATTTCTAGGTTGTTCTTCAAAAATCCCTAGACACCATATATCGTCCTAAAAACATACCGCCACATGAAATAAGTCCTATATTCAATTTTTTATATGATGAACCTAGTTATCGTGCTCCTCCATCTAATCAACCCCTATTAGAATCAATTCAAGCTTTACATTCTTTGTTTCAAGATAATTTTATGACTATGGAATCCATGATCACATCTCTCAAATCTGAAATCCAACATCTTAAGGACAATTCTCAAGTGCATGATTATTGTCCTTCTACATCTCATCTTCATTCTATGTCTTCTACATGTAATAATGTTAGTGAGATTCACATCTTTCCACCCCCCACGCCTCTCAAGTTTGCAATAAATGATAAGCAACAAAATATTCATCTGAAGCTCATTACACATCAATTAATCAACTTGCCATTTACTCATGGTTATCCTTCTTAATGGATTTAAAAGTATCAAGGTCTTCCATATTGCAATTATCATCAAATCAATGGACATAATGACAATGATTTCTATGCTTTACAATGAATAATCAAGCATCTTGAGCATCAAGGTTTCATCTCATTCACCACAAAAGTTATGTTACATGGTCATCACAACTTGTTACATATAAATGGGTTCTTATATCTGATTCATCTAATAAGGAAAGTCATGAGCCACCTAAGCAACCACCTATGGTATCACAAAGTCAACATAATAAACCTCCTTTAAAAATCATTTCGATACTACCTTCTCTCAAGTCATCCGCAGAGATTACCAAGTAAAATTACATAAAATCCTCTTACCATTGAGCTCACTCCTCCTCCATCAAAGGTATCTACAATATCACTAGGTCATACTTAGCAACCACCTCCTATAGTTAAAATTGTAATTCCGCTATATACTATAGACCATAAATATTTCAATGAATGGGACCTTGATGAAGTTTACTATGACGATGAACCATTTGATGGTCATACTCCTCCATCACCTCAACGTCCCATCACTTTTTTAAAGAAACTACTCCTTACACCGATCTAATTAGTATCTTATGACTAGAATTTCATTGCTTACATACTTGGGGGCATAAAATTCACACATCCCCCACCTCATATTAGCATCAACACATCTCCCATACTTGCATAGTCATAAATCAATCTCCTCACATAGGCATATTCATCTACACTTTAGCATCGTCATTACCCAATGACACACTTTTGTGCTTCGGTTCACACTTGAGTGTTGAGGGTATACTACAGATGAACCCCACACACTCAACAATAGGTACTACACATTTGATTTCTTCACACTTCTTGAATCATATGTCTTGCATCATACATTATACATTTAGTCTACATCATTTTAACCATTGCACATCTACACATCTTACATATTATTCACATTATACTAGTATTCATCATACATGTATTACACTCCTATTGTTTATGAGTCTATCATTATGTCCTCCATCATCCTAAAGGCTACATAGCACACATTTCACACTATTAGGCTACATACACATCTTGCATGAAATTTTCCACATCGCATATTTACATATTTTTCATCATCACATCATCGTCTCTTATCATCACATATACTATTCCTCACATGTACTACACTCACTACCCTATGACGCACTCTACTTCCTCACCCATACTCGAATACCAAGGGTTTACAACTAACATAGACCTTACCATACTCATACAACAAGCATTCATCATGCGACATTCTTAAGTTATTAACATATGCTATAGGATAAATGGTCACCTATCCCATCATATTTTAGTGGTATATGTTGGGCCCTAAAATATCAACTAAGTACAAGAAGGAATGTGGGTGCACGAGACCTAGTTGAAGAAGGGTGTGTGGGTTGAAGGCGCGCAGGGAAGGGGTTTTGGAAAGGTTTTGTAGAACACATGGCACATGCGCAAGGAAAAATAGGTTTTGTACTTAGCCAGCATTCGGCATCCCAGAAGCACATGAGAAAATCATGACCCTTATGGATAAGGTGCCAGCCTGGTGACTGTGGATCAAAAAGGGAATATTCCAGGCATGCGATAGAAGGTTCTAGAAAACATCATTGCAAGAAGTGGAGAGCTCAAATCAAAGAAGGCATGCTCCTCGGAGGACCACTTTGACACTTGGCAACCGATATGTAACTTCTAAAAGGAATGCAGGTGGTTGCTTTGAGGCTATATATACAAGTTCCCAGTAGAAGGAGAAGAGAGGTTGGTGGAAAAGAAGTAGAGTAGAGGATGGAGATGAGAGGTGAAGCTCTGTAGAAATATCGTGGAGAGTTCTATGGGATGGGTTTAGATGATATGTAAGAGTAATGGAATATCTAGGGGATGGGCCCATGCTTTTCTTTGTAATATGAGGGACCTAAGTCTAGTTTTGATGTATGACTCTAGTTTGCACTATTATACTGATATGTGATGGCCTCAATAAATGCAATGTGATTATCAAACATGCTAAATATGAATATATGTGGTTCCTAGTTTATACTTATATCTATATGGATATGTTCTGTGTATATTCTTTGTGAATGGATGTAAACCCTTGTGCATTTTCTTTCTATTATGGTCTATATCTATATTTTGATAATGCTTTCCTTGTCTAAATGGATGCATTAGTCTAGAAACTTATCATACACTCTCAATATGAATGCATGGTTCTTTTCCAGTCTCTACATTTAAGTATCTGTCATAGATGATGCATTCTCACACAACTCGCACAAAGGAGGGGCTCAACACCTGCGTGTGCCTCGGTGAGCAACCAATGCCCATTATGTGATAGGCCGATGTGTATGGGATTTTCTTGTTCTTTGAAGGCTACAAAAATAACTACATCTTGGTTCTTTTGCAGGACCTCTTTTCAAAGTTGTTGTGAGAAATGACATGCATATTTTTCCATGTGATGTGTGATGACAAAGTGCATGACCTTAGAAAGTGTTGAAACATGATTCAAGAGCACAATGGATGAGTTTTCTCAAAGATTCAACACTAGACTTGAGTTCGATGCACATAGATGGGTAGAAGAGAACCTATACCATGATATGTATGAGACATTATTTTACTGCTTCCTAGTAGAAATATATGAATAGATTTCAACATATGCATCCAGATCAAGCTGGTACAATAGATCATGCGTGTGGACCCAAGATGACTATCAAAGGCTGTAGGATGCACATCTAACTTGGACGTGTGCTATTGATAACTACTGAAAAGGAGTGATAGTCAGTTATACTTTAGAATATGCAATTTCGACGTATTCTTTCCCAGAATTTATTGAGTTAGAATTTCTAAGGGAGCCTAGAGGATCATTTTTACATGCTATTCCTTTGGCTATAAAGATCTTGGTCATTACTTTGAGTTTAGAAGCATTCCCCATGGCTAACTAAATCTTCTCTAAGTGCTGGGAGAGGAAGCTAGGGTGGAGAAGGATGGTGGGAATTGTGGCTGAAAAGGAAAGGGAGGAGAGACGACTCAAGTATAACTAAGCTTATGAAAGGGAGATGACTAGACAATGTGAGGTTGCAAGTGTGATGGATTTATGGAGGCAGACATTGCGGGAAGAAGTTGAGGTTCACATGGAGGACGTAGAGCCTAAGAAATCTTTCCTACCTCATCTTGGAAAGTGTAGGAGAGAGGCCCCTTCAGCTTTTGATGAGAGTTCTTCACATGGAGAAAGAAGAGCCATTGCGCGCATGTGAACCCACCTTGCAACTAACCCCCCGGTGCTTGGTTTTCCAGATCAAGGGAAAAGTATTGTTAACCTAGTTAGTATCGGTGGGAGTAACCGATCTGTGCCCAGGAGATATAATTTTTCATTTGGAACATCCATGGTTGTGCAAGTTATTCATGTATTTGGAGGAATATTCGCACAAGGTGCAAGTACACCAGCTTTGGGTATCACGCCTAGTGGGACAATAACACAAACCATTGGCACACAATTTAGTGGGACAATGTGAACACTAGGCATAACCACTTTGGGTCCTTTCCGACTATAGGAGGTGGATCTAGTGGGTCAGGAGGAAACAATGGAGGGAACCAATACTCTGGATCGGGAGGACAAGGACCCTAACCACCTCCCTAAGTGTTTTTCAAGATGTATTTGCACTTACCAAACTATAGGGGTATTAAAGATGCTTTGCAGAGCATGTGCACAAGTGTGATTTACTATAGCACATGAAGGGGATCACTACCTGGAGCAGAAGGCAAGTCAATTTGCAACAACATTGTAAGGGCATGCACATAGTTGGTATAGGAAGCATGACCCCATCAGATAGTGGTAGAGTACACCACGTTGAAG
This sequence comes from Taxus wallichiana var. yunnanensis, assembly GCA_018340775.1. NCBI lineage: Eukaryota > Viridiplantae > Streptophyta > Pinopsida > Cupressales > Taxaceae > Taxus > Taxus wallichiana. The sequence continues at coordinate 1,024,927,174 of CM031239.1, forward strand.
AATGCCTTCCTAGTAGAATTCCATATCCTAGAGTTTGAGCAGAAGCACTCTTAAGGAGATCTAGCAGGGAATGGCCGAGAGTGTTCAAGAGTATGACGCATGATTCAAGACTCTCTTGTCAAAATTATCCTATGAAATTCATCCTTCTCAACATGCTCAATGTTTTTTTAGAGGGTTGATAACACCATTTAGAAGGTTTCTCGCAGACAAGACTTTCACGAGCACTGTGTGAGGCATTGGAAGCTACCCTATGTGCTGAAGCTTGTTGGGAGCATTGACATTGGTGTTAGCCCTTTTCTGGAGGCTCAAATTGCTGTAATGGCCAAGTAGTTGGAGAAGATATTTGCAAACTCAGTTTATGAGGTTCATAGTGGGATTTGGTGTAGAGATTGTGAAGTGGAGGGGCATGTAAAGGATAGTTGCCCTTAGAAGTTGGTGCTTGCTATGACGGTAGACTATAAGATTTTCCATGGGGATCATGATGAGTAGATTCACTCTACTCTAGCGCTTGAATCCATAAGAATGTTTGTTGCTATTACAAGTTCTGTACCTCTATGACCCATAATACCAAGGATTACAGATTGATTGATAGAATCCATGATGCTATTGATCTAGGTGTGCACCAGACTAGCCTTACAATCAGTTCAAAGGATGATGACCGATGTTATGAAGGGTGCGTAGATGGAGGAATGCGTGGAAGAGGTTTTCGTGGAGGATTTCATGGTCACAGGAATCGTGGCGGGAGGGAAAAGTGAGTTCCCACGAGGAATCTGTTATAATTCTGGATCTACAGAGCATTACAAAGGTGAGTGTCTTGATCTGCTACATGATGATCATGGTGCGGAAAGAAACACAAGTACGAGGAGTGTCTAGAAATTTATGAGCATATGGAATAGAAGTACTTGGAAGGATAAAGGCACTTTGGGATGGTAAGCATCAAGAAGGCTGATTCATAGTGGATGCCACGAGTGGCGCATCAATCAATGCTAGAACCTGTGTTGGTGATGATGCGAGCAGAGGCTACATGTGCCAGGGAGATACCAAGGAAAAAGAGGCTAGTTTCAAGAGAGGAAGTAGTACATGGAAAGTATTTGGACCCTGCTCATTAGAAAGAAGTATATCAAGAGACTATGTATGTCATTCAAAGTTTACAAGGAGAGATCCAATGTCTAAAGGAGTAGTCTAGGTAGCAGGAGAAAGGAAGGAATGCTGAGGCTCCATAAAAGGACCTGGATGAGGTCAAAGAAGTATGTAAAATGTTAAGGAAAGAGAATATTATTCCTTTGCTAGGAGAATGACTGAGAGAGAAGGTACCACGTGTCGAGTGGAGCACAAAAGACAAGTTTTGCATGCAAACCTTCCTCCTCACAACCTTAAATATGAAAAAGAGATTACTTTGAATGTGGTTGTTGATGGATGGATTCGATTAATAGCCTTATCGACACCGAGCAGAGGTCAATGTTCTTACCTTAGATGCCGGGCATTAAATGGGAAGGCCCGCATTATAACCATCTTCAAATGTGCTATATATGGAAAACAATAATAAGGAAATGCCCATTGGAGTCCTAAAGGATGCAGCTTATCACCATTCAAGGAGCCAAGTTCACCGAGACTTCTAAGTCTTGGCACTTACCAAGGCAGACAACTTTCTAGTGTTGCTTGGGCATCCATGGTGTTATAAGAAAAATGTTGACTTGTGGTTTAACAAAGGGTATATCAGTTTTGAGAACAAAGAGGAGAGGGTGGTAATCCCTTTGACAGATGGGAAGTCAACACCCTATACTGAGCCCTTGATGGAATAATTCCTTGATAGAATCTATGTGCACTCCATCATAGATCCTGAGATAATTCACACCATAGAAGACGTTATCTAGTTTGAATATGCTCAGTTCGTGAGTGATACCACTAGTATGACATGCAATAATTAGACACATGGGGCTTATGAGTTAATTGGGAAATAGATAAGGGGATCTGTAAAAAGGGTGATAAAGGTGTGCTTAGTCAAGTGCCTAGGAGGAAAGAAGTTACCAAGTTACTCTAGAGGGGCATATCCTGAAATTTTATTGTGGGAGATAGAAGCTCAATGGATAAATGAGGATGAGAGAAGAGGAATGCTCAGTTACAACCTACTCAAAACTCAGTAGCACAATGGTGGGATACACATCGGGAGAACCTCCTGAAGTGGCATGAGGTGAGTATCACCTTTTCTTTAAGGTTGTCTAGAGAAATGTGCCCACAAATATACAAGACTACCATGGTAAAGAGTTAGTCCAAGCGTGTGAGAAGTCTTGAATGGGAAGCGTAGAAGTGTTTCTACCTTTTCATGGGCACATAAGTTGTATTCCACCTTACAAGGTCATGTGTGCATGCTTGGTACATTCATTTAGAGATGCATCATTAGATAGGTAATTGGCAAGAGTTGACGGCTGATCTCATTCAAGCTTTCAAGTATAGGAGTACCAAACCATCAGTGGATAAGGTGTCATGCAAGTGGTCAAAACCTTATGATAGGGGATAGCGCTATGGTAGAGGATAGGCTGCTAGAATTGCTAGGCGAGCCTTCTTGGGAGACACACCTCAGTGAAGAATAATCAGAGGAGCTACAACTTGAGCGCATGCGTGCATGGAAAAAGAAAAAGGAAAAATGGTCTATGTAATAGACAGAGAAGAGATGGAGACTTTGAATGTTAACCATTCAGAGGGTACATGCGAAGTCATAGATAATGCTGATGAGCAAACACACACCTACCACAAGCCCTTAAAAATAAAGAAGGTTAACATTGGGATGGAGGAAAACCTAAGGAAGCTATCATCGGTGACTATTGGTTAGAAAAGGAAGTTTCAAAGATCATTGATCTATTGCATGAGTTCTAAGATTTGTTCCCTCATAGGTACCATGAACTCAAAGGCATTCACCATTCCTTGGGGAGATGAAGATCAAGTTGAAGGAAGGTGCACACCTGATTTAGAAGAGGCCTTATTGGATGAATCCAAATTTACGCGTACGGGTTAAGGAAGAAATAGACAAAATGATAGCATTTGGTATCATTGAGGTAGTAGAAGAATCAGAGTGGATAAGCCTAATGGTCATCAATATCAAGAAGGATGGGAGGATAAGGATATGTGTTGACTACAGGGACTTGAATGCAGTGTGTGTCATCGATCCCTTCCCAACCCCCTTTACTGAAGAAATTTTGGAGGGAGTAGCCGCGTGAAGTATACTCTTTCATGGGTGGGTTCTTAGGGTACCACCAAGTTATGATTGCAAAGGAAGACCAAAGAAATAAAACTTTTGCCAATGATTGGATATTTTTTTCCTACACAGCTTATGCCTTTTGGATTAAAGAATCCGCTTGTTGTGTTCTTACGCATTGTGGTACAAGCATTTCAGACTTCATACATAAATTTCTTCAAGTTTTCTTGGATGAATGGACTGTGTATGGATTGGTGAAAGACCATTGTAACAACTTAAGGCTAATGTTTGAGAGATGTCAGCAGTTGAAGATATCCCTCAACATTAAGAAATGTGTCTTTGTTACTCCATTTGGAACCCTGTTAGGACTTATTATATGCAAAGAAGGTTTGCTAGTAGATCCCAATAAATTGCAGTTATTGTAGGGTTAGGGGAGCCTACTAGTCAAAGCACAAAGTGTGTGGATTCCTTTGACATATGGGGTATTACAGGAAGTTCATCAAGGGATATGCCAAGATCTCCACACCCCTAGAAGAATTATTAAAACACAAGTGTGCCTTTCATTAGGGAGAGGTGCAACAAAAGGCATTTGACACTTTGAAGGATAGGCTTGTCATGGCACCCATATTATGTTTTCCTTCTTGGGATAAGCCTTTCCATGTGCATGTTGATGCCTCAGAAAATCTATGGGAGCAAAGCTAAGCGTAACCTAGTGAGGGAATTGTTGATCATCCCTTGTGCTTTACAAGTAGAAAGTTGACACTAGCAGAGCATAATTACACAACTACTGAGTGCAAAGCATTGTCTATGATCTACGCATTGCATAAGTTTAGGAAATATCTATTGGCGACACCATTTATATTCTACATAGACCATATGGAATTGAAGTACTTGGTCAACAAACCTGTTCTACAAGGGTGCATATGCCGTTGGGTCCTGCTATTTCAAGAATTTGAGTTCACCGTGGTTGTGAAACCAAGAAGAAGCAATTCAGGACTTGACCACTTATCAAGGATTAACTCGGGGAGGACACGCAAAGCATTGAGGATACCATGCTAGATGCGTAACTATTTAGGTTGTGGCATGTGCCCTTAGACTTGGAAGATATCACAGTGTTCTTAAAAATAGGTGTGGCTTAGGAAGGAAGGAAGGACTTAGAGAGAAAGCAATTAGCAATACGCGCCACACCCTACATGTTGATTGGTGGAGATTTGTAAAAGTTAGGTCATGATGAGGTTATATGCCGATGTGTATTAGAACATGAATGCGTAGCCATTATAGGGGAAGTGCATGGTGGGATTACAGGAGGACATTATGTAGGAAATGCTACTGCGTGAAAGATTTTGTTAGTAGGGCTTTGGTGGGAAACCATCTATAAATATTGTATTGAGTTTTGCAAGGCTTGTGACCATTTCTAGTGCCTTGGAAAACATGGAAAGAGAGATGGAATTTCCTTATGACCAATATCCAAAGGCTTCGAACCATTTAAAAAATGGGAAATCGACTTTGTAGGACCAAATATGCTAGTTGTACGAATGATTGGTTCACGATATATCATCACTTGCATTGATTACTTGACACGGTGAGACAAGAGGTAGCACCTATAAAGGATTACACCACATCGACAACTACTAGAGTTTTATGGGAAAACATAATCAACAGGTATGGTTTCCCTTTAAGTTTAACAAGTGATAGGGGTACACACTTTCTCAATAAAACAATCACAATTCTATTAGCAGAATTTATGGTAGCCCATCCTAATACTACTTTATATCACCCTCAAGTAAATGAGACTATTGAGGAATTTAAATAAATACTAAGTCACATGTTAACTAATATTTGTGATGTTGGAAGACAGGATTGGGATGATAAGGTATCAGTTGTTCTATGGGCATATAGGAAAACCTACAAAAGGTTGAACAAGGCCACACCATTTCAATTAGTGTTTGGCGCGAGGCTATTTTACCAGTGGAATTCATGTTACCATCGCCGCGTATAGCATACACAGGAGGGTTAGATGGAAAACAAGTGCTAGAAGAAAGAATTGATAAGTTGATGCAGTTAGACAAAAGGTGATCACTTGCTAGATGGAGTCAGAAGATAGAAAAAGTAAGACAAAAGGCATGACATGATCGTCATATCAAGAACAAGAAGTTTGAGGTTAGGCAGTTGGTATTGTTGTATGATTCCAAGTATTTGCACCATCCTGGGAAGTTGAAATTCCATTGGTTGGGACCTTACATCATCTCATATATTCTTGATTCAGGTGCTTTCCATTACAAGTGTTGGATGGGACGAGGTTATTAGATCACTTCAATGGGAGTACGCTGAAGCCCTACTATAAATAAGTCTTCTTGGTGTTTGTAATAAGGCAATATTTCCAGTTAGCTTAGAATTTCCCTTTGTGATTTTTCTTTTCTTGTGTTTCCCTTTCTCGTTGTTGTTTTTTTCATTTTGTTTTGGTTTTGCACCTTGTGTGTTGGTAACCACATTATTTTTCTAAATTTGTGTATGTACAGAGGACCACGCATCTGTTTTAGTGTGGGGTGGAGTGATACGAAGTATAGGCCTATAATACAAGTTTGAGCTGGTAGTAGAAGTTGCGGTTAATGTCCCGATTGAATGATAAAAAGTGCATAGAAGAGAAGGTGGATGAGAATGGTTAGTGTCAAAAAGGCTTCGAAACCATGTACAAAAAGGATGAAGAGTGTAGGAACAAAAAGAGGTAGGGGAGGGAAAAAATTGGGTAAAGAACAAGAATTGCCTTCGACGCTATGGATGCACGTGTAAGAGTCTTTGGTCTGGTTGGATTTTTGTGTGCCGGAAGGTTGAAAAAGGTTTTTCGTGCATGATGTAGACGTGGGTAAAAGTTCTTAAGACGACTTATTGGAAAAAATCACATTTAATGTTAAAGTACGTTGGTGGGTGGTATATGATTTAATGTTGGAAAGAAGTAAAAACTATAAATACAAGGTTGGGTAAATCATTACCTTGTGTTTATGAAGAAGAAAAATCTCTTGCGAACTAGGGCATCCAAAGAGATTTGTGTGAAGAAAGGAGAATCCAAGAAATCTAAAGTGTGTGACTAGGGTAGATACACAAACCAATGTGGAAAGAGTACAGGGGCTTCGGAAAATTTGTTGAGGAAGCGCCATTGTTATCCAAATTTTTCCCCCCGGTAAAATTGATCAAACATGAACTTGCACAGAGATAATCAAAGGTTCAAATCAATATTGTGAGCCCACATTTCAAATCCAACAGTCAGGTTGCAGGCGGGACTCTACAATGGAGGATCAGGATCGGCGAAGAATCGAACAATGTCAAAGGAGGCCAGGAGGAAAATAGGGAAAGGCTTGAAGTTTTCGGACTTAGCTACATATGAGATGACTCAAGGAAAAACAATATACTCGTGGAAGGTGCCATGTGTCAGCTTGGTGCAATTCCAAAAGGCACATAAAAAGGTAGGTCCCAAATGTGCATTGAGCCTCCATGTGTCCAATCGACGTAAATTTAGAAGTGAGACCTAAGGGACAGTCCCTAAATGAGCATGAAGCTTCCATGTGTCCCAGGTCTAAAGGGAGGTCTCATCGGCCGTTGAAAAGTCACAGACCCATGGAGGGTGCCATGTGTCTCATTGGCACAACTCCAAGGATAGAATCTAAAATGGAGATTCAAACTAGCGCCAACTCTCCACGTATTAGGGGTCCAACAGAATTCAAATGGCAGCGGGCCCAAAATCAGCTAAGTATGAAAGGACTGGAGGAAGCCTCCATGTGTCTCAATGACGCACCTTCAAGGGTCAAAGCCAAAGGCAGTCCCCAAATGAGCACGAAGCTTCCACGTGTCCCGGCCCGAAAAGAAGAAGTCAAAAGGGGAAATATCGATCGTTGAAAAGTATAAACCGAGGCAGTCAGTCATCGAAGGTGCCACGTACCTCAACAACACAAATTCAAAAGGCATGGCCCAAGGAAGGACCCTGAACTAGTGCTTTGGGTTGCCACATGGTCGAGTAAAAATGGGGTAGAGCGGGGCCAAATCGGCTAAGTATAGAAGAACCGGTAGATGACGCCATGTGTCTCATCAAAGCAACTTCAAAGGCTTCAACTAAAGTGGAGAATCAAAAAGTGCCGACTCTCCATGTGTCCAGAGCCCAAAAAGGTAGAATCGACCGTTGATAAATTTAAACAGAGGCAGGTCAGTGGAAGGAGCCACGTGCCATCTCCATGCAAATTCAAAAGGTAAAATCTTGAAGCAGGTCCCAAATGTGCGTTGAGCCTCCATGTGTCCCGGGTCAGACATATGGCCCTACTAAACAAAAGGGGACTTAGTAAAAACACAAAATTATAGAGCGGGCCCATAAAGGGACACATGGCCATGTTTTAAGTCGAAGCGGGAAGGCGGGTCACCAGAGATAGTTTGAATTTTTTGAATTTTGTTTTGAAAAGGTGTAAAGTATAAAAGCAAGCCACACCTCCACCGATGCCCGTGAGAAGCCACGTGTCGTGCCTAAATCACAAGTGGAAGAGGCGGGCCTTCGAAGGATTTTTTTGCCAAAAGTGGGCTAGCGGGCTTGGGGAAGACTTTTCGCCAAAGTGGAAAATGTGGACTGGTAGGCCCGAAGATGAATTTTGGGAAATGTAAAGTTGTGGGGCCACAGGAGTTTTTTTTTGCATTTTTGTAACTTTCATAAAATCATAGTTTGCAAGTGCAGGCCCGTGAGCCCAAGGAGGTTTGTTTGCCAAATGGAAAATGAGAAGGTTGTGGGCTTGCGGGGGATTTTGGGCAAAAGTGAATTTCAGGCTTGTAGGGTTGTGGGGAGTTTTTGCACTTTTGTAATTTTTGTGCAAAAGGCATAAAGTGAATTTTAGGCCCACGGATCCATTTTGCAAAACTGGTTTTCACCATTTTTGTATGGATTCAATTCAAATATTCAAATGGGCATATCTTTCGATCCAGTGCTCAAAATTCAACAAATTTGGTACCGTTGGAAAGATATCAACCTCCTCTATGCCATGGAAGCATAAAATATTATTTTTAGTAGGATTTGATGGGTGAAAATTAGGAAAACGTCTTTCATTCCATTAATGAAGGATCCGATTGCTTCAACTACCCAGATCTGATCTAGATTTTCCATCTTTCCTTCTCCAACATGCCAAATAGACATGGGGAACTAGAATTGATAGATTGTAGGTGGATTTGTAGGGCATTGATGGTTGGTGGTTGAGCTTTAAGAGAAGAATCGATTTTCTCTTCTTTCTCTTTGGTTTTCATCGTCTATATATTGTAAACACTTCTCATTTGAGAAGGGGGAGACATTCTGGGTGTGGGGAAACTCTATAAAATTTGTTTCCCAACTCCATTTTGAGTTGTAAGCCTTCTCCTATGCCTGGAAAACGTGTTTGTGCCTATGAGCATCCATGTAATGGTTCACGCACCTCATAGAGTAATAAAATTGTGTTATTGTGGTGTTCTTCAACACTTTCTCATGTTTTGATTAGTTCTCTCAGGCATATCCATTTCGTGCTTTCTTCCCGTGCATGTATTTCAAGTTTGTAGGTGTAAGATGTTGTGTTGTGTGGAGTTTCGATGACAGATTTGGATCTGGGTCTATGTCACTTCTATTTGACCCCCTCATCTCCTTTTCCCCATGTTTCATCCTCCCTCAACAGATATCTCACCACTTCATTTTCTGGTGTATCACCACTTAGTGTAGGCTCTCTTTCACACACACTCTCTCTCCTTGTCTCCTTGGAATGGTTAGATTAGGATAGATAGGTTTTTCCTTCAATAGATTAGCTTGTGGTAGGTAGTTTAGGAAGAAGGAACTAGCATTCTCTGGAGGTCCATCTCAAGTCCGTAAGTCCCATAGCTTGAGATATGGTCTAATGTTGTGCAATCACACCAGATGCCCCATTTCAAACTCAAGACATTCGGGGGTGCTGTGATTTTGCACTAACAACCATCTTGTGGAAGGATTTTTCCACTTAGGGTTTGGTGGCTAGGGCACAAAGTTAGAAGGGTTTCTTCACAAGGTTGAGCTTTGGGATTGGACAAAGTGGTAGAGCAGAGCAAGGGGAAGAGGATTTAAGTGTTAGCACTGACCAAAAGAATGGAACCAAGGAAACCAACCATTTCACCAAAGAAAACAAAGGGAAAGGGAAATGGAAAGCATATCGCTACCGTTGTAAGCACCAATGAAGAATGGTATGTGGAAATGCAATACCCAGATGGGGTATTTCTAGGAAAATAATGGGAGTCACACTTACGGAAGATGGCCATAAGCGATTATAATCATCGCACAAGCACAACAGAGAAGGAGATGGATTTGGAGTTGGTTCGACCAACCAACAAGAGGATGCTAAAAGGCATGCCAATAGACACCGACGAAGTAAATGTCAAATTGGAGAAGGCAGGGATGCATTGCAGATTTATGAATTACCTTACTTTGGAAATCTTGAGCGGTCAGATCAATGGTTGATGGCACTCGCTCATGAAGATCACTTTTACTTCATGGAGTGCAAGATGCACATCACACTCGTAGCTGATATACAAGTTCACAGTGTCTCAATTAGTGAAGGATATAGCATTGATGATGATCTGAGGTGACAAGGAAGCCATCAAGAAGACAGTAACAACATATGACTACAAGAAGGGTTCACGATACTTTGACATTGCATAGATTCCAAACCCTGTTATGAGGATGGCTATGTGCTTGGTAAATAAGCTTAATGTTCAGGAATGATGGAAAAAGTGAACAAGGCATGGCTGAATGTATGCCGGAAGATATTAGAAGGAACCATCTATAACTTGTCTACTTTTATCGCAGATGAAAGTATAAGCAGCACGTAAGAGGGAGAGAAGATACTATTTGGCAACGTCCTCCTTACAATTTTTTTCTTGAGATTGGAGTGCCTGATGGGCCAAGAAAATTTGTTTGGGAATATCCAAAAGAGGATCCTCACTCAGTAAAGAGGTTTTCAAAATATACTTGTGAAACCATGATGACCGCTCACAAGGTGCACCTAGAGAAATGGTATAAGAAAATGCATGATGCATTTGGGGCTGAGTGAAGGATCCCATAGTAGTTTCCCATGCTCATGAGTGGAGAGGCAGAATTTGCAATGTACCAACACTTCTACATTGAAAATTTATGATGACAGATGAGAACATGAGTCCATGGTGCAAACTACCCTTCTCCTTCACCGTGTTATATTTCCAAGCTAGAGTTAATCAATTCAAGGAGGCCAAGAGACTAAGGTTCAACCTTAGCAAGGTAGATATAGACCACCGAGAGATGCACCAGAAGACAGTCTACCCAAAGAAGCACATGTACGTGGAGAGATATGTCTCCCACGAGATACAAATGATGAAACCTTTAATGTTGCCAATTGTTGGAAGGACCACAATAAGGTTGTATCTGCACATAAGGCCAAAATTTGAAAAGGGTGTTTAGTTGGATAATGATGTATCCATCCCTGAAGACCCTACAAGAAGGAAGAAGGCAACGCCTAGAAAGAGAGAAAGAGAAGAGGTGCAGTAGGCACAAACTGTTCAAACCACACGGATGGTAAGCATGCCAGAGAGACAAGCGCTAAGCTTAGTACTTACACGCAGAGGAAGAAATCCCCAAGGTGAAAGCAAATAATTCAGAAGATGAGGCGTCGAAGCACGAAGAAACCATCAGCCAGGGAGGAATCGCGAAGGAAGACATCACCGTTGAAGAAAAATAAAGAAAAGAATCCCTGTGATGGAATCCCCAATAAAAAAAAGTAGAAGGTAACGGATGAGGCCGATTCAAAGGAGACAGAAGACTTAGATGCCTACCTCGGCAACAAGGATGATGACGAAGATGAACTAGGAGGAAAGACCATCCCGTCTATGAAATACATAATTTTGAAGAAGAAGGAGATGATTATAATGAAGGAGATGAGGAAGAGGATGAAGAAGAAGGCTGAGACCCAAGGCAAGGGAGTAGACAGGGAAGAAGTTACAAAAGAGAAAATAATCCCAAGCCTCATGAAGGAACAAGTAGATGAAGACGTAGAGAAATAAGTGGAAAAAATCATCAAGGACTTGGTGGAATAAGAAGTGGAATGTAGCACGGATGTGGTGATGAAGAAATCGAGGAAGAGAGTGTAGAAAAAGAATATGGCAAAGATGGGAGGAGATCCCAGGTTTGGTCAGAGATTTCCAAAGGCCACACGCACGGGAGGAGGAAGAACACAAAAGCATCACAATTTTAAGGAATGGGATACATTGATGATCTGAACAAGGTGTTGTGCGCACACTTCTAGAGCATCATGCCAATAGAAGAAATTTTAGCCATGAATTCATTTGATGAGGCAGGTGCATACCCTCGGACAAGGAAAATGTTATCATGGCAATTTGAGTCCCACATTGATGAGCTAGAATTTAAAGTAAGCCAAGGGGCATTGATGAAAGTGATAAAAACAAAAGGGATAAACCCCTTGATGAATGCTCAGATGTTTTCAGATGAAAAATATGCAATGCACTCAACAAAGTCTTAGTTGAGGTTGAAGCCAGGCTCTTCAGGAGAAATGACAGGTAAAGTTCCTAGAGGCAGAGCTAGAGAAAAAGGAAGAAGAGCTCATTGAAAATACAAAGGAATTGAAGCATGAAGAGATAATCGCTATATGTTAAGGCTAGAGTTAAAAGATGAAAAGGAAAGAGTGCAAGGCATATAAGAAGATAGAGATGATCACAGATGCCATTGTCTTAAAGCATCCAGACTTAACACCACCCGCACAAAAGTATGGGTCATCCTTGCAATGCCTAGAGGACTTGACCCACATACTCACTATGGAGAGGCAACCACTTGCCCTAGAATCAATAGAGGAGGCATTGGTGTGCCAAGAGAAAGAAAATAAGATGAAGGTGGTGGATATTGTTGCTTAGTACAACAAGATCCTTGCCGATGTAAAGACCACCGCAAAAACTACTGAGGCTACCTATGATAACTACGCACACAGAGATAGAGTGATAAGTATCCTAGTTACCACCCATGAGGTGGAACTCAAGGATTTCCAAGAAAAGAATAAAGTGAATAGGATGAAGCGAGACAAGATCCTAGCCGAGGTAGAAAATAAATTAGAGGCCATTGAGACCTTGCATGGCTCAATCAAGAATCGGCTAAAGGAATTGTACCCTCAAATCACTCGGAGGATGGATGCACTTGAGGATTTGGGCAAGCGATGGATGATATTGTGGAGAAAATGAGTGCTAAGGGAGAGGAGCTTAGTTTTGAAGAAGTGAATACCTTGGTGGGTGACCTTTGTCAGCAAGCGCAGAACAAGGTCGACACTGGGGGAAGTTAGAAGCTGATTTAAGGAAGGATTTCCCTCTCCTCCTCCAAAAGTAAATAAAGTTCCCCATTATTTCATTATTTTCCCCATTTCTTCATTCCTTCATTCTTCCATTCCAACCATTTGTAAAGATCCACCATTCTTTAATTATTTATTGAAGAGTATTTTCAGGGGATGGAGAACAGTGTAGTGTGGGGTGATGTTGGGCCCTAAAATATCAGCTAAGTACAAGGAGTGTGGGAACATGGGACCTAGTTGAAGAAGGGTGTGCGGGTTGAAGGAGTGCAAGGAAGGGGTTTTGGTAGGGTTTCACATAACACATGATGCGTGCACAAGGAAAAACAAGTTTTGTACTTAGCCGCATTCAAAGATCCCATGAAGCACACGAGAAAAGCATGACCCTTATGGATAAGGTGCCAACCTGGCGACTGTGGATCAAAAAGGGAATATTCCAAGCATGCGATAGAAGGTTCCAGAAGACATCATTGCAAGAAGTGGAGAGCTTGGATCAAAGAAGGCATGCTCCCATGGAGGACCACTTCGACACTTGGCGATTGATCTGTAACTTCTAAAAGGTATGGTGGTGGTTGTTGAGGCTATATATACAAGCGCCTGATAGAAGGAGAAGAGAGGTTGGTGGAAAAGAAGTAGAGTAGAGGATAAAGATGAGAGGAAAAACTTTGCAGAAACATCATAGAGAGTTCTATGGGATGGGTTTAGATGATTTGTAGGAGTAATGGAATATCAAGGGGATGGGACTGTGTTTTTCTTTGTACTATGAGGGACCTAAGTCCAGTTTTGATGCACAACTCTGGTTTGCACTATTATATTGATCTATGATGGCCTCAATAAATGCAATGTGATTATCAAACATGTTGAATATGAATATATGTGGTTCCCGCTTTTATACTTATATTTATATGGATTTGTTGTGTATATTATTTGTGAATGGATGTAAGCCCTTGTGAATTTTCTTTCTATTATGGTCCGTATATGTATTATGATAATGCTTTCCTTGTCTCGAATGGATGCATTAGTCTATAAACTTGTCATAAGCTCTCAATATGAATGTATGGTTCTTTTTGAGTCTCTCGCATTTAAGTATCTCACATAGATGATGCATCCTCACACAACTCACACAAAGGAGGGGCTTGAAGCCCACATGTGCCTCGGGTGAGCACTCCAACACCCACCGTGTGATAGGCCGACACACATGTGATTTTCTTGTTCTTTGAAGGGTATAAAAATGACTACAATATAAACTTTAGGATACATAACCATTTCATCTCCATATATTCATCTTGTTGTGATATATGATTTAGGATATATCATCACTCCTATGATCCTCTTGTCATGATATACACTTCGGCTATAGGGTCATGCATATGCTTCATCTCTAGGTTGTATATCATCACCAATATACATACACACTCATCATAGCGTGTTACATCATAAAAAAATTCGCCCATATCCCGATGATGCACTCTCGTTTATGGTTAATTCTTGACTGTTGAGGGGACACACCAAATGAAACTCACTACATACAGTCCATTCAATCGGGGCATGCGCAGATCCTATCATCCATCTTACTTTCCATTCAATCCATCTACAACATGTTGCATATCTTGGTTTCACCTTCTCTTTCTTGCATTTTCTTATCCATGTTAAGTTATTACAGATCATAGATACATTTATTGCATTTCATTATCTATATCATACACACATGCACGTTCACATAATTTTCTAGTGGTGATCACATATGCAAGTCTCTTCCATGCAACATGGATGCATACCTCCTACCCGTCCCATGATGGTTATTAGGGAATCCACATTCATACAACTACTATAAGTGATATTGTTTCATTTTGCACTTAGCACTTTCTATTACTTGGTTATACATGTTTTTGACATACTAGCTATCTTTCTAACATGATAACAAGAGGTTAATGTACAAAATTTGTTTCGCAGATTACCTGGCTTCCATGAATATTTAATTTTGTTTGCTATTTTTTTTCTCTTGTTTGATATTCTATGTGGGCTTTGCCCTTTGTTTGTGTGGATACTTGCTTATTTGCATGCGGCCATTATGGCCTTGAGTGTCATGTGACATTAAGAGTGGTGTCCCATATTTGCAATCCACTTTGGGGGTCTATTTTTGCTTCTTGTATGTTTAATTTCTTTCTATCATTTATATTGTCTCGTGTAGCTTAAACTTAATTTTTACATACATGCCTCATCATACTAACACTTGTTCCTAGCCAATTGTTTGTGTGTGCCTTGGTTTCTACCAAGGGTATTTTCTTCCCACCGCAATGAAAAATTTACACAGCTTGGTCCGCTGGGACTGCATCCTCCTATCCATGACGCCGCATATGAACCCAAAAGAAGGGGGCACCATTTGGGGTTTTACACACTATACAATGCTCTCTACTCTGGTACAGTTCAGCTTTAGTTTTCCATCTTTGAAATTGTGGTTTATATAGCGAGTATGTTTAGACCAGTCTACAAACCCCGTACACAATGGATTTTACAAGACAAGTTGTCTTTAGAATTTTGGGGAGTAATTATGAGTTAAAGGAGACATCGATTTTCTCCCTACACTACTTCATCCAAAGTGGCATCAAATCACCCAAAAAAATAGGAAGTACAAATATCTCTTCATAGATTCTCGTGAAAGTAGTTACATATTAGAGAATGACGTGGCTTTCTCCTACACTTCTTCGGCCACGAGGCATGAGATCGCCCAAAAATCGTAGTTACAAGATATCATTTTCTACACCCTTTCTCTCATCACATCAGGTGAACACGTTCCTTTTACATTTTTCATACTTTCATTTTAGTCTTTTCATTTCTATATACATGAAATATAACATGCGTATTTGACTACTTGATCATATTATCCTTTTTAGGTCCATCTGTATGACAAGAAAGCAAGCTTAATTACAACACCAAAAACAACATCAACAACAAAAAAATAACAACAAATTCAATAATAACAACATCATGTGGAAACACACACCTCATACTAACATGTAGGTACATCACACACATCAACAACTACACATGTGTTTCTTCCCTAGGTTCACTCTCATCACTTTCTTCTCTTTTGCATCTTTAGTCTCCAAAATCCATATTTTTTTCACTCCACACTTTTTTCTAGTCTTTCGATAGGGTTTCTACATTACTATACAAGGACATAAGGTATGCATATATATCTACATTATGTTACTAAGCATTCTTCTCACCAACATAAAGTGGGGGTAAATGTAGACACAAAATCACGCACTTTGGGTATTATTTATTCTCGGTCTCATACTACTATTCATATGGTTTTTGAGTGAAGAAAGTACTAATTAACCCATGTCCTTTAGCCATTTTACTTTACTTTCTGTCATCACTTCCGACCTCCAACATGTACTTTCCTAATATGTTTTTGGCATTCTACATTATTCTACACTTGAATGGGGTGCCAAGGATAGTACAAGGGTGCTCGATCCCATTCGAGGCATCCCCAATCCTTTCTCCACTTTACTTCCATTTTTTTGGGAGCTTTCTATCCGTTTTATCTTTCCATATTTTTAGCGGTCAACATTTTTGGGGTTAATTACGAAATTAGAACAAGATAACCATATAAATATAAAGTTATGAGACCATAATGAGGGACCAAGCACTAGTCACTACTATCATCCACCTAAGGTTACATCCATCCAAGGCATCTAGATCTCCATTTCCATCCATCTATCTCCATCACAAGGGATAAGGTTGCTTCATCTACATCACACTACATAAGAGGTAAGTTTATTCTATTCCATCCACCATTTATTACATATCTACATCTAGTTATTGCTTGCTACTTCATAAAGTACGATTGGTGCAAGATAACCTAGGGATTGATTTACACACACTCATCTACAGCTGCATTTGGGTGTGAAATGTAGTGCAACACTCAGTTAGTAAGTCCACCATTGTGGCCACCGAGGACAATCCGACCTCTTAATTTGAATGTTTCTTGTTTAGGGTTGTGTTGTTTGGTAGGTATCTTCATATCTCATTATCAATGACATCCAAGATGTTGGTGTAACAACATACACAGGACATGCAATGAAGGCTTCACATCATCTAACAACCCCGTAAAGTTGGTTTTTAGACCTCTTACACAAAACAAGGTGCCTAGATCTCGACTAGGGTACCCTAGGTTCCCCATCCTTCTCTAGGTGCCTTAGTCTACTCGGAAAACTCATATTTTCCCCTTTCCAAGCCCATGTGTGGTTGTTCTACATTCTGCTTCATCTAGTATTCTTTGTGACACATCCTCGAATAGTCGCTTCGAATCAAATAAGCTCTTTTTGTCTCTCCTTGCACATTAGGGTTTTGTATTTCCACTTTCTTAGTTTCTTAGGTCACTTTATCTATTTAGTTAGCTCTTATTTTACTACTCGTGCATAGCATCAAATTAAGCTAGAATAACCTATAATTTTCCATTTTAGTTTAATCAATTATTGATTCGTCTTACTTTTTGTAATTTTAATTGGCCATATTTTTTTATTTTCGTGTCGATCAAGATTTCATTTTTATAAAATGCATACTTTTCATTCAATTAAAATTGAGGGTTTAGTTTTGGTTTATAATATACTAGGATTCTACTTTTAGCATAACTTTGTGATTTATTGATTATATTTGATGTGTAATTCACACTACTTATAAAGTACCACCTATTTCTAGTTAGGGGTTCATTTTTGTGCATTATAAAGTTTTTGGGTTGATCTTATTTTATTATTGGCTTATATGCTAACCATTACAATAAGGAAAATTAATAAGAATTAAATTATTATCAATAGTTTGGGAGGTGTTTATTGAGTGTGTTCATTTTTTGAGGTTCTTCCAAGGTATTTTTACCTTAATATTATAAATAGATTCCATCCATGACTTCCATACTCTTACACATGTAAAAATTAACATGATTTATGAAAAACCATGCCCTTTTGAAAACTATTTTCACTTTAAGAAGACATGGTTAGATTTTTTTGAAGAGAATAAGAAGACAAAAATACCTCTCTATTAATCTCATTAATTTTGATGAAAGGGCACCCTCATTTAGTATTTTTAGGACACAATTGTATGCTTGTAACATTAGATTGACACCACAAACATACCTATCATTGACCATAGTCTACTTTATGTCATTGATTCAAATCCTATTGACACATCATCATAATATAATTTTCCTAATCACAAGTTTTCTATTAAATATTATGTACCCATTTTTGTACCTTTTACAACCCACACTTCAAATTCACCCATAATTATGTTAGGTTCATTTGAGAAGCACACAACTAGTTTTGGATCCCACACTTTCTTGTTTGAAGGGTTATTTTGGTGGAGGCATAGGTAAAAATTTATAGGGTGTTTAATTCCTCTATAAAACATATCCATTGGATTAATTACCACTAAATTAGGTATCAACAAGATGATTCTTCATCATGTCCACTTCATACGTGCTCACATGTTTTTTTCTCCACTCTTCATGAGGATATTGAGTGAAAATGAATTCTTATTCACACCTTATCATGCATGAGATACCTAGGACTAATTCAGTTAGAAATTAGAGTCATTAAGCTTATAAATATGATTTATTACATGCATCATTTGTGCACATGTCACTAGATCACATACATACATCTTCATCTACCATTCGTATTCATATATGATGGATTTATATTAGTCAAGGTGGTGTTATTAGTGTTATTTGTGTGGGTTATTATACATGTATGGATCCTTTAGTATTTAAATACATTGGATGCACACTTCTCATTATTCCTAGTATTTCGTAATAGTCTTATTACGATTAACCAATCTAAGAGAATTATTTTGAAAGCATACTCTTAATACATAATCAATGCTACCAATGTTTAAAATTATCATTTATATTACTACTAAATAATCCAACATAATTAAAATATTTATAATCCACCCGATAACATATAATAACCATGTGTAGATGTAAGGGTATGTCCAGATCTCCGCGATCTTCCTTAAATCAGTTTAGCCAAGTCTGTATGCTTATATATACTTAGTTTAACCTTTTAAAAGTTATGAAAATTATGTGCATCTCCTAAGTGCCTACCTAGAAGACATTCATACAACTTCCATTTGGTATCTAACACTATTTATCTAGGGGATCAATGATAAGACAATGCGCTTAGATAATGCATTACTTTGGATAAATTTTCAAGCATTGCTTTGCAATCTTATTTCTAAGACCACACACTAGCCTACAAAACTCATCTTCCATCACCACACAACCATCTCAATATAGTTATCTAGATTCCTTGTTGTTTAAGAAGGTGAACTAGCTAAGAAGAGGGAGAGTCCATTACTGGCTCATTTCCCTATATGTAAATAATCCCATCTCGTACCATCTTAGGATTCCTAAGGGAAACATAGGGACCACATAATGATTACCCATCATTACGTCCTCACTACCCTTCCCATAGCCATCCTAAGTTGACACTAAGATAATATTCTAGTGAGATGATGTAGGAACATTATGTCCCACGCTCCTTATACTTAGGTTACCTTAGTTGAGTAATGTAACTAAGTCATCCTTAGTAAGTCATTTTAAAAGTATTATTTCACAATACTTAATAGGTTTCCATAAGAGGGTAATAATAACTCAATGAGTTACTAACTAATATTAGTTCCTCTTGTCACACTTTAATAACTTTGTAATTTTCCTTCTTTTAGGTCAATTATTAGTTTTTCATACTGAGTCATTTAAATATATTTACTCATCATGATTAGTCCATTATTACTATAAAATACATAAATATATTTATTTCATTTCCTATGTTATCCTTTTGGTTTATCTGTTGATATTCATTTTGTTTTGATTATTCTATCTGAATTAATGAAATTAGAAATAATCACATAACTTTAAAAACTACCAACTTAATTAATAAATCAACTTTATAAGTAAAATATCTACATTTTTCAGTTCAAATAAGATAAGTCATATGACTAGATTTCAAATAAGGGATAAATATCCTAATATTCATTAATAATAATGATAAGGAATAATATCACATTGGGCCATAATGCCATTTTTAAGATGTGATGATATTTCAATCGCATAATCAAATTGATTACAAATAATATTTTCAGATTTATTTCCCAATAAACTCAAGACGTAAAAATAATCACAAAATCTAATCCAATTAGTTACTTCAAGTATGTCAATATTTCCTGCAAAACTGTAGGAGAGATAGATAGATATGGACTAGTTCATATGAATTGACATGAGTCTCGCATACTCTTATTCTATGTTGTAATTATAATGAAATAACATAATAAGAGATTAAGAACTATTCTTAATCAATGAGTTATAATTGTAAATTCCATAGTTTATATTATGAAATCTACCTTATAAACATATCTTAATGAAACTTATTAATTATATAAAAAAATTATGTCCATTATTACTATATACAACCAACCTAATATGACTTAGACATTTAGAAAATAATGGGTCATTTACTACATCAAAAACATCAATTAAAGATGTAATAACTCACAATATTTTCCCTAAATTTCCCACTATTAATAAAAACTAGAAATTTCATAATGCGTAGTCAATAATGATAACGGTCTATTTAAGAATTCAAATTTGAACATAGTTAAACTTCATAAGGTTACAAAAATCAATCATAGCCCAATTAGAACCTCAATCAACTAAAAACTAATGAAGTAATTCTATTTTAGAGACCCTTTTTGAGTTGACTACACATATATATTATCGTTGTTTACAAGAACATCTACAATTCTATGCAAGGACTCATTTAATCATAACAAAAGTTAACCAAAATGTCTAGTCCCAAGAAGGAGAGAGAGTTCATCAATAATAAAAATAATCAATTGTTTTACACATATAAGAAATAAACAATAGAAGGAGAAATAAAAACTTATTCCCTTCTTAAGGATTCCCCAACTAACTCAAAATAGTCATGCTTAGTTATCACAGAATCGAACCATTGTTCATATATATAAACAACAATAACCTAAAAATGTCCCAAATTGAAATAATAGCCATACGTAATGAAAAGGTCATTTTCATCACTATTGTTAATAATTAATGGAGTTCAACACTACTCATAACATTCCCATATTCAAAAATTGAAAGTAAAAATAAACTAAAATGTAAGTCTAGTTTATGTTTTCCATAACCTTCCTCTTTTCAAGTTTCTAATCACCCAAAATATACTAAATAGAAAAAAAAACATACAAATTTTTTACCATAACTCCTAGTAGCTATTTTCCAAAGTTTTAAACCCACACAAAAATAGAGTAAATTAAATCCAATACGTCCATGAGGGAGAGGATTTCATGAAACAAAAACAATCCATACTTTTATAAAACCAAACTCCACCAAAATCAAACTTAGTTTTTAAACAATAACCCAAAATCCATTTAATCCATGCACTCAAAGAAGGTTTTACCTCCACCATTTATTCATAACAAAAAAATGATAACAACAATGCTCTAAGGAGTTGTAAAACTAATCAAGTTTGTTTTTATTTCACACTAACTCCTTATTTCATTTTCCATATCTCACATAATAATCCAAAACCAAAATGTATTCAGTTACATCATTAAAATAACAACAAATAATAAGAGTAAAAAAACCCATGCCTATGTATTTTTCCTCCAAAATTCTCTACACTTTTCCAAGTTGAAAACTTCAAACACTATGTTTTCCATTAAATATTTCAACAAAATATTTAAACAAAAAAATTCCATAATATTTGGAGATAACACATGTTAAATGTTCATGCAACACTCACCAAAACAACTATCCTCCTAAAATTCCATGCACAACCCTCAAACAAAGCTCCAAAATAACCAAATGAAAATGAAACAATGAGATTACTTGCATGACCTAGATTTTTGAAGAAGCTAACATTTTCCAAGGTTACCCTATTATTCTGCACTAAAGATCCTTAAATTCAATTCCTTTTTTTGGTTTATCAAAGATCAAACAACCGTTTAAACCATAAAACTTATTTAACATCCACTACAAATATGCCATGCAACTTAGGTTTTAACCTAAGTTCTATAAAATTTCAAAACCACATAACCCGCATGGTGGGGTGGGTTAAATATCCACCTCACACAATTTCATTAACCAATTAACAATGTCACGTAACAACCAAACTAAACTCCATAAACACATAGCATAAGTGTTCTCATGACCGATAATATGCCAACCAAACCAAAACATACACACACACACACATGTGTGTGTGTGTGTGTGTTAAATCATCACCGTACATTCCTTTACTAGATAAATAATAACACAACCTAGATTAAACACTCATTAGTGATGGGGGTGTTAATATCCTTGACAAGCATAATTCACGAAGCTTGATGAAATTCCATGCCGTATTTCTAACATTTAAAAGATTGAAATTAACTAGGAAAAATGAAATTGTGATACATGTTGCCTTCATAATGGCCATTGGTCAATAAACATCCTCCTAAGGAAATGTCCATAAAATAGTTAAATTTTAATAACAAAAATCTTAATAATTCATTAAATGAATTTAGTTAAATCTAGGATGTTACATACTTCCCCTCTAAAAGAATCATTGTCTCGATGATTTAATTATAATCATTTCTAATATATCAATCATAAGAAAAATTCATAAATAAAAATGTAGAATACAATTCAATTTTCTCATCAATTGAAATTTTTCCAGAATTTAACCAATCAAAGTTCTAAAACTTGGTTGTATCAGCCTTATCTCAGCAAGTAATTCCCAAAAAGTCTTTCAGTATGGCTTAAATTTCCATTTATTTATAATAGGTATCAAATAGTTTTCAACGAATCCATAAAAATTATTTAAAAATGTTCTATTTACTTGAACAAGAAAGGAAAAGTAGTCATCATATCATTCATATTCTCCCAAGTTGCGTTGTTCTTAAAATATTGGTCCCATTGGACCTTACATTGAGAAAATTATTGATTTATGAGATGTAATTTGCAAGTTTCTAGCACTCTTATTTTTCAACTATGACGATTCCTAGGTCTTGAACTTGTAATGAGTTCTAATTAATAATATGTGATATATCAAAAACATAATTTTTAAGAAAATATATATGAAAACATTATGCATCCTGGAAAATGTGGGAGGTAAGGCTAATTTGTAAGCCACCGGACTTATAACTTCTAGGACTTCAAAGGGTCCTACATATCTAGGAGATAACTTGGTAGCTTTTCCAAATGAAATAGAGCTCTTTTTGGGTTTTACCCTAAAAAATACCTTGTCTCCTTGCTCAATTTTTCTTTCAATACTTTTCAAATCAGCGATAACATTATGTGTCATGGACAATGTGGGAGGTAAGGCTAATTTGAAAGCCACCAAAATTATAACTTCTAGGACTTAAAAGGGTCCTACATATCTAGGAGATAACTTGGTAGCTTTTCTAAATGAAATAGAACTCTTTTTGGGTTTTACCCTAAAAATACCTTGTCTCCTTGCTCAATTTTTCTATTAATCCTTTTCAAATCAAGGTGTAGATTTTCTACTTATTAGTGTTTTTTTCAACTACGCATGAATAAAATTAACTTTCTCTTCCATTTCAGTCAACATTTCCTGACCCACCACCTCTTGTCCTCCATGATATCCCAACTAATAGGAGTTCTACACTTTCTGCCATACAACACTTCAAATGGAGCCATTTTCAGCGAGGAGTGGTAAGTGTTATTGTAAGAAAATTCAACCAATGGTAGATATTCCTCCCATTTGTATTTCTGATCCATGCAATACATTCTGAGCATATATTCCAAAACATGGTTCACTCTTTCTATTTTTCCATTTGTTTCAAGATGGTAAGCCGAACTAAAATTAATTTTTTTCCCAATGCAGAGTTTAATGTTTTCCAAAACCGAGAGGTCATCCTTGGATCCCTATCTGAAATGATTAGTTCCAAAATTCCATGCAATAAAAAAATATCATGCACAAACCTTTTTGCAAGTATTGGGAATCATCCTTAAGATTTTCCGGTATGAAATGAGCTACTTTGGTTAGTTTATCCACTACTACCAAAATTGTATCATGTTTATTTATTTATAGTGGCAATATTTGCACAAAATCCATGTTGATTACCTACCATTTATATTGTGGAATACTATGAGGATATAATAGAATCGCGGACACAAGTATTCCACCTTTATATATTGGCATTCCAAACAATGTTCAACAAATTCTATCATATCCTTCTTAATCCCTTTCAAAAAATACTATTATTTAACATAATAAAATAATTTTGTTTATCTTCGATTCTTAGAAATTAGCGCATCATGAAATTCCCGTAATACTTTCACTTTAAGATCACCACCCAAGGGAACACATACTCCATTGTTAAATCATAAAATTCCTTCATTGTCAAACCTTTTTCTCTTCTTCTTCTTCTTCTTCTAGGAAGATGTTGTTTGTATACGGGTTCCTCATCGCTTTGTTCTGGGTTCCTCATCGTGATTTTTGTTGGGACCCATTTCTCTTCTTCTTATTCTTTTAGGAAGATGTTGTTTGTATATGGGCACCTTATCGCCTTTAGTTATCGGGCCCCATCGACACATCATTATTAGTTGTCTAGGAGTGTCTTCTTGTTTTGTTTGAATCATCATAGGTGCTACCCTGCATTCAATGAAGGGGGTGTTGGTGTGTGGGATCCTATGTGTCCTCCACTCACATATGGAGGGTCATCTCACATGGGGTACATATAGGGTGTTGAGTAAACCTAGTGCATAAAATACAAGTAAACCCTAAACCTAACCCATGTGAGATGACCTTCCATATGAGAGTCAAGGACACATAGGATCCCACACACCAACACCCCCTTCATCAAAGTCTGGGGTAGTGGCTATGATGAATTAGACAAACAAGAAGACACTCCTAAACAACTAAGAAAGATGTGTCAATGGGGCCTGGAAACTAAAGGCCTGATAAGGTGCCCATATACAAACAACATATTCCTAGAAGAAGAAGAAGAAGAAGAAGAAGAAGAAGAAGAGAAATGGGTCCCGACACAAATCCCGATGAGGAACCCATGCAAAAAAAAAAAAGTCCCAAGCAAAGGAAGGAAAACCATGTGGGAAAAACATTCACCACAAGAGAATAAGATACTATCTAATCTAAAAAAGATGCCAAAGATGGGTCCTGGCCATAGACTAGCTTGTAAAGGTACCCATGTACAAAAGGGAAATCTCTCGGAAAGATGAAAAAGAGAGAATAAGAGGGAGACGAGATGGATGCGGAAGATGCCATAGACAGATTTGAACTCTGCAACTCTAAGAAGTCTCCCAGAAGAATGTCGATGATGATATCCTTTGCCTCTAGACCAAGAAGAGCCATCTCGCACAATATTATGTGTCTACCCTCGGAAGGACAAAAAATATGTGTTGGAAATTTTCCCACTCCATGAAGGAAACCGAAGGTAGTATCATGAAGAACTCTGAGTCTGGTCCACGAAAGTGTGACATAGGTCTAACAAGAGAGTGTGAAGGAGCCGAAGGTAATGTCATGAGTGTAGAACTGTCAGAGTATGAAGGGTGAACACCTATAGAAAGGATGTCCAACTGATGTGAAGGAAAAAAAACATCCCCCATGACAAAAAAATGGATCCATAAATAAGGGTAGATCAATGAAAGTCTCTGGAAAAGTGGAAGTGGTAAGAGTCCCAGAAGGGAAACTCCTAACAATGGAGATGATGAACTCCTCTCGAAATACCCAGATGGATGAGAAACCTGTAGTACATCAAAAGTGTACTTTGTAAAAAAATGACTAAGGTCGGAAGATACTCGTCCCAATGAGGGGGCTTAAGAAACAGAAAAGTGATGTCAAGATAGGTATGAGTCATCCAATGAAGGTAGAGAAGTGAAAGGGGCCTCACACACTGAAGGTGGAAAAGAGGTGGGTGTGATGACTATATGATACTATATAGGAGACTACTCAATATCTGATGAGATGTGGGATGTGTCAACACTCTCGTAATAGTGAGAGAAGGAGGATAAGAGTCCTCTAGTAGTACTCTCGACATCAGAACTGGGTGCACAATCCTCATCATCAGAAGTATAACCAAGCGAGTCTGTGTCAGTGGAACTATCATCACATGAAGAAATAGAGGAGACAACTGAATTAGAAGTAGAGGTGAAGAAAGAGTGGGGTCCAATGAAATCTAAGCGAGTACGTCTCATATCCGAAGTATCTCCAACTAAATATCCAACACTTTACAAAGTTTTCCTAGCCCAAAGAGGACCAGGAGAATCAAGCTCAGAGTCAGAAGATTCTTCACTCAAGTGAGAAGGGACATAGTCCTCATCATCACTACTGTCAGAATCAGAAGACTCAAAAGTTTGAGAGTCAAGAAGAGGAGCACGCTCAACAACATCATCATTTGAGGAGTCAAAATCTGAATCAAAGAGCTGAAGAACCTCAGTAGGTAGAGAAGTAGAAGTCAAATAGGACTTAACGCTTCTCTCAATATCAAGAAATGAAGTGGGTATCGAATCAGAAGTAAAGTGGGAAAAGGTATACAACCGTGAATGGTGATCTGCCTTTCCCTTAGCCAATGTAGTATCATTGTTAAGCTCATGAATAATCACCAAGTTAGGACCAAATTCCACTCGCATTCCTTCACCAAGGTGAGTAATTTGGTAAACTGATAAGAGATTGGTAGAGAGATTAGGAACACTCAACACTTGGTTAAATGTTCCCCATCTATCTCTACCGATCCACTACCGAAAACCGACACTTTCATGTTATCACCTAATGTGATTTGGGAAATATCACAAGGTTCGATGTTGGAGAACTCAATATGCGAAGAAGCCATGTAGTCCGGGCACCGGAATCTATAATCCATGTCAATGAAGGAGCAACTCGAGCTACAAGGGCCTTCCCTTTCTTCTTATCAGATTTAGAATCTCTTGTAGTAGAAGACTTGACCTTTGGAGCATTTTGTTTGATAGACTCAAGAACACCTATTTGATTTTTCTCAAGTGAATGAGTAAGGTGATCAATTTATTTTTTCATACATAGATGCTCTTTATAACTAGATTTATTACAATAGGAGCAAAAAAAATTGTCTTTCTTTGCTCTAGGCTCAGAAGTCGAAGCGTTTGTGTTAAATTTAGTTTTGGTCTTGGTTTCCTTCTTAGGTTGATCTTTTTTCTCTATCTCATTATTAGTCTTCTTTTCCTTACTAGTACTTGTTACAAGGGCATGTGATTTGGACTTGAGAGACCCCATTTGAATGAGTTTGTCCTATTCTCGAATGATTTGGGATGAAAAATAGTCAAAGGAGGGCATATTCCAATCCTTGCCCAAGGCAACTTTTGTAGCGTAAAAAGTTGACACGAAGATGGAGTATTCGGGACCTAACTTAGAAATAATCGACAAGATCAATTGGGAATATTTCTTCTCTACTTGACATTCCTTTAACAACAATCTAGTGTGGACAAACTTAGAGAAGAATGCTTGTAGGTTTTCAAAATCACTAGGATTTAACCCTAGTAGTTCATTTTCCAACTCATGCACTCTCATGTCATCTTGTTGTCCAAACATTTTATCCAACGTTGTCCATGCAGAATTAGGTGTTTTGGATGACTCAATGTGGAAGAGAAAGTCAAGAGAAACAGACATGCAAAGAAGACCTAAAGCTTCATCACTACGGTTTAACCACTTAGATTTTTCAGGGTCTTTGTCTGGTTCAGTCTCAGTTCCCATGGTGACGCGGAATAACCCTTTACCTATTAGTTTCATAATTATTTTTGATCTCCACTTGAAAAAGTTTAACGGTGTAAAAAAAAGAAGTGAATAAGCATCCATTGTGAAGAGAGAGAGTAGGAATGCAGAAAAGAATCACAACCACCTAGGACAATATAGAAACCCCCTACTTTCGGCACTTTATAGTTGAGTGCATTGATATAATCGGGTTTGAGCATGCATCTTGAAATAATTGATAACTCGCCTTGCAATCAACGTAATAACGCAAGAGAGGAGACCACAATCGTGTGTTTCATGGAGCACAACAAAGTGACACCGTACACAAGCACAATTTGTAAAAAAACTAGGAAGGAGGCAAAATCAAATCCTGGTTGTGAGAAAGAGCATCTCACGTCGCAAAGGATACCCCCTTGCTACAAACTGTGGTGGATGCACTCACTAGTCGCAAGAAATAATAAGGGTAAATACAAGTTTTAGATGAACTCAAGATGAGTCCCGATGATCTTCAAAACACCGGAAAAGTGCTTGGAAGGCAAATAGGTGCTCAGAGTGTCACTGCACACTTGAGTGCACGATTAGTAAAAAAATTGACAATAACGCCTAAAAATTACCGTTTTGAAACGTCCAATTTAGCTAATTTTAAAGCTATGGGAGTTAAAAATGATAATTAACGTTAATTTAAAAGATGATTTAAATTATTACTAATCGTAAAAGATAAATAAATTAGATTCGTAATTAATAAAACTAGATTTAATATAATTAAATCTAATTAATTATGATTAATAAAGAAACACTAATTAAGATCTAATTAAAATTAAATCCTAATTAACTATTTAAATATACTTTCCTTTTAAAGAAATTCCCACCTAAAAATTTAAAAACTTACCATAAATGAATGTAACAAACATACGGTTTGAATGAAATCCTAGAGTTGGAGGCTTGCCTTAAATAATTTAAATGCCCACTTTAAAAAATCCCACCAAAAAATGAAATTTTAAAAAACTTACCATAAAAGCACTTACCAAACTTACCACACTTACCAAAAAAACACGGGCTTGGTGGAAACCATTGGAGGAGGATCCCGAGTTGAGTCTTTGTCGGGTGTGACAGGTTGAGGGAAGAGCAGATCTCGGTCGAGCTTTGTGGAGGAGGCCATTCGGGTATGGGAAAACAAAGAGGGAGATCTAGGTGGAGCAACTTAGGGAGCGGGATCGAGCACGGGGAAAGGTAGGAGCTCACAAAGGGGGGAACAACATAGGGAGGAGGTGTTGGGAGCAGGCGAGAAGGCTCGACAGGAGGCACGCAAGGAGACTCCAACAGGTGGGAAGGCATGAGTCGGCCATGCAGGGGAGAACCAAAGCTAAGACAGGGAAGGACTCTAGGACACCAGGGAACACGAACCAGGGTTGAGTGAAGGGAAGGACACCAGGAAATGAGCTTGGCCACGCAGAGGACATGGGAGAAAGGAGCAAAAATTTTCCAGGTCAACCAATAAACTCGGCCAAGAAAATAAACTCACAGATCAAAACAAACTCTCCCGAGGTAGATCATGACTCGAACAGGTTGGAAGAAATCGGTTTGAGCAAAAAACTATGCACCAAAAACATGAACTCGAGAGAATGGCTCAGTTGAATAATGACCGAGTTGAACAATGATTTCGAGGAGGGTTTGAAGGAGCTCGGTCTAAGGGTGTAGCTCGGTTAGGAGCTTGATGGAGAGTAGAGGAGAAAACACTAAACTTCAACCAAAATACCAATTTTTAAATCTGTATTATGCAAAACCACCATGCAAAAAACACAGAGAGACAAAAAACAGAGATCTATTTTTTTCAGTTTAATAAAAAATTAAAAAACTAGAAATAACCTCTATTTTAACTGATCTACTAGATTTAGTTGCAGTTAGCTAAATGTAGCTTTAAAACCTTAAAAGCTTCAGGAAACATGCACATGCATGAAGAACACAACAAAAAAAAAACAGATTTCCAAGAACAACTTGTTAAATATGTTAGCAATAAATTTCCAGAATATAATAATAAAAAAACTTGCATGAGCAAAAAAAACGAGACCAAGAGTAATTACAACTCAAATGACAAATGCACGTTTACTTGATCTCAACTCTGATACCATGAAAGAGTTTGTGAGAATTGAATCGAAACGATGCACCATGAAGTAGTTGCACTCAAACGGAATCATGATAGCTCCAGTGTAATCACAAGGATTGATCAACAATGGAAGAACTTTCTCAACAAAAATAAAGCTTGCACATAGAGGAAAGACAATGAGTGTCTTGGCATACTCATAAATCAGGAATAAAAGGGTACATATAGGGTGTTGAGTAACCCTAGTGCATGACACACAAGAAAACCCTAAACCTAACCCATGTGAGATGACCCTCCATATGTGAGTGGAGGACACATAGGATCCCACACACCAACAGATTAATGACCATTTATATTGAGTAATACTATGAGGATATAATAGACCTGCGGGACACAAGTGTTCCACCTTAATATATTGAAATTCCAAACAATGTGCAACAAATTCTATAATATCCTTCTTCATCCCTTTCCAAAATACTACTTTGTTTAACATAAGACAAAATTTTTGTTTCTCTTCGATTCCTAGAAATTAGTGCATCATGAAATTATTGTAATACTTTCACTTTAAGATCACCACCCAAGGGAACACATACTCCATTGTTAAATCAAAAAATTCCTTCATTTTCAAACATATTATTTCTAACACTTTTTCACTTGTTGATAGTAAGAATCAACTTGAAGTTATTTCTTAACTTCTTCCTTAAACAACATTCTAAGGGTCACAATTATAGAAATATGCTTCTTGTAGCTCGATGCATTATCCATTCAATTTTTTTCCCTTAATGTAACTAATATCAAATTCATATTGTGATATAAATTCTATCCACCTATGTTATCTTATGTTTAAATTGAATCGTGTAAAATGTATTTCTATCCCAAATGACCTATTTTTAGGTCAAATGGATTTATTAACAAATAATGCCTCCATACTTATAAGGAATGGACTATGTCAGGAAGCTCTAAGTTGTGAGGAACATCGTTACTCGCTCATGCATCTTTAGTTTTTGACTTTCATATATACTTACGTGGTCATTTTAAAGAAGTATTCCCCCACTCCTTCATATGAGGCATCAATAACCATAGCAAATTTTCCAATAGGATATGAAACTTTAATATAGGTGAAGACATAATTTTTACTTTAACAAGTTTAAATGCAATCTCAAATTTTTCACCCATACAAACCTTTTATCCTTTTTCTGCAATGAAGTAATTGGTCCAACCACTCTTGAAAATTCTTTAACAAATTTTCTGTAGTACCCAACTAGTCCCATAAAACTTCTTACCTCATGCATATTTTTAGGTGCTTTACTTACTTAGTAATAGCTTTGATTTTTTATTCGTCAATAGAAATCCCATCCTTATTTATGATATGGCCAAGATATTTTACTTCACTTTGATAAAAGGAACATTTTAAAATATTACCATAGAGTTTCCTTTTCTCAATACTTCCAACACTATTCTTAAGTGTTCATTGTGTTCATCAACGTTATTTGAGTAAATCAAAATATCATCAAGAAAGACTAGAACAAACTTATCTAAGTATTCTTAAAAATGTTATTCATAAGGTTCATAAATGTTGTTGGTGCATTAGTGAGTCCAAATGGAAAACAATGAAATCATAATGCCCATAACATGTCTTGAATGCTATTTTTTGAATATCCTAATATTTTATTCTAAACTAATGATAACCATATCGTAAATCAATTTTAGTGTAAATATATTCTTCTCTCATTTGATCAAAGACATCATCAATTCTTAGAAAACGATATCCATTCTTTATAGTTTATTTTTCAAGCATATGATAGCCAATGCATAACCTTAATGTTCCATCCTTCTTTTTAAAAAAATGACCAATGCTCCCTAAGGATACACACTAGGTTGGATTAATCCTTTTGATAAGAAATCATGTAGTCACACTTTTAGTTCAATCATATTTGTTGCCGTCATTCTATAAGGTGCTCTTGATATTGGTTTTGTTCTTGGTTTAATGTCAATTGTAAAGTCAAACTCTCTTTTAGGAGGAAGTCCAGACAATTCTTCTAGAAAGACATCCTTAAACTCGTAAAAGTGGAAAATATTTCAAATAAGTCTTACATTCCTCACTAAAATATGAGATCTTAATAGTGTACAACATGCAACCTTTATTTTTGGATTTATTTAGTTGCATTGCAGATATTTTTCTAACTTCAAAATATCTCTTAATGCCCTGAATGATGGCTATTTTCTGCATGTCATCAAGACATTTTATATGCTTCTCAAAGTAATCCACTATTAATTTGTGTTTGGACTTCCAATTTACTCATATTATGATGTCATAAGACCTTAAAGGAGTCACATAAAGGTAAGTCCAATGCTAAAATTAGTAATTCTAATGCTTATTTAAATAGACATTGGTCCACCGTATGAATAACATTATTCCTGTATTAGATAGTCCAAGTGTTTTCCATAAATCCATCTTTCTTAGACAATTTTCTAGCTAACTTACTTGAAATAAAATACTCGCACTATCCGTGTCAAATAAAATAGTAACTCGGAAAACCATAATGCTCTCATAGAACTTATATTAGGGTAACATAATTGTTTTCTTAGTGATTACCAATCGTAGCATGAATTATTTGATACTTTGGGTTTTCCCTTGATTCTTTTGGGGGAATTTATTTGCATAGTGATCACCGCTCCATTTTAAAATCCCCCAACATGCCCTTTCCTTTCAAATTTATTTTCTCCAAAAGAAGCACTATTTTTATTATTCTTTCTTGTGTTTACAACATGTTTAGTTGATGTATTTTTATATGTAGATTTCATCTTACTACCCTCTTTCTTCCACCAATTTTTCCTAGGAGCAAGTGGTGTAGGTGAGGTAACACTCTTCTTATGTTTCTCTTCCCTGAAGGATGAAATGGATTGCAATTTATGTTTCTTTCTTATAACCTTTTTAAACATCACTTCCATTCTAGATGGTC
The DNA here is from genome assembly GCA_018340775.1 of Taxus wallichiana var. yunnanensis. Taxonomy (NCBI): domain Eukaryota; kingdom Viridiplantae; phylum Streptophyta; class Pinopsida; order Cupressales; family Taxaceae; genus Taxus; species Taxus wallichiana. The sequence continues at coordinate 1,024,959,531 of CM031239.1, forward strand.
CATGAACATCCACATCACCTCCTATGTCTAGGTTTAATACCATGATGAACTTATGAATCTTGAAATTATCATCCTTTTGGTATTTGGGCATGTATTTTAACAACCTTATAAAACATTCCAAATAATCCACAACACTCAATTTCCCTCAGTTAACTTATAAAATTATGATTTTTTTATCAAAATAAAGTTGAGGCAACTGAAATTGACTCGAAATATACTTTTAACTAATTTGAAGTGACCGAGGCTATACATCTACTCCCGTGTCCATATTATGGTTATCACACTATGAAGATGCTTCGTTAGAGAGTTGGAAAACACCCCATACTACTTTAGTTTCCTTAGAAAATCCCTTATTTCAAAATACTTCTCCATCTCACTTAACCAATTTTTATCACATCCCCCAAGGTAGTTCCATCAAATTTGGGTGGGTTGATCCTTTTATGTCTCCAGACAGTTCAACAGCCAAGCAAGCTCTTTTATCCCCTTGCTCATTGTCATTTTCATGTTGTTTAAGTTTTTCTTCCTCATGCTCTTCATTTTCACCCCCTACCTACTACTCCAAGGTAGTTTTGTCCAGATACGGGTGTCACGAAGGATTGTGAAAATTTTATCTAACTTATTAGTCATAGTTACTTCAACACTAGCTAAACCGGTTCCAAATTCATGGTTCTGTCATCACCAATCCGGCACTATGATAATTCTTCACCGAGAACTCCTCATGCTATGATTATTTACTAATGCACAACTTTTAGTTTGGTGGATGTAATCTAGAAACACAACAACAAACACAACACAAGAATACCTTAGACTATGATAAGAAGGAATGATGATAAATCTGAAATATCAGTGTAAATTATAATTTTAACATGAAATTTTTACAATCTCACCCATGAGGTACTTCAAGTGTTACTGACTTCACTTGCCTTCCACCAATACTATGGAAGAAACTTCACAATTACGCCTCTTAATGACTTCTTTAACATATCTTCAAAATGATGGCTTCCTTTACACACTTACTCATACAATATTTCTCACTACTTCCCTCCATGCTAAATGAGGGGGTGGCCTCTCTATTTATAGAACTTCCAGGCTTATCCATCTTATCTCTAAGATATGATAAAAATCTACTTCAACGAATCATATTCCATACCTTAACTCTTATCTCGTACGTGTAAGCTTATCTTTTAAGATAAGATAAACCTTATCATTTCACATGGGTTCCAAATTTTTAGACTTTTTACAAATAAAATACACAAAATATTTATGATCTCACTCCTTGTCCTTATTACCAATATAATATTTTAATTCCTAATCATGTAGACCCTAATTTTCTACTTACCCCAACTTTGACATTTTAACATTACCTTACCACTTACGACAAATACTTATTTTTACCACAACATTCCTATTGTACTTTTGACTATTACCGTACTATACATTATTGGCGCATCGTACCGGTAGTGCCGTTATCTTCTATCGGACGCTACTATTAATTATACTTAACAACATCCTATTCCTAATACATACATTAATGAAATAGAAATTACAGAGGAAAATTTTAGTGTCGACATCTTCCCCCTTCCTAGATTCTACTCCGTCCTCGAGTAGACTATTCCGGTGCTTGGAAAATCTTTAGCTTGTCGTGGTTGACCCATTTCATAATGGGAGTGCCATCTAATTCCTCCAGTTGGTATGTACCATTTTCATGCATAGCTGCTATTTTGTAGGGCCCCATCCATTTTGGAAGAAATTTTCTGTCTTCTTTTTTTGTATCTCGAATCATATACTAGGACCAAGTCATTCACATGAAATGGAGACCAATGGATCTTTTGATCAAAGTATTCCTTCTACTTCATTTTATTCTTATAGCTTGTATATTTCGCTATTTCCCTCATTTCCTCTAGCAAATGAAGATGTACTAACCTTTCTTTTATCAATCACTTTCATCCATCCTTTCATTTTTCATAAATCTCATGTGGGAATATCAAAATCAATAGGAAGAAATGGATCAATGCCATAAGCCAACCGAAATGGGGAGTATCATGTTGCTTGACTTTGATGTTGCCCTATATGCCCATAATGCTTTGCATGAATCCTTTTATCCCAATTATGTACCTATAAGACTCGCATCTTTTGCTAGAATTTGACACAACACAAAATATGTTCGTTCTCTACTTGTCCATTTGTGCTTGGCTTATATGTTGTTGCCTTCTTGTGCTTAATAGAAAACTTATTGACTAGGGATTTTACCACCTCATTAATGAAGTGGCTTTATTGATCTCATACAATTTCTAACGGACAACCAAATTTGGTGACAATGTGTTCATATATGAACCTTGCCACTTCATCCATGGAAGCTGTTTTCAATGGCCTAGCTTCAACCCACTTGGTTAAATAATCATTAAACTACAATATACTTATTTTGGCGTGGGGTAGTTAGAAGTGGACCTATAATGTCTATTCACCACTTTTCAAATGGACCAAGTGGAAGAATAGGGCATAATGGAGCTGATGAAGTCTTACGGTTACCATGTGTTTGACAAATATCACATGTCTTACAATAATTATAACAATATTTAAAAAGAGTGGGCCAGTCATAACCTGCATCCAAGATCCTTCTTGCTATAAGTTGTCCAGAGAAGTGCCCTCCACATGTACCATTGTGGAATTATTCTATCAGATCCTTCCCTTGATCACGTCCAACTACTCTCTTATACTGTCCATCAAGTCCTATTCGAAATAATACTCCATGCGGAATACAATATGGACGACTGGATTGAGTAATCTTCCTCTTAGTCTTTGCATTGGCACCATAAGAAAACTTGAATTCCTTCAGATAATTCCAAATATCTATGTATTCACTAGGGATTGTGTCAAGGGATAAAAATGATGCATCCGGGAAATCATCATCATCACAAGATAAACCTAAACCATCATAGGCTCGAGAGAGTGTATCTGCATCGACATGCTTCTTTCTGGCCTATCTATAATATCAAATTCAAATTCTTGTAGAAAAATTATCTATCTTGCTATCCTCCTTGATGGGTTAGACTTATTTACAATATATTTTAGATCCTGATGATCTGTTACAACTATAAATTTTTTCCCTAGCAAGTAATTTCTAAACTTCTTTACAGCAAAAATGATAGCTAGAGCCTCTTTTTCAGTTACAGTATAATTTACCTCAGTACTGCTCATTTTTCTACTCCCAAAGTAAATTGGATGTTCATTCCCATTTTCATCCTTTTGGCTTAGAGTACTTCCTAGTGTTGCATCTGAGGCATCAGTGTACACAATGAATGGCTTGCTCCAATCTGGATTCTTTAAAATAGGTGAAGACACCAGGGCTTCCTTTAGTTGTTCAAAAGCTTCATGCACCTTATTTTCTGGTTCATAAGTAACATCCTTCTTCAAGAACTAGGTTAGTGGTCTGTGCAATCTTTGAGAAATTCTTGATGAACCTTCTATAGTAACCCACATGGCCTAAAAATGATCTCAACTTACTTCTATTCATAAGAAATGGTAACTCTTTGATTTTTGAAACTTTATCAGGATCAATACCAATACCATCTTTGGATACAACATGCCATAACAAAACACCTTTAGAACATCCAAAGACACACTTTGTAGGGTTTAGTGAGGCTTGTGCTTCATCTAACCTTTGAAATTCTGTCTCCATTTGGTGCAGGTGGTCCATCTTGCTCCCATAGATGAAAAAATAATCCAGGAATACTCTGATGAAGTTCCCAATGTAGGGTTCCAACACCCTATTCATCAAACGCTAGAACGCTGCCGGAGCATTACACAACCCAAAAGGTAGAACTCTATAAGAAAACGTTCCCCAAGGAGTGGTGAATGTGGTCTTCAGCTGATCTTTCTTTTGCTATACAAACTTGGTTGTATCCGCTATATCCATCAAAGAAAAACTATAACACTCTGCTAGTTACTTCATCTAAGATTTGATATGAAAATGGAAGAGGGTAATGATCTTTCTTTGTTGCCTTATTGAGCTTCCTATAATCAACACAAATGCGTAGCTTCCCATTCTTTTTTATCGAGATCACAATGGGAGAAACCCATCTCGAATTCTCCACAACAAATATGAATCCTACATCAAGCAACTTATCTATTTCTTCTTTTACAGTCTTGGAAAAATTAGGATTCATTCTATATGGCATTTGCTTTATGGGCTTAGCACCATCTCGCACTCAATAGAATGTTCTACCCAACTTACTTAACAAAGTTCCTTGTAATAAAAATGAATAGGTGTATGTACCTTCGAAAGAGCTGGAGGTAAGATTCCTTCTCACTCTCCATCACAACATCACCAATCTTTATTTGTTGGAGACGATCATCAATTTCTTCTTCAGATAGTTTTATGGGTTCATGAGTCAGTGTGACTTGAAGGATATTCATGACCAAAACATCAACCTCACTTTCTTCATCTTCTATGTCCACTTCACTCGGTACTAGAGTAATCAAAGGATGTCTAATAATCGGTTTCATCACTTGAATCCACAAGTTCTATCTTATAATGCCGAGGATCATGCTTATCTTCACCCTCTCTCTACCATGTCCAAGTGTCATGAAGTCTTCATGCCAGTAGTTTCTTGCATGAACTCTCCTTAGCCATGGTCTTCCCAACAACATTGGGTACACATTAGTACAATTTTTCATCACCTAAAAGTCTACCACACATACAACACCCATAACAAATATTACCACATTTGAAACAACACCTTCTGGTTTAGTTTTTCCCTTATTTAATGACCTTAAGATAAGTGTTGAGGGGTGATCAATTTTTAAACCCAACATATTCATTACAGACTCGGTCATTACATTAACTACAACACCTCCATCAACTAAGACATCATGAATTGAAATACCATTACATAATACCTCAGCTTGTGGAGCGTAGGGATCCGCCTCTACCTCTAAAATAGGGACCTCAACCTCCTTCCTTCGTCGAGTATTGAGTCCACTTCACAGCTCCCACCTCTTCTCAAAAGACAGCCAAGAGTTGACCATATGTAATATTTGTAGGCCTTTTGGATAGATCTTCTAAGATGGAGTATGGTCCTTGTCCCTGTGAAATCAAAAATCTTGCACACCCAACTTTCTTCTCCTATGTTTCTTACTAGTTTCTCCTTTCATCTTCTTAGGATCATTTCCATCTTGGTTATCTTTTTCTTTCTTTCTTTTTGTTACAAACACATGTACTTCATTATTTATGCTCTTATCTACTACATCAAAATAATTCACAGGTGTTTTTCTTTATCATTATATTTTGTACTGTATGTAGAAGTTCTATCTAGACAATTATACTTATAATGACCCTTTTTATAACAACCATAACATAAAACTTCAGAAATATTTCTTTTTGGACCTCTATCTCCTCCCCTGAACTAAATTCCTTTCCTTGAAGAATATTAATAGTTAATCGCCCATCTTCCCGAGCAGATCTTCATACTCGGTAGATGTACTAAGAGAAATATTTGTGCTCACCGAGAGTGTTTGTAGATTCTAGACCAAAGGTGCCGGTGTAGGCTCTACTTTAACAACAATTTCTTTGGGCTCCTCTTCCATACTTTCTTCTTGCCTTCTTGCAATCTCCTTTGCTTGTTCAATGGTAGTTGGGCGGTCATAATTCACTCGTTGTTTGATATTTGGCTTCATCCCAAGAATGAAGTGCTTACAGAGAGCGATTATCTACACCATTCATCAACCCATCTCGCTAATCCTTCCTTTCAGATCTGGGCATCGAGCTTCCTCCTTAGCTCTAGAACACAAGCATGATAATCCCTTATCTTCTCCTTCTCTCCTTGGGATAGCTTTGTGATATTGATCATGAGATTTACATATTTCATTGTTTAATTTTTCAAGAAAACTTTAAGTTAATAAATCCCATGAGTTTTTCACATTATCACCTAGTGTTTCAAACCACCTAAGGGCTGAACCATCCAAAAAGGTAGGAAAAAATTCAGTCCATTGTTCCCTTCTTATAAGGCCATTACAAATACAAGATCGTTTAAACTCTTGAATGAAAGAGGAAGCATCTTCATTAGATTGGGCTAAAAAACCAGGAATCTTCCCCATTTTCAAAAGTAACCATAGTGAAATACCAACCCACAAGTACAATCAACAAGACTTATGTGCACAAATAATTGGAATCACTATAATACAAAATAGAAATGACCCCGGTAAACTATGGTAAAACTTGACTTACTGCAGTAAAAACTGACTTTACTGTGGTAAACACTATTCACAATAAAAAGTGAAGTTCTACCGCAAAAATACTATTCATGGTAAAAAGTGACTTTATTGCGGTAAATACTATTCACAACAAAAATTGACTTTACCATGGTAACTACTATACGCACAAGAAAAACAAGGTTACCCTCCAAATGTTTTATGACTAATCGGGAATATCTCTCCGAAAATCCACCAACGAGGAATGGTCCCAAAGAACGGAACCAAAATGTCATCACCAATCCGGCACTATGATAATTCTTGACCGAGAACTCCTCGTGATATGATTATTTACTAATGCACAACTTTTAGTTTGGTGGATGTAATCTGGAAACACAACAACAAACATAACACAATAATACCATAGACTATGATAAGAAGGAATGATGATAAATATGAAATATTAGTGTAAATTATAATTTTAACATGAAATTGTTACAATCTCACCCATGAGGTACTTCAAGTGTTACTGACTTCACTTTCCTCGCCACCAATACTATGGAAGAAACTTCACAATTACACCTCTTAATGACTTCTTTAACACACCTTCAAAATGATGGCTTCCTTTACACACTTACTCATACAATATTTCTCACTACTTCCTCCATGCTAAATGAGGGGGTGACCTCTCTATTTATAGAACTTCCGTGCTTATCCATCTTATTTCTAAGATAGGATAATAAATCCACTCTTCGACGAATCATATTCCATACCTTAACTCTTATATGTACATGTAAGCTTATCTTTTAAGATAAACCTTATCATTTCACATGGGTTCCACATTTTTAGACTTTTTACAAATAAAATACACAAAATATTTATGATCTCACTCCTTGTCCTTATTACCAATATAATATTTTTAATTCCTAATCATGTAGACCCTACTTCTCTACTTACCCCAACTTTGACATTTTAACATTACTCGGACCATTTACGACAAGTATTTACTTTTACCACAACATTCCTATTGTACTTTTGACTATTACCATACTATACATTATTGGCGGTGTAAATGTCTCGGCGGTGTCGTTATCTTCTATCGACACTATTACTAATTATACTTAACAACATCCTATTCCTAATACATACATTAATGAAATAAAAATTATGGAAGAAAATTTTAGTGTCTACAGCTTCACCCTTATTATAATCATCGTAACTCGTTAATGAAAGAATGAGATGCCTGTTAGATTTATAAACCCATTGAGTCCAAGCACTCGATAAACCTACTGCTTGGATATAAAACTATAACACCCTTGTTATGATCAACCAAATTAAGGGAAATTTTAAAGCATACCCTTAATATACAATCAATGCTACCAATGTTTAACATTATTATTTAGATTACTACTAAATAATCCAACATAATTAAAATATTTATAATCCATTTGATAACATATAATAACCATGTGCAACTGTAAGGGTATATCCAAATCTCCACGATCTCCCTTAAGTCACTCTAACCAAGTGTGTACACTTTTGTATACTTGGTTTAACCTTTTACATGTTATGAGAACTATGTGCATCTCCTAAGTTCCTACTTGGAAGACATTCATGCAACTTCCATCTGGTATTCGACACTATTTATTTAGGGGATTGGTGATTAGACAATGTAGTAAGATAATACATTACTTTGAATAAAGTTTCAAGAATTACTTTGCAAGCTTAGTTCGAGACCACACACTAGCCTACGAAACCCTTCATCTATTACCACAGGGTAAGTGCACCAAGTTGGGGGCCCAAAAGGGGGTCTTGAGTGAACACATTTTTCTGAAAAATAAAAAAACTTCAACTTGTACAAGTTTTTGAATAGTTACAATCAAAATTAGAAGATGTTGTATAAACATGAATCGTAGCATTTTGAGTCTAGTTTCTAAGATACTAAATTTTATTGAAAATAGATGAGTTTAAGTGGTCAAATAACTAAAATACTAACATGTTATTTTATTTTTGTTAAAAAAATAATAGAGTGACTTTCATGCCCCCACCATTTTTGAACACCATTTAGTATTTTTGAAAACACTTTGGTAGAAAGATAGTTAGGTGCATCTAGTTTGTGTTATATTTTTTTACATTTTTAGTGAGTATTTTTTTAATGATTTTTCTAGTACAAAAATTTTAAGTTTTGAAAAATAACAGAGCTCTAACCATGCCCCCTAACTACCTCAAAAATATCAAAAATTAGTTTTTTAATATGTATAGAATTAGTCATAGTTTGTGCCTAAAAAATTTTTATTCAATTTTGATGAGTCGAAAAAAAGATACATGACAAAAGATAGACATGTTTAAACTTCAAAAAATAGCTATAAAAAGGCATATTTAGAAAATAAATAATATGGAAACCTTATATTTGTTAGAAAAATTATATTTATACAAAGAAGAAACTCTTCTCTACATCGTGGTATAATTTTTTTAAACGAATCGATCATTTGATATTGATTTATCATGGCGGAAGTTGGATTTTTACATTTTCTTGCAAAAACATGTTGTTTGCTGTGTTTGTACAGGTCCGTGCCTCAAGCTTGGGGATCTAAACCGGATCCCAAGCCTTGAGGCATGGGTTAGAAAAGGGAAAAAGTGTAACGCGCATGTGTTATGATTTGTTTATATATTGTGGTCCTTGAACGTCCCTTTCATCTCTTTCACAGATTTCTACCTCCATTTTGTTTGGTCTGCAACTTTATATACATTCTTACACAATTTTTTAGTAGTTCATTTTGTCCCCTACCCACTAGGTGAATTTTTGTAATCATGGGTGATAAAACTCGAGATAAGGACAAGAGGAAAGTCAAGAACAAGACACCGGAGCAATTGGTAGAGATGAGAATAAAGAAGTCAAAGAGAATGCGAAAACTTCGTGCAGGGAAAGGTACATCTGCTATATCAAATATAGCTAATGTTTTAGAAAATGAGGATGAAATACATAATGAAAATGTAGTGAATAATGATTTTGCAATGAATAATGATATTGAATTGAATGATAATGTTTTCATCTATGATTAGTGTAAGAGATTTCAGAAGGGAAGTTAAGACATGCAAGAACCATAGGGCTCAGAACGGCCTCTAGATCCTTGCAGTCATTTTCAGATCGAGTGCTTAACAGAATCCACAACATGTATTGTGACAGAAAGAAACATACAAGCATTCATACTTAGCATGAAAGGAAAGAGAACTCATAAGAGAGAAATATGCATCAAAACCATTGATATTCATGTATATATTATAACAAGTAACCTTATTACATCCATGGAACCATTACAAAGGGTCACAGAGAAGTAGACCACAATCATGCATTACACTTAGACTTAATGTAACTAAGCTACCCAAAAGAAAATTTACAACCCCTAGGCCTAGTGCATTCTCTCCCAATACAACTATTCACTGACAGAGTCCTCACAACATTTCTGTAGAGCTCCGCTCACTCTCTAGGTGTCTATATGGATATATGTATGTATATCTCCATGTGTCTCTCTATCTCTCTCTGCAGGTGCTTGTATTTATAGCTTTCTTGGACTACCAACTCACCCTCCAATGCCCTCAGATCTAGTGCCAAGTGTCCGAATGTGGTCCTCCATGCGAGCATGCTTCTCTAGGCCTTGAGCTCTCCACTTTATTCCATGATGTTCTTCTAGAAGATTCCATCGCAAGCATGCTCCTTCCTGGGCCAACCTGTCACTAGGCTGGCATCTTATCCACGCGCAATCGGGTCATGCTTTTCACGTGTTCTACTCCAGATGTCCAAAATGACTAAGTCCCAATCCTTTCACGCATCGCGCTACGTGCTTCCTTAATTCCTTCTCTTGTGCACTTTTTCCTTGCACACCATTCCATAACTGGGACCTTGCACACCTACGCACCTTCATACTTGGTCAATATTCCAGGGGTCCAACATCACCCCACACTACGCCTATTCTCCATCCACGGAAACACTCTACTTAACCAAGATGTAGGCTACCTCAAGGTGTAATCTTACATTTTGTAAAAGAATAAAGGAATGAAAGAATAGGGGAAGAATGAAGAATGGGGGCATCAACTCAGCAAGCTGGGAAAATCCTTTCATAAGTCTACCTCCAGCTTGTTCCAAATGTCGACCTCTCACTCATGCCTTCTGACAGAGGTCACCGCCGATCAAGATGCTCACCTCATCAAAACTTAGGCCAATTCCTTGGGTGCCCAAGGTGTCAATGATCTTCTCCATCTCCTTTCCCTAGGTCTTCGAGCATGTCCATCCTCCTGGTAATCTGAGGATATAGTTCTTTCAGCCGGGCCTTGATTGAACTCCTTAATGCTTCAATCACCTCATTTTCTTTCCACTTCGGCAAGAACCTTGTCCCTCTCTACCCTATTTCCTTTGTTCTTCTCCTAGAACTCCTTCAACTCTACTTCGAGTGTGGTGACCAAGGAGCTTGCTACCTTATCCCTATCTCGCGTAGGTATCATATGCGGCCTCAACAGATTGGGTAATGACTTTAACTTCTACGAGCACCTGGCTATACTCCAACAATGAGTGCTACCACCTTCAACCTATCCTCCTCCTTTAAGCATGTGGCCACTTCTTCTATAGACTCTAGGGCCAAAGGTCATCTCTCCATAGTGAGGATGCACATTAGTTATCTTTCTAAACATTCCAGAAGGGATGAGTACTTCTGTGCGGGTGGCTAAGTCTGGGTGCTTTAAAAGGATGGCACTCTTGATAGATTCCATCTTCTTGTACACTTCCTACACCTTTGTCTTTTCTTCCTTTAACTCACACCTTAGCTATGTGCACTTGATCAGTTCTTCCTACTTCAAACTCTTGGCCTTCTCCGCCAGCTCCTCTTCTTTCTTCCCTAGTTTCTCCTCCAATACTCTTATTCTGTCATTATGCGCGAAGAGCCTAGCCTCTATCTCGACCATGACCTTGTTGAGCGTGTTACAAGACTTGCTCATCTAAGAGTTCTTAGGCATTTACCAAGGGATTGGCTCCCTTAGACTCTGGTACTATGATGATCACTCCTTGGTAGACTTCAAAGTCTAGCTCATCAATGTGGGACTCAAACGCCCAAGAGAGCATCTTCTTCATTCTGGGGTACGCGCCCTCCTTCTCAAATGACCCCATGGCTAAAATCCTTTCTGTGGGTACCGTGCTCTGAACCACGTGTGTAGTACCTTTCTCTTGAGTCATTAATGTAGCCCATCACTTGTCTTTGTTTTATATCGAGGGCCCTCCTTCCCGAGCGCACGCCTTTGGGAAAACTCACTATTAGAGTGGGACCTCCTCCCATGCTGCCATGCTCCTTATCAATGTTTTCCTCTCCTTCCTCCAACACTATGTCAACGTGTTGCACTCCAACTCTTGGTCTACCAAGGCCTCGAGCATTCTCTTTTCTTCTCTCTCTGCACCACCTCAGTGATCTGCTCCTTTGTGAAGCTTATAGCTTCCTACTTTTCCACACCAACCTCTTCATTCCTTTCCATGTCCCGGTGCATTCTTCATCCTGGGTGCCCTTGCGCCACATGAATACAAACTCCTACTTCTCATCTTCACTCCCTTCTCCTAAGTCATACACGCTGAACACATGTGGCTCTTGGTCCTTCTCAGGCTCATCTTCCTTGTTGTCATCTTCTTCACTCTCACCTTCTCTTTTACCCATATACTTCTCCAAGTTGTCGGTCTCCTCTCGAGTCAGCTTCCTCTTCCACCCTCTACTTTTTCCTGAGAGGTGGCTCCTTGACAGGGGATTCGGCCTCTTCCTCTTCCTCAGGTGACTTTTCCTTGGTGAGTGGTTTCCTAGGTGCCTCCACTTCTGGTGTCTTCTCCTTCACCGGGACTTCTTTCTCCATGTAAGTACTTGGGCTTGGCACTTGTTGTTGGCATGCTCACTATCTGAGCAAGTCTACACACTTGGTGCTTCTTCATCTTCTCTTCCCCTCTTCTTGGGCATGGGCTTCTTCCTACCCATGGGATCCTCAGGTATGGAGACTTCATTCTCTAGGTACATGCCCTTTTCAAACTTTGGCCTTATACAGAGGTACACGTGCATGCGTCGCGGATCCTCCTACAATGGGTAGTGTTATCGGCCTTGTCATCTGACCTCATGTGACATGTACCTTTCCACGTATGCATGCTTGCCACCGGGTAGTTCAATCTTTCCACATCTCTCTATGCTCCCGGTCCAGACTACCTAGTTCCAGTTTTAACTTCTTTGATTCCTTAAATCTATTTACTCCCACTTGGAAGTATTGAGTAGTGAACGTGAAGGGAAGTTTGCACCAAGGGCTCCATGATTCATCTATCAGCCTAAACCTACCTAGGTAGAAATGTTGATATACAACAAATTTGGCTTCCCCTTCAGTGGCTACTGGGAGTTGTTCAGGGATTCTCCACTCTACCCCGAATGCATTCCTTAGGCACGTATACCATTTCTCCAGTCACACCTTATGGGGTGTTGTCATTGTGTCACAGGCATACTTCTCAAATCTCTTCATGGGCGAAAAGGATCCTCGGTGGGGTACTCCCATACAAAACTTGTCTGGTGCATCAGGCACTCCAATCTCTAAAAATATGATGGTCAGGAGGATGTTGCCAAGAGGATTCTATCCCCCTCCTTCACGCAACTGACAATCTCCTCCGTAATGTAAGTAGATAAGTTGTATATGGTGCCTTCTGTAATTTTTCTCAAACATGTAACCAAGGCTTATTGACTTAGGTCCATCTCTCCTGGCCATTCAGCTTTGTTACCAGATGTGCAACCATTTTCATCACGGGGTCCTTGATGTCTGAAATGTCATAGTACCTCGACCCCTTTTTGTAGGCATATTCATTTATGGTCTCCTAAATTGCCTCCTTTTTCACTCAGTCATCCTCCAAGTTGTTTCCTTCACATATAAGGCCTGTGAACTGAGAGATAAGTTGGGGAGTAATGCACATCTTGCACCCTACAAAGTGGAAGTAATCTTCATGTACCCATGACATTAGCCATTGATACAAGCACTGCTCTAGTTTTCCAAAATAGGGCAACTCATAGAGTTACAACAACCCTACCTTCTCCATTTTGACCTTTACGTCATCATCATAGATTGGCAAGCCCTCTGGTGTTCATTTACTCATGGGCACACTAACTCCAGTGCCATTTCCTTCTCTATCATGTTTTTTTTGGTGGTTATAATCACTTACAGGCACATTTCTCAGGTGGGATTCCCACTCCTTACCCATCATCACCCCATCTAGGTATTGCATCTCCACATACCATTCTTCATTTGTGTTCACGTCGGGTTCTTGTTGTTTGGCCTTGGCCTTGCCCTTTCCTTTCTTGGGTGCCATTGTCAAGGTCCTCTTATCACTCCACTCCCTCCTTGTTACTCTTTCCTACTTCTTTCTTCCAACCTCCGATCTCAAATCCATGATATAAATCTCTTGAACTCGTGCCCTAGTTTGTCAACCCTAATTGGGATAAAATTTCCACAAGACAACACCTCACAAATTTTTTCATGCCCATGTAACCCCTTCCTTCTAGTTTGCAAACTCAAACTGCTGCTCACGCTTCAATCTCATAGATCTTTCTTCACTCGATCGAATCTGAAACCCTAATTTATAAAACTCACTTCTTTCTCTATTTCGCAAAGTGAAAATGAAAGTGCCTCGACCCTTTACTTATAGTTTTTCTCTTTTTGAACATTAAATGCTACTTCACCTACCACCATACTTTTTTCATTTAATGTGGCTTTTTCAAACAAATCCCATCTTCAGCGCTTTCACTCACATGCCCCACCTACGAAAACTCCTCCAACCTTCTGGCACACAACCAATCCAACATGACAGGAGACTCTTGCACGCATGTAACCCGCATGCCAAAGGCACTTCTTCTATCCTTGATTCTTGCTCTCACCTACCTCATGTTGCTTTAAATGTGCTTTTTCCTCCTTAGTACATGGGATCTACAAGTAGCTTTATCCTAGCACCAACCATTCTTCTTCCATCTTTTCTCTTCATATACCTCTTTCAACCGGGCCATTCAACAGGGCTTTTCAACACAACTTCCTTGGCACTCTAATCATGTGCTCCTTCACATTTCTCCACCCCACACTTAAAATGATGCACGGTCCTCTCGCACACTCAAATTCTCCAAAATAGCAATAAGGTTACCGGCACCCAAGGTGCAAAACAAAACAACAACGTGAAAGGGAAACACAAGAAAGGGAAATGCATAAAGGAAACTTCTAAACTAACTAAAAAACTACCTTATTTACAAACACCAAGAAGACTTATTTATAGTAGGGCTTCAACCTACTCCCATTGAAGTGTCCAGGAAACTTCATCCCATCCAACACTTGTAACTGGCACGCACCAAATCAAGGATGTACGAGATTGTGTAAGGACCCAACCAATGGACTTTCAATTTCCCAGGATGGCATAGAAACTTAGAATCATATAGTAACACCAACTACCCAACCTCAAACTTCTTATTTCTAATGTGGTGATCATGCCAAGCCTTCTTCTTTACTTTTTCTATTTGTTTGGCTCCACCTGGTGAGTGATCATCTTTCATCCAACTTCATTAACTCATCAATTCTTTCTTCCAATGCACTTGTTCATCAGCTAACCCTCCTCGCATGCTATTCACAGAGAAGGCAACATAAATTCAACCGAAAAATAGCTTCCACACCAAACACCAACTGAAAAGGTGTGGCTTTGTTCAGCCTTTTATACGTTGTCCTATAAGCCCACAATACTATGCTGATACTTTGTCATCCCAATCTTGTCTTCTTCGACATCACAAATTTTGGTCAGGGTATGACTCAATATTTTGTTGAATGCTTCCACGGTTCCATTTTCTTGTGGGTGATAGGGCGTAGTCTTGTGATGAGCTACCATGAACTCTGATAATAGGATCCTCATGGTCTCATTCAAGAAATGTGTACCCCTATCACTGGTCAAACTCAATGGGCATCCATACCTCGTGATAATGTTCTCCCACAAGAACCTTGCATTGTTGTTGCTGCTATGTGTAATCTTTAGTCGAGCTGCCTCTACCCACCTTGTTAGGTAATCCATGCAAGTGATGACATAACGTGACCTAGTCCTACATGCACTAGGTGCAATAGGTCCTACAAAGTCTATTGCCCACTTTTCAAAAGGCTCCACGCTAGGGATAGGGTGCAAAGGCATTTCATCTCTCCTTCCTAGTTTGCCAAGGCACTGACAATGGTCACACACTTTACAATAGTCTCTACAATCCTTGTATAGGGTTTCCCACCACAAACCTACCATTAATATCTTACGCATGGTGGCATCACCTACATAATGCCCACCCACACTTCCTCCATGCCTCCTCCATGATGGCCAGTGCTCATGCTCTAATACACACCTACGTAAAAACTTCATCACGTCCCAACTTGTATAAGTCTCCACTGATTAACATGTAGGGTGACATGCGTATATGGCCAACTACTTTTTTCTCTAAAGTCTTCATTCCTTCCAACACCACACCTTCCTTTAAAAATATTGCAATCTCTTCCAAATCCGAGGGCATGCACACAATCTAAATAGTTACATCTAGCATTGTTTCCTCAATACTCTACATGTCCTCCCCTGAATCAATTCTTGATAGATGATCAGGCCCACAATTGCTTTTTCCAAGCTTCACTACAATGGTGAATTCAAATTCTTGAAACAACAACACCCACCAACATATGCGCCCTTGTAGGATGGGCTTGTTCACCAAATATTTTAATGCCATGTGGTCGGTGTAAAACACAAAGGGTGTTGCCAGCAGATATTGTCTAAACTTGAAAAGCACGTAGATCATTGACAATGCCTCACGCTCAATTGTGGTATAATTCTACTCTCTATTGTGTCAGCTTCTTGCTTGCAAAACATAGAGGATGATCAACAATCCCTCACACTCTGCTATG
Source organism: Taxus wallichiana var. yunnanensis (assembly GCA_018340775.1). Lineage (NCBI taxonomy): Eukaryota > Viridiplantae > Streptophyta > Pinopsida > Cupressales > Taxaceae > Taxus > Taxus wallichiana. The sequence continues at coordinate 1,024,975,674 of CM031239.1, forward strand.
CAAGCACTACTCCAATGGCGGTCCCTGAGGCATCTACATGGACATGAAAGGGCTTGTCCCAAGAGGGAAAATGTAATATAGGTGCGGTGATAAGCCTATCTTTTAATGTATCAAATGCCCTCTCTATGCGCCTCTCCCCAATGGAAGGCACTTTTATGTCTAAGTAGCTCCTCTAAAGGCATGGTGATCTTGGCATATCCCTTAATAAATTTCTGTAATAGCCCATATGCCCAAGGAATCCACACACTACGCTCTAGCTAGTAGGCTCCCCTAACCCCACAATAACTACAACCTTAGCGGGATCTACCAACAAGCCCTCCTTACATATGATATGCCCCAATAAAGTCCCAAAGGGTGTAGCAAACACACATTTCTTAATGTTGAGGGATATCCTCAACTACCTACACCTCTCAAACATTAACCTTAAATTGTCACAATGGTCTTTAACCAGACCATACACTGTCCAATCATCCAAATAGACCTAAAGAAACTTATGGATGAAGTCCTGAATGCTTGCACCACTATGCGTGAAAAAGACAACAGTGCATTCTTCAACCCAAAGGGCATGACCGTATATGCAAAAACTTCCCCACTTGGTGGTGAAAGTTGTCTTCTCCTGGTCCTCCTTTGCAATCCGACTTGGTGGTACCCTAAAATCCATCCGTAAAGGAATAGATTTCACGCCCAATGACTCCTTCCAAAATTTCTTTAATGAAGGGGGTCGAAAAGGGATCAATGACACAAACTACGTTCAATTCCCTATAATCCACATAGATCCTAATCCACCCATCCTTCTTGATGTTGATTACCATCGACTTATCCACTCCGATTCTTCCACTACCTCAATGATCCCAGAAGCTATCATTTTGTCTATCTCCTCCTTAACCTTCACGCAAAATTGGGATTCATCCGGTAGGGTCTTTTCCTAACCGGCATGCACCATCCTTCCTTTAGTTTTATCTTCATCTCCCCCAAGGAATGGTGAACACCTTTGAGCTCATGGTACCCACATGGGAATAAATCCTCAAATTCACGCAGCAAGATCAATGATCTTAGATACTTCCTTCTCTGACCAGTAATCTCCTATAATAGCTTCCTTAGGTTCTTCTCCTAAACCGATGTTAACTTTCTTCATTTTTAAGGGCTCATGGTAGGCACGCGCGCGTGAGTATCTGACACTGTCTACTACCTCACATCCCTACAGAATGGCTAACATCTAAGTTTTCCATTCCTCTCCATCAATCACATATACCAACTTTCCTTTTTCTTTTTCCAAACACGCGTGCTCAAGTTGTAGCTCTTCTGTTTCCTCTACTTCTTCTTCAAAGCGCCCCCAACCTTGGTTCACCTAGTAATTCCAATAGCCTATCTTCCATCCTGGCACTATCCCCCATGGTAAGGTGCTTGATACCCTACAAGGCCTTATCAACCGATGGTTTGGTACTCCGATACTCAAAGGTTTGAATAAGGTCAGCCTGAGCTCTTGCCAATTCCTTTTTTGGCGGCGTGTCTCCGATGAATATACCATGCACACGTGTAACCCTAGTAGTGTAGAATACAACTTGTGCACCTAGAGGGATGGTGGAAAAGCTTCCAGCCTTCTCTCTAGACCCATTCACACTCTTGGATATGGAAAGAGGTGGGCTCCTTCCCATGGTACTCCTTGATGATGGTGGGTACATTACTCCTAGAAAATCTGATAGAGAGAGCAATTCTTACCTCGCGCCACTCTAAAAGGCTCTCTTGATGTGTAGCCCACCACCACACTACTGTGCCAAGAAGACATAACTTAACATCCCCCTCCATTCCTTCTCATCCTTCCACTGAGCTTCCACCTCCTGTAGAAAGATCTCAGGAAGGCTCCTCCTGAATACTTGGGCAAGTTCTTTTCCTCCAAGGCACCGAACCATGCACCTTTGTTACCTTGGTCACCGACCCTCTCAACTACCATCCCATCAATTCATAAGTCCCATGCACCCAATTGTCACATGCCAGACTAGTGGTATCACTCACTGACTGAGCATCTTCAAACTAGATAACCCCATTAGTAGGGTGTATCATCTCAGGGTCTCTGATTGAGTGCACATATATCCTATCCAAAACTTCTTCCCCCAATGGTTCAATATATGGTGTCAACTTCCCATCAACCAGGGGTATAATGACCCATTCCTCCTTGTTCTCAAGTTGATGTACCCTTTGTTGAACAAGGTCCGCATTGTTCTTGTAACACCAAGGGCACCCAAGTAGTGCTGGAAATTGTCCACCTCGGTGAGCACCAAGACTTCAAAGTCCCCAGTAAACTTGGCTCCTGGATAGTAATAGCTTGCATCCTTTAAGACACCGATGGGCATTTCCTTAGTCTTGTTTTCCATATACAACACATTCAAGATGGTTGTAATGTAGGTCTTCCCATCTGATGCCATGCATCCAAAGTTAGAACATTAACCTCCACGCCTGTGTCAATGAGGATATTACTTGAGGAGCCATCCATCTACAACTACATTCAATGTAATCTCCTTGTCATAATCAAGGCTGTGAGGGGGAAGGTTCACATGTAATACCTATCTCTCATGCTCTCCTCCTCCGCACGTGGTACCTTCTCTCTCAACCATGATCCTAGCAAGGGAATGATATTCTCCTACCTTAGCATTTTACACACCTCCCTGACCTCATCCAGGTCATCCTTTTGTGCCTCGACTCTCCTTCCTTGTTCCTCCCTCCTGGATTTCTCCTTTAGACACTAGATTTCCCCTTGTAAGCTCCAAATGACATCCATGGTGTCCTGATATATCTCCTTTTGATGCACGGGGTCTGGATACTTTCCATGAATGACCTCCTCCCTTGAAACTAGGTTCTTCTGTCTTGGTACCTCTCTTGCACATGTGGCTTCTACCCTTGTTGTTACCAAGACAGGCTCCAAACCTACATCCCATGTTACCCGAGGCATCCACTATATGTCTTCCTTCTTGATACTAACCATTACAGTGCCCTTGTCCTTCCGTGTGTTGATTCATATGCTCAAACAATTCTTGGGCACTCCTCATACTTATGCTTCTTTCCACACCACGAGCACTACAATAGGTCCGGGCATTCCCATTTGTAATGTTCTGTAGATCCACAATTGAAACATGTTCCACACGTGGAAACTCACTCCTTCCTCCTCCACGGTTACCATGACCACATGGAATCCTCCTCAAAAACCTCTTCCACGTGTGCCTCCATCTGTGCGCTCCTCATAATGGTGATCATCACCCTTGGAACTACTGCAACACTGGTTTGGCACACCCCATGATCAATGGCCTCATGGATTTGATCAATGAGCCTACAGTCCTTAGTATCATGGGTTGTAGAAGTGAAAATCTTGCAATAACAAGATACATTTTTCCTTGATTACACACTTAGCAAGGGACATCTACTTGCATCATGGTCCCCATGAAAATTTCACACTCTACCACCACAATGCGTACTATCCTCCGAGGGAAATTATCCTTAACGTGCCCCTCTATTTCACAATCTGTGCACCACAAACCACTACGAGTCTCATGGGCTGAGTTCACAGATAATTTTTCCAACTACTTGGCCATAACAAGCAATCTGAGCCTCCAAGAATGGGCTAACACCAGTATCAACACTACCAACAGCCTCGGTGCATGTAGGGCAGCTTCCAATGCCTCACGTGGGTCTATAAAAGTTTTATGAGATAAGGCCCTTCTAAAAGGGGTGATCAATCCTCCAACAAACCACTTGAGCATGTTGTGAAGGGTGAATATCATATGATAATTTAGACAAGAGAGTTTTAAAGCACATCATACTCCCACACACTCTCTCCATTCCTTGTTAAATCTCCTTCAAAGCACTGATGCTCTTCTACTCAAACTCAGAATGTGGAACTCTACCAAGAATGCATTCTTTAAGGTAGTATAATCCACTACTTGTCTGATGAGGGTCATACTTCCTATACCAGCTATGCGCGCACCCTTGCAACGTGGTTAAAAACTGACTAGCCTTCCATTCTGGGGTTGTGACACCCTTCATGCATGCCAGCAGTTCACACTTGTGAACATGTTCCAACATCCTCAATACCTCTATAATCAGGAAAATGTAGAGACATTTCAAAGAAAACTTGTGGGGGTGGTTGGGGTCCAAATCCTCCTCCACCAGATCCTTGGTTTCTACCTGTGTTTCCCACCACCTGATCCACAGTCCACTAGGTCCTAAACCACTAGATCCACTAGGCCCACTAGGTCCTAAACCACCAGATCCACTAGACCCACCAAGCTCTACTCCTCCTGAACCACTAGATCCACTAGGCCCACCAGGTCCTGAAGTGGTCATGCCAAGGGTTCCCATAGTTCCACTGAGTTGCACACCTACGGTCTATGCAACAATGCCCCACTACCAATAGTATACCCCACACCACTTCCAGACATGTGAGACCAAATGCTTGTGTGCCTATACCTTTCCCAAAAATTCCTAACACTAGGGCTGGTGTTTACAGCCATAAAAGTACCAAACAAGAAATTATACCTCCTGGGTGTAGAAATGATCACCTCCAATGTAATCAACTAGATTAGCAATATTATCCCCTTGATCTAGAAAACCAAGTGCTAGGGTCCGGTCACTAGGTGGGCTCAGATGCATGCCAATGGTTCTTCTTTCTCCATGTGATGAACTCTCATCAAGCCAAGGGGTTTCTCTCACGTGCTTGCCAAGATGGGGTCACATAGACTGCTCAGCTCCACATCCTCAACGTGAACCTCAAATCCTTCCCACAACATCTTGCCACCATACATCCATCACACCTATAACCTCACGCATCATCTAGCAATCTCCCTTTCACGTGCTTCACCATACTTGAGTCGTCTCTCCTCCCTTTCTTTCTCCACCAACATCTTCCATCTTCCTCCACCCTAGCTTCCTCACCCAAGCGCTCAGAATGGTTTAGCCGACCATTGGGAAAGCCTCTAAACTCATGGTAATCATCAAGATCTTTCAGAGCCAGAGGGACAACACAGAAATGATCCTCTGGGCTCCCTCAGAAACTCAAACTCAGCCACCTCCGAGACAAGAATATGTGGAAATGGCATACTCCAGAGTGTAGCTAGCCAATACTCCTTTCCACCAATGATCCACAACATGGGTCCATGTCAGATCTACATCCTATAGCCTTTGGTACTCTTCTTGGGTCCACACATGTGATCTATAATGCCAACTTGATCTAGATGCGTAGGTTGAGAGCCATTCATACAGTTCCACAGGGAAACAACAAAAAAAAATTTCATATAGATCATGGTAGAGATTTTCTTCTACCCATCTACGTGCATTAAACTCAGGTCCAGTGTTGAATCTCTTGAGAAAATTCATCCTCCATGCTTTTGAACCATGATTCAACACTCTCCAATGTTAACCACTCTGTCATTACTCATTACACAGATCATGATGTATGCTAAATCCCACTACAACTTTGAAAAGAGGTCCCAAAAATGGAACCAAGATGTAGTCATTTTTACTCCTATCACAAAAGAAAGGAACCCCATGCACACCGACCTATCACCCAATGAAAGCTGAGTGCTCACCCGAGGCACGCGTGGGTACCGAGTCTCTCTTTTATGTGAGTTTAGTGGGATACATCATCTATGATTAGTGTAAGAGATTTCAAAAGGGAAGTTAAGACATACAAGAACCATAGGGCTTAGAAATGGCCTCTCTAGATCCTTGCAGTCATTTCAGATCGAGTGCTTTAATAGAATCCATAACATGTATTGTGACAGAAAGAAACATACAAGCATTCATACTTAGCATGAAAGGAAAGAGAACTCATAAGAGAGAAATATGCATCAAAACCATTGATATTCATGTATATATTATAACATAGGTAACCTTATTACATCCATGGAACCATTACAGAGGGTCACAGAGAAGCAGACCACAGTCATGCATTGCACTAGACTTAATGTAACTAAGCTACCCAAAAGAAAATTTACAACCCCTAGGCCTAGTGCATTCTCTCCCAATACAACTATTCACTGATAGAGTCCTCGCAACATTTCTATAGAGCTCCACTCACTCTCTAGGTGTCTATATGGATATATGTATGTATATCTCCATGTGTCTCTCTATCTCTCTCTACATGTAGGCACTTGTATTTATAGCTTTCTTGACTTCCAACTCACCCTCCAACGCCCTCAGATCCGGTGCCAAGTGTCCGAATGTGGTCCTCCATGCGAGCATGCTTCTCTAGGCCTGAGCTCTCCACTTCATTCCATGATGTTCTTCTAGAAGATTCCATCACAAGCATGCTCCTTCCTGGCCAACCTTGTCACCAGGCTGGCATCTTATCCACACAAACTCGGGTCATGCTTTTCACGTGTTCTGCTCCGGACATCCAAAATGACTAAGTCCCGATCCTTTCACACATCGTGTGTGCTACGTGCTTCCTTAATTCCTTCTTACATGTATTAGACTATATGGTCAAATTTTGAGAGGAAATTGTTTATAAGTATGTAAGGCACACACCTAGAGCTCAATGGTTGGATGAACAATTCGGTTAATAAAGGAGACATTCCCACCTGGTAATATTGTTTGAGTAGTTGACTTCGTAGAGAATTACACACTGCATCACAAATGGAGGTTCAATCTCAATATTTTTTTATTAAGGGCAAATAGTTTTGAAGGGACTATACCCTGTATACAAAAGGGCTCAAAAGCCAGATACCATAAGTGGGAGAAACAACCCAGAGAAGGGAAAAACAACCAACCTCATAGGGCTCATCAGCCAGATAAAACAACATATTAATAGAAAGGATCCAGTCATACAATGATCCAAAAAATAGTAGAAGAGATCAAAAAACAAACAATAGATATCTATCATAGAATATCTCCACCAAAAAATAGCTCCAGATCCGCCAGTCATCAGCAACTTCACAGCCAATAAATAGCAACACAACTCCACATTACTTGATAGCCCTGTCAATCTTGGTTTTGATCGCTTGCGGTGAGACAAAGAAGGTAATGCTTTGTGGCACGAGAAGAGTCTTTCAGATTTGCTTGAGCAATTTCCATATCCCTTTTCTCTTTGGGGCCCCAAATGTCTTCAGTAATCCCGCTTAGGCTGCATACACTATGAACATGTTGTTTGATGAAATTGTAAATACTTTTAAGTGTAGATAGGATGCAGTCATTACGACTTTTTGCATTTCCCATTCTGCCATCCAAAGACTGTAACTTCTTGAACACTTCAGCAATAACACCCTCCTCATCATCATTTTGAAGTATTCATTTTCCCTTAGCTTTTTCCATATTTTTGATAACCCTTTTGAGCTCTTGAATTTCCTTTTCCATCCTGCCCACTCTGACCATCAAATCCTCCTCCTTAGGCTCCTCCACCGGTTGGCTGATGTGCAGGAGGTTCTTGGCAAGCTCGAGGTCTTTGTGGCTTCTAAGAACCCTCTGAGAAGTAGGGATCTTAGTTTTCATGCCCTTTCTTTTCTTGCTAGACGAAGTAGTTTCAATCTTCCTTTCGAGCAGGGGGGAATGGAGGCGGTGTTAGCGGGGGGAATGGAGGAAGAGGGTGGAGTAGGATTCATGTGGGGATAGTTTGAGCAGTGATGATGGATAAGAAGAATTAGCCCTTGATGTAGAGGAACTGCCCTAGAATGACTCTACACTTCCCGAATGGATTTCTCCAAATGAGTTTAACAAGTAATGAGGGAAGTTGATGGTTATATTTTGATAAAAGTGGTTAAGAAATATCAAATGCTTTTGAGGAATAGTAACAAATCTCCCCTCAAGAGTTACATACCTAACAACCATCCTGGCGAGCTCAGCAAAAGGCTCAGGAATCGAAGCCAACTTGATGTCGGCTATCACAAACTCAAGATTTTCCCCTTCGTCCAGGAATTTCTTTGTCTCCACCTCTCTGTCTACCTTCTTATTAAAGAATTTGGTGCCATCAAGACTGAGTCCCATGATCTGGGTGATGAGCTCCTCCGTGATCTCAACCTCTATGTTGTTGTATTTAACAACCCGATTCTTCCATCCCTGTGTGAATTTAATAGAAATATCCTGATCAAAACCTTGAATTCTTTCTATCAAATTCGCAAGACCCCCAATTTGAAGATAGTTCTAGAGCACAGCATCCTCTTTCCATGCTAGATTATGGGTGGGCTCTGTTTTGCACGGCAGACCCCCCATTTTTCCAGTGACTCTGCTCTCAACGGTAAAGATTTTAGCACTATGCGTATCAGACTTAGCTTTGTTTTTGAATCTTTCCCTTCCGTGATAAAAGGTGTAATTATTAGACCATACTTTGTAATTAGTGACCCGCTCCTTGGCGTTCTCCCTATGACAAGAAATGATGGCTATCTAGTTCACACAAATCTCATAAATCACACAAATCTTATATGATGTCATCATTTTATACTTAAGAATCCACTCTTTAGCATCAACATTACAGCCATTAGTGATGATTTTCCAAGCCATGTAAATCATTGATGATGTCTTTATTAACTTGAATGGGCAGAATTTCCCCCTTAGCCAAGTTTGAAAAGTATTGTTAACTCCAAAGTTTTCCAAACCATTTGCGACCCTATTGCCTTCCCGATAGGTGTGAGTGATTTTAACATTTTCAAAACTCTTGCATATATCAGTAGCTTCAACAATAAAATCTCTAATTGACTAGCTGGGGTGTTGCTTTTTGTTTAAGAGATTGATAATGTTCAGAGAATCACCCTCAATTATAATATTCAGAATATTACAATCCCTGGCTAGCCTTATTCCCCATAGAGCAGCAAGAGCTTCAGAGTAATGATTAGTTTTCCTACCCATTTTCCCAGAAAAAGCAGCAACAAAACAACCTCTTTGATCTCTGATGACTCCTCCACCTCCAGAATCTCCTGGATTTCCTTTTGAGGCCCCATCAAAATTTAACTTATGCCAAGCATTGGGAGGCTTAGTCCATCGGATGGTGGTTCTATCCATACCATTGTTATTCTTTTTGAAGACAGTGTCAATATTCCAATCAGTCAGAATGTATTCTTCTTTCTCAGGGCAAAGTCTATTTTTAGGAGGTTTAAATCTAGCAATATTATCCTGCACAACAATGATAATTTCTTTGTAGATTTTGTTACATACCTTTCTAGTATTTCTGAAAATGCCATCATTACGAGCCTTCCAAACTCACCACATGGTGTGAGGTAAAACAAGTTGCCACAATCTCCTCACCACACAATGCTTATACGGAGAGTCCCATTGTTCCCAGGCCTGAAGACAAGTAAGGGGAAAGATCCATTTCTGATTAAATTTTGCAAAAACAAGATGCCAAATTTTGGAAGTGTACTCACAATGAAGAAATAAATGTTTTATGTCTTGACCTCTTTACGACAATGCAACATCTATTCGGCATGATGAATCCCTTCTTAATGAGGTTGTCATTAGTCAGAATCTTGCCTTTAATGATGAGCCACCAGAAAAATTTCACTCTAGGGGTTAGCTCTGGCATCCACAGCTTATGCCACTTAATTTCACTTTCAATAGAGGCAAAGAAAGAATTGTATCCTGATTTAACTGAGTATTCCCCATCAAAAGAATCTTTCCTAATTAGTTCATCCTTAAGATTTTGATTACTAATATGGATTAGAGAAAGTTGATTATGCAAAGATGAAACATCAGACTGTACATTATCCTTCTCCACTTTTAACTATTTCCATTTTCTTTTGTTTTCATCAATCTCAATATTATAACTCGAGTGTAAGTTTCTATTTTCCTACATATAGCATTTGTGCATTCTTTAGAAAGCACTCGACCAAAATCCAAAAATATTAAGAGAGTATCATTTCTACATCGGGGATGATCGGACACATTCTACAAAATATGTACAAGGGTGTTTCCATGTGTTTTATGTGAACTTGAATGAGAGGAACATTAGTTTCAATCAACATTACATTTGGTCGACAATTACACACCACAATTCAAGAATGCATAGATGTTGTATTGGCTAAACAGGATGCACCAAGAAACAAATGTACAACATATCTAGAGTTTTACTAAGGTATGGCATGGAAAAGGAGAAAATGACGGTGTAGGATCATGTGTGGAAAGAGGACTTTGTAAGAGAAGAGTTAAAATTCAAGGATGGTGCAAAATTTATAGATGTAAAAAGCATTTTTGATTGGTGCGTCAAGAACATGGGCCATGAATCTCAAGAGAGATCAACTGTTCATATATATTTTTGGTTGATAGAGGAAAAACATATGGTAAGCTTTGAATAATGTATAACAGATTCATGATCAAGTGACATGCACTCATTCGTAGTTCGATGCAAATGCTTAGACTATTTATACTAGGTGCATGGCATGTTTTTGTATATCATGCATTGATTTTGTGTGGAATTAATGTGATTCAAAACAATGGGTGAATGAATGGACATGTAGACCTCTAATTCCACTTGACACATCAAGTTCCATGATAATTACAACTTGTAGTGTCTTCGATCAAATGACAACATCACTTGACTTTGACCCAATCTACGATTTAGTACAACAAGGTATATATATGTACATGCCATGTTTTAGAATTATAAATTATTAAATGGTCAACTCTTAATGTATTTTAAATTTGAATTGATTTTGACTTTGTGATGTAGGGCATGTTTTTGTAGTTATTGTGACATAATTTAACTAAGAGGAACAAACTACTTCTTGTCTCGTTGTTTACTGAGGAAAAAAAATGACTTCCACTTGTCATTGATGGTGAAGATTTTGAGTATACCACTAGGTCAGTGGTAGTCACTGGAACTTGGCTTCGATGATATCCTATCAAAAAAACAAACACTTAGTTGTTTGAAGACTATAAAGTACATCGAAAGATACTCCACTATTCACATTTAGTTATTGCAACAAATATTAAATTGATCAAATATCGAGATAGGCCATTAAACAAGAATCTATGGAAGGTTTGTGAATCAGATAATGAAGAAATTATTGCTACTGTCAAGAGTAGAGTTGATCCTTATGGTTTATTGGATTGAATTTGCAAAGGTATTTTCTTCATGAATTTAATTTGAATATTTACTTTAATGATTTTGTTTAAATTTTGTATGATTTAAAATTCTTTTTAATTTCTTACTAACATGTTTATGTAGGTTAGTGGCACCCAAAAAGCTTCCACCTTCACGTGGTTGGCACCATCTATAGAGAATTTACTATTCTCAAAGCTAAGTGAAGCTAAGAGAAATTAAATATTAGAAAGGAAAAGCAAACATAAATTCTCATTTCACCACCTATATCATAAAAATATCTTATTAAAATTCTCATTTCACCACCTATATCAGTGGTGCAATAGTAAGACTAGTTTTAGTAGGAATTAATAGAAAAAGAAAACAAATTTATCTAGAATTACTTACGAAATGCATTCCTTCACTTTGAGTAGCTTTACACCGACTTAAACTACACTATTCGACATGTTTGCAAATAATAAGATAACGAGAGCACCGAAAGGAGATGGAAAAAATAGGCATGGGATTTTGTAGAGGTTCCCTAAGTGTATGTGTAGGATCTAAAAAGACATCTCTAAGTTCCACGAGTCCGAGAAATCACTTGTCGAAGTTAAATAATTTTTGGTCTCGGGTATCTTACGGGACTACGCCCGATGAGATAGCACAGGAAGTATGGGGAGCATATGGAACCAAAAATAAGCCTCCAATAGCATTCAACAGGCCATCCAGGACATGTTGAAACAGAGGCGATTTTGTCCCACGAGCTTCCGTTTGTAAAATATAGTGTTTGACAACCTTATACTAACTCAAACGCACTTTTTCACTTTTACAAACAATAGAACACCGCGAAAAATGAAAGAATATGGAGAAAAAGGAGATAAGATTTTGTAGAGGGTCCTTAGGTGGAGGTGTATGATCTAATGGGACATGTCTAGGTGCCACAGAGTTTGAGAAATCACCAGTCAAAGTTATATGATTTTTTGGTCTCAAGGCTCTTAAGAGACTACACCCAGACAAGGTAGAGCGAAAGAATGGGGATGGTAAGAAACTAAAAAAACTCCTCCAATAGTGTTCAACATGCCATACAGATGTGTTGGAAAAGACGGTTTGTTCCCAAAAGCTTCCGGTTGCAAAATATAATGTCCTGAACCTTACACCGACTCAAATCGCACTATTTTGTGCTTTTGTAAACAATAGAACACCGAGAGAACTGAAGGAGATGAAGAAAACTGAGATAGGATTTTTAGAGGGTCACTAGGCAAAAGTGTAATATCGATGAGATGTGTCTAGGTGTTATGGAGTCTATGAAATAACTCGTCGAAGTTATATAATTTTTGGTCTCAAGGCTCTTAAGAGACTACGCTTAGACGAGGTATCCCGGAAGAGGGAGTGTATGGAACCAAAAATAAGGATCCACTAGTGTTCACTAGGCCATTTGAATGTGTTGGCATAGATGGTTAGGTCGCACAAGCTTCGTTTGAAAAATATAGCATCTGAGAGCCTTACACTGACTCAAACTACACTATTTTGTGCTTTTGCAAAAATAGAACACCGAGAGAACCGGAAGTAGATGGAAAAAAGCTGAGATAAAATTTTGTAGAGGGTCCCTAGGTGGAGGTTTCGGATCTGATGAGACATGTCTAGGTGTCACGGAGTCTGAGAAATCACCCGTGGAAGTTAAACATTTATTTGGTCTCGGGGCTCTTAAGATACTACGGTCGAGACGAGGTAGCCCGAAAGCACGAGGATCATAGGGAACCAAAAAAAGCATCCAAAAACATTCATCAGGCCATTCAGATGTGTTGGAGTAGACGGTTTGGTCCCTATAGCTTCCATTTGCAAAATATAGCATTTGGTATCCTTACATTGACTCAAAACTACACTATTTCACGCATTTGAAAACAATAGGACAATGAGAGAATTGAAAGGAGATGAAGAAAAATGAGATAGGATTTTTATAGGGTCCCTACATGGTGGTTTAGGATCTAAGGCGCGTCTCTCTGTGCCACAAAGTCTAAGTAATGATCCATCGAAGTTCTAGAGTTTTTGGTCTTAGGATATTAAGAGACTATGCCCTGACGACGAGGTAGTCCAGATGTTTCAACATTTTCTTTACGTTATTGAGATGAAACAAATAAGGGTTATGGGATGAGGAGGAATACCTTTTATTTTGGTCAATTGATGGTTGTTTGCACGTGTTCTGACTTCTCAATCCAATGCTGACTATGAGAGCTTCCTTTTGGTTGGGAGGAACTACCTGAAATAGAAAACAAGACCACAAAAGAAAAGTTAAATAATATATGACAATGGACTGCCTAGCATGTGCTAGATCTAGGAAGTGTGATACTCCCTAGATGGATGTCAATCCACTATTTAAAAAAATTAATGCGAGAAATAAACAAAGTCCTACTGTAGTTGATATGATTTAGGTATCTCATTCAAGCACAATAAGCAAATCTAACATAATAGGCTAGGCTATAGTCAGATCTGAAGGGTAGGTAGTTGTCAGGGTGTTGGAACTGGTCAGGGTCAGGTTCTGGGTTGTTTGGGTCACTTGGTAGAAGGTAGGTTGGCTTTGTTATTGGCAAAGGTGTAAAACATAGAGACCAACGTCGGTCTAATATAATTGATGACAGTTTAGGAGAGACCAACAACGGTCATGGGTAACCGACATCATCAAGATCGGGTGACAGTAGTTCAATAAAAACCTAGTTATAGAGTCTGGTGAGGTTAGATAGAGCTAAAGAAGGGGATGGTGAGGTCTATGGGAATGCTGAGAACACTTAGAGAGGTGGAAGGGCCAGGATAGGTGATTTGATAAAAGGGTGGGTGAGGTTTTTGAGTTTGTCAGAAAGTAGACTATGAAGGAATGGGAATATTAATGGAAGAATGATAACAGAAATGATAACAACTCTATGGACAAAATAAGAATGGAAATGATTAGTGATAAACACACTTACCAATGTTGCAGGTCTAATGGTTGGGTGGTGGTGATGATCGGTTGGTGGGATGGAGCTTGGTGCAATAGTGATGCTTCCTGGAATGTCACCATGAGTGCAATGCTTTTGGATCTGTCCTGGTGCTGGCTATGGATGTCTGTAGGTGTGAAAAGGCTCTAGTTCTACTTGCATGCGTTCTCTTCTTGTCTCCTTGATCTCAGAATGTGATAAACCTAAAAAAAGGTTCCTAAAGTGAATAAATGGTAACCGACGGTGGTTCCATTTTGACTAGCGTCGGTTTAGGGGTGACTAGCATCGGTTAAGGTGAGATTCCCTAGGTTTACTAAAAATGGCAGATCTCACATCTTTTGGATCAGGTTCATTCCTTTATCCGCAGATCTGAATGGATGTTACCTTTTTATGAGCGGGAAGGTGGTTAGAGGGATAATAGGCATTGATTTTTAGGGTTGAACTAAGTCTTAGCTCATTAAGGTAAGTGGGACCAAGTCTTAGTTAGTTATGGAAACATGCCAAGAATAGGTCTAGGGTGAGGTGGCTAGGTGAGGTGGAAATTAGCTTAATTAAAATAATTAAGTAATGAATATTGTGAGGATGGGTATTAATTTAATTAAGTTAATTAAATTAATATTAATGTGGGGTGGAAGGGGCCATGGTTAGGTGAATATGTTTGAGTTGGTTATTCGACGGGGGCTAAGGGGAGTGTGACCCAATTTTGGTGTCTACATTTTACTCCTTTTTGTTGGGTAGCTTGTATTGGTAGGTGGCGCGACAAAAATGAAGGTTGGTTTTTCCCCATGTGAATTTAGGGTGAGAAGGTGAATTTGGGTGCCCCAGATAGGGGCAAGAGTGATCCCCCCTCAAATTAGGCATTGATGATGAATAATAGAGAGTCGGTGGGTGGTTTGAGAAAACGAGTTAGGTGTGTGCGAGAAGGTGAGGGTCGAGAGTATGGTGATTGTAAAAGGTAGGGTGGGTGATTAGGGAGAGAATTCAGATGTATGCACACATTGTGAAATTCCATGAGATACAAAGGTTTCTCAACATAACAAATTTACATTAGTTAGGGTCATAAAGGTCATCCAAACAAGGGTTATTGAGGTTTGGTATCCAAGGTAAAGGATACGGCCCGGGAACTCAACAAGGTAGGATATAAGAATGTGTAGGTGTGGTTCTGGTACATTTAGAAAGTCAAAAGGTCAAGGTTGGTTTGGACAAGGGTCATGGCCATAGGCAAGGCAAGGCAATTAGGCTGAGCAAAACAAGTACCATCATCACAAGATGTAACGAGTGAGGACATGGGAATATCCACATAATCAACGGTTAGGTAGGTAGGTGTGGGTAGGGTAGGTGGAGGTAAAAATGGGTAATGGGTAGTGTCAATCAAATGTATGCACACGTGGAGATCGCAACCCGGTATCAGGTCAAAGAGATTTTAAACTCTACATCGTCCAAGGTCAATCGGGTTATCCAAGCAAGGGTTGTTGAGGCCCGGTATCCAAGGTAAAGGATGCATACAAATCAGGACCTGCATACGTAACAAGGTAAGATGTAGGAATTTGTAGGTGTGGTTCCGGTACATCCAAGAGGTCAAAAGGTCAAGGTTTGTTTGGATAAGGGTCACGACCAAAGGAAAGGTATGGTTGGTAGGCTAACAACATGGTAATAACATTGCAAGGTAAAGTGAGTGTGTAAGGTCAATGGTCACATCACGAGAGGTCAGGAGGATGAGGTGGAGGGTTAGGGTCAACTTCGAGTTAGGTGAAATAGGTTACAAGAAAGTAGATAAGGTGCAATGGGTTACCATTGAGTCAACACGGGTAACCAAAATGGTCATGTTTAACCAATGCGACTAGGTAAACCCAACACGACATGCTAAGGCACATAATTGATGTTGGTCTAGGTAAAACCGATGCTACCAAGTCGGGAGAGTTAAAAAAGGAAATTTCTACTTTTTGCGGAATCATTTGTAATTTTCCAAATAGGAGAAAATGAAAGAGGAGAGAGGAAAAGGTGGAAATTAATTAAGCGAGATGAAGAGATGAGTTGGCGAGCCTTGTAATGGGTGATTGGGAGATGATAGGAGGGTCCATGAGATCTGTTTGATCGATTCGGTTGGTTGGAGGTGAGGAGGTCGATTGGTGATGGTAGAGGTAGGAGAGGGATCGGGGGACCACCGGTGTAGTGGCCCGACATGCCACCACAGAGATGGCAGTGTGACGAGGTATGATTCAATCCCATTCCTTGTGTTGTGAGGTAGATTGGTGTATAGAGGTCGGGTGAGGGAAAATGGGTTTTGGGGGAAAAGTGAATTTTGAATTTGGGGAGAAAAATTGGGTGTAATAGGAATGGGGAAGGGTGGATTTAGGTAAATGAGGGGTGGGGAGGGGTTGAGGGGGTTTTAGGTAGGAATGGGTGGGTAGTTAGGGAGAAATGGAGAATTTTTGAGGGAAATAAGGGTTTGGTGTCGTGGATTTTGACCATGACAGTGACCGATGTCGGTTGGTGTGTGAGTAGGTAATGGTCACGAGATGAGGTGACCAATGCTTTGGTTGTGGTAGGCTCGTGGCGGTTGAGATAAACCAATCTTGGTTAGAATTTGAAGGAAAATGGGCTTACAATGAGTCGGGATGGGTGGGTGAGGGAGGGAAAGAGATAGAAAGGTAGGGTTTCCTGAAAATATCTTGGTTAAGGGGAATGAATAGGTATGGTTAAGGTTTAATAATGTGATGGTTTGTTTTATACAAGTGAGAGATCAGCTGCAGATGCGAGATAGGGTAATGTCCCTTCTCTTGGAGGCGCGAGGAGTGCGGCAACTAATGATTGGAGCCATCTTATAGAGGTCACCTGATTAGGGTTAGGCACTATTGGCATGTAGTTTAGGAACTGATTTTGATGGTCACCCTCATTAACAGATGTGACTCGGCAACCAATACATTCCATCTACCGACGAGTGAGATCACAGTCACCCTGGAGGATGTGTATAGGATCCTGCGATTTGGAATAGTGGGGACGCAGTGTATTCGATCTCCTCAGAGGCATCTAAGGAGTTGATGTTGACTGTGTTTGGTGAGGGGCTGGTGGATTTGAGGTTCCATAGCGCCAGTATGAGCTACAGAGATATGTACCAGCCCATCCAGAGGAGATGAGGCTAGTGGTGTTGCTGATGGAGGTAGTCTTGTTTTGCACTGCCAGATGTAGAGGGTGGGAGATTTCCATGATCATTGATGGGGTTCTACATGATATGGTGGAGGACATGACTCATTTTGCATGGGCGCCTACATTCCTGGTATAGTTGTACAGAGAGCTATGGGCTTATGGGCGGCTACGGAGGTTCAACTTGTGTTGCACTTTCTTACTACACTACTGGCGTATGAGCACATTATGTGTGTGCATCCAGTTGGTATGCCCCGAGATGATGCATTTGAGCCAGGTTTGGTGCGGGTGGGTTATAGGTGATGGGTACCTACTATTGGAGAGTGCCGAGCGGTCGGGCGACTCACGATGTAGCCTATTATTGGCGTTTACTAGAGGGGTTGTCCAACGTGGACATCATTTGGAGGCCATATGTGGGTTTTCCATCATATAGGCAGATGGCCGATGAGCTAGATGGACTACAACTATTTCGATGGATAGAGGGGCATCATGCTGGAGAGCATGAGATGATACCCATAGATAGGGTCAGACGGCAATTCGGGCTGCCTCAGGATATACCCCACCCTTCCCACAGTATAGGAGGGATGACGTGGAGAGGCCTCTGCCTCTACCACAACCGACAAGCAGATCTTGATGACAGAAGGGAGGAGCAAGTGATATACTAGTGGATTGATGATGACGGTGTTACTAATAGATGCGAGATAGTGGTGGGCTGCACATTTACGAGTAGTACCACCAAGGCGGGCATCCAGATTTAGCCACCATCACTGTTTAGAGGGACGCCCTATAGGGGCAGGTGGCTACCCTGATTACACAGTTGGGGATAGTGAAGGATAGTTGACAGGGTCAGAGGCACAAGTGGCCACCCTACAGGCTTAGGTAGCATAGGGACATGTACCCGCATAGGGTGGAGATGGAGATGGGATATATGTAGCCAACCTACGAGCATAGGTTACAGTTTGTAGGGCCGATTGCCACCGCACATGCATAGGTTGAGGCCGATGGCACCACCGCAGCATACGGGCAGTTCCACTTTACAGAAGGGGCAAGATAAGGTCCCATAGGATAGGTACAGGTCGAGACCGATGGCACCACCGTAGACAAGCACTTGTAGCTAGGTTGAAGGATTCCTAGGTGAGGTGAGGTATTATAAGGATCTTTTGATGGCCACAGGGATAGATTTCCTATCTTATGGAGAGTATAGAGCACAACATGCCTTAAGTGAGAGTATTGTCCAAGTTATAGGTAACATGTGGGACAAATGGTGATGTATATATAGGTTATGGTTTTAATTTCCAAATATGTGCTATAGTTTAATGTGAAAATGATAAATGAATGATTTGATGATGTAATAAAAATGTGTATTAATTGATGCTTATTTGGTTTAATTTCCAGTTATTGATATAAAATGGAAACTAACTAGGGTAGAATGTGAATAGGAAAGTGAAAGGGGGAATTGGTTAGGGTAAAGAGTGGTTGAGCTAACCTCTAAGGGCCCCATGCCCTCAAAGTGCTACCTACATAGTCCCGCGAAAAGGGACCTCAGGTGATGTAGTTCTCCCATAAGCTAGGGAAGATTATGATGAAGTAGAGGAATGGGTTGATAGGTGTTAGGCATGGTTGAATGTAGGTCATAGGCATGATTGAGTTTAGGTCATAGGCATGGTTGAGTGGTTTTTAAATATAGGTGTCGATGATTTGGTCCTGTATAGGATAATCAATAAGTAATGAGGAAGGCAAATGATAAGAGGTGGTAAAAGAGCTATTTAATTGATAAGAACCCTAATGAGTCTACGATACCCAAGATGGGCTTATGAACGTAAGACCCTAAAGGAGTTGCATAATGGACTATTCTAAAGGTGAAGAAAGTCACATAATCACAAAATGTCACGTTTGTGGCAAGTTCCCTTGAGTAGAGAGGAAATTAAGATGAAAATGCAGTGAGGTGAGAATGGGTGGTTTAGTGTAACCTAGTGTACGACAACATTCTTTTCCTAACAAGAAACCTAGGATCAAAAATAGGCAAGTCCATGATGAAAATTTCATCTTTTTCGTCATTTTTGTTTTTGGTTTTTAATAGATTGATCGATGTGGGAAGTCTATGTGGGATGAGTAGATTATCTCCTTGAGGTCTTCACAAAGTTGATTGATGCGGGGAGCTTTAGAAAATTTATTATATTGTTGCAATGACTTTATATAGCTGTCCTTCAAGGGAGCAGTCGATTTATAGTAGTGTCATAGAAAGAAGAGATGTCCCTTTTGAGGGAGTCTTCTTTTTCTGGAAGTTTGACTCAAGGAGTTGCATCCCTTTTTGTTTTAGACATTTAAGTCATGGAAAAGACTATATGGGAAGAGTAGGTTCTTATTCGGATGAAAAAACCATAGTACATAGGAGTTAACTATGAAAGGGGTGGTTTTGAGTGATGAACGACCATGGGATTCCATCCTGGAGAAGAAAAAAAGTATCCATGAGAATCATGCTATGAGTAGAGCCGTGGTACTCATATTAAAGATAAGGCTGAAAGGTGACGGGTAATCACATGATTCTTTTTTAGTCGTGGGTCTTCAAAAATAGTTATATGGAAGGTGGAAAACACTCAGGGATGAGTGATCAACCGACCAAAAGTGGTATAGAACTTGACGTCAATAATAAAATGGTCAAAGATGCAAGGCATTAAGGGGCTCAAGTTCAGGTTTACCTTCGAGTGAAGACAAATGATAAGCACCTAATCCATATGCATGGGTAACGATATAGGGCCCGAGCCAATTAGGAGAAAATTTACCCCGTTTAATTTTCTCTTCTTTGGTTATATGCTGATTTTCCTTTAGGACGAGGTCACCGACACGAAAGGTTTGTTTTGAACATGTTTGTCATAGGCACGTTTTATACATTTTTGGTATATTTATAGGTGTTCAAGAGCATTGAGATGGCATTCATCTAATAACTCAAGCTACGCCAAACGATCTTGGCGAAAGTCATCATCATTGAGCATGTCTTGCGGTGAGATGAAATCTAGACTTCGAGAGGTAAGACAACCTCGGTACCATATACCGAGAAAAGGTGTGGCAACATTTGAAGAGCGAATACTAGTGTGATAAGGACACAAGACGAAAGGAATGTGCATATTCCAATCCTTCCCAAAGGTCGTTGACTACCTTCATAAAATTTTGTTCAAGGTTTTATTGGTCGATTGCCTTGACCATTGGTTTGTGGGTAATAAGGTGATGAGAAACTGAGTTGGATGCCAAAAGCGTCACATAGTTTGCATATGATTTTGTTTTTGAATTAATTTCCATTATCCGTGATGAGGCGGTGAGGAACACCAAAGCAACAAATGATGTGATAGTTGATGAATTCACATATTTTCTCGGCTTTTGTAGAAATGAGGGGAATGGCCTCTACCCATTTAGTGTAATAGTCAGTAGTGGTTATGATCCATTGGTGGAGTTGTGAAGAATGGGGATTGATCTCACCGAAAATATCCAAACCCCATTGAGAGAAATACCAAAGGTCTCGTGTGACCTATAAGGCATGAATAAGTGTGAGATGGAGAGTAGCATATTGCTTGGCATTTCACGTAACATTTGACATAATCATAACAATCACGGTTTAGGGCTGTCCAATAATATCCTAGGAGAAGAATGGATTTTGCTACAGGCTAAACCACTAAAGTGACCTCCAAAAACTCCATCGTGGACTTCCTTAATGGTGTAGGAAATTTAATAACTTGTAAGGCATCGTAAGAGAATGTCGTGGAAGCCGCACTTATGAAGAAGACTCGCCCATGATGACATAACGGGAGACACTTGTAAGAAAGGCACGTTTCCCATTACGAGTGAGATCAATGGGTAGAATGGAAAGGGAAATATAGTCTACATATTGTTTATACCAAAGGTCACATGGGTCAGGTGTAATGGTTCCGATGGAGTAGACCTCACGAGGTAAATAAGAGGGTGATTGTAGAATTTGTATTGTGACAAATATTTTAGAGTCAACGGGTGAAGCAGGTATCTGAGAAGCCAAGTAGGCCATGGTATCCACAAATTTATTGGTAGAATGTGGGGTGGTTTGAAGTGTGTAACAGTCAAAGGTGGTCAAAAGTATGTCTACGTGATGCTTATACTTTTGAAGTATCTCATTACAACACTAGTATATACCATTGACTTGGTTTATGACCAACTGAGAATCACCAAATATATTGATGGACTTAACATCCAAGGCATAAGCAGCCTAGAGGCCCAATATGAGTGCTTCGTATTCAGCAATATTGTTTACATAATCAAAATTGAGTTTGAAAGACAAAGGCATAGGTTCACCATCAAGAGGAATGAGGATAACACTAGCCCCACCCCCACATTGACATTTGTAGCCATCGAAGAAGAGTGTCATTTAATAAGCGGGTTCATCTAGGAGAGGAAGCTATAGACTTGCAAATGGGAAATCAAAGTTAGATGGTTGGTTCCCATAAATAGGTGCGTCGATGAGTTAGTCAGCGATAGCTTGGCCCTTGATGTAATTTTGTTGAATGAATTCGAGGTCGATGTCGGCAAGAAGCATAAGCCAACATGTGGCATGTTGATGTTGATAGGGTTTGGCATACATATAGTGAAGTGGATCAGTATTAGTAATAACGAAGGTTTTGTGGTTGAGTAGGTAATGGAAGAGTTTGGTGGCGACAAAAACTAAGGCTAAGAAGAGTTTTTGGTGTGGGTATATCTAGTTTCATAGTCCAAAAGCATACGACTTATGTAATAAACCGCTTGCTCTCGGTGTTGGTCGTCGTGATGAGCCAACATGGCACCTAAAGAATGGTCAATGGCGGAAATATATAGGTAAAGGGCTGGTCATCCTTAGGAGGAATGAGCACTGTGGTTGAAGGAGGTATTGTTTTAAGGCTTTGAAGTCTTTATGACATTCATCATCCCATTTTAATGACACGTATTTCTTGAGAAGATGATGGAATGGTTGATAGTGGTCGGAAAGCTCGAGATAAAATGACAAATAGATTGCAACTTACCTTATAGGCTTTGAAGTTGACAGAGATTAGTGGGTGGAGGCATTTCTAGAATAGCCTTGACTTTAGTAGGATCGACTTCTATGCCACATAAAGAAACGATGAATCCCAAGAGTTTTTTTGGAAAGTACTACAAAGACGCACTTCTTTGGTTGAAGATGCACACAATACTTGATGAGGTGGTCAAAGATGACTATAAGGACATGTAGATGTTCGGTTCGATGTTTAGAGTTGGAAAGAAAATAATCTATGTAATCTTCCAATATGTGATGCATGATGTCATGGAAGATGTAAGTCATGGCTCGCTGATATGTAGCACCAACATTTTTAAGGCCGAAAGGCATGACTCGATAGAAAAAAATTCCCCCAAGGGGTGATGAAGGAAGTCTTGTGTTGATTTTCTGGAGCTAGTAATATTTGATTGTAGCCTAAGAAACCATCCATGAGTGATAGAATTTCATGGCCAGCGGTGAGATCAACTAGTTGGTCGATGAATGGTAGGGGAAATCATCTTTGGGACAAGCAAGGTTGAGGTCACGGAAGTCCGTGTAAATGTGGAGTCCCCCTATCGCCTTTGTGATAGGAATGATGTTAGAAATCCATTGGGGATAGTCAATGGGTAGGATGAAGGAAACTAAGAGAAGGTCTTTGAAGCTCTTATTTGACCAGAAGAGCAATGCAAGGATGCATTTTCTACAACTTTTGTTTGATGGGTTTGGCATCAAGAATGGTTATGATATTGTGGACCATAATTTTTGGGTCAATATTGGGCATATCGAATAGGACCAGGAAAATGCGTTGCTATGGTCTTGAAGGAAAGAGGTTAAGGATTCCTATTTAGTAACGTCCTAAGGATTGGCCGATATTGAGAATGTGTGGGTCGCTCGTTACGAGTGTTAATGTTGACTTTGATGGTCAATTTTTTCAACATGGTTTGCATCTCAGAAGGTAATGACTAGTGAATATAAGAATATTCTGCACCAAGGTAGGTGAGGATGGATTCATCATCCTGACATTGAACGACATTAATAGAAGGTGTATCATCATCGATCATGTCAGGATACGAAATGAGAGAGAAGAGGGAGCCTCACCATCATGTTGATAGGTCAGAGGTCCCAAGGAAATGGTGTTTACAAAAAAAAAAGTTAGGAGGAATAGATTCGGGATCTATGGACTCCATGGGTGAAGATGGTAATGTGGGTGAATGAGGTGGGGAAGGTTTTCATCCTGAATGGGCTAGATGTGAGCCTTCTTGGAAGGTGGTACGTTAAAACCAATGCCACTACGGTCATTGTGTTTATGAGAGGTACATGAAATGACAGTATGGTGGCCCTGTTCGTAAAGCCGAAGCCAAATCCTTTCCACGCGCACCGGTGGAGGAAAGTGTGAGCAAAGTGGCGGTTAGTGAGGGAGTGTAGGTCAGATGAAAATGTTTGAGTTTGGGATGGAGGATCATGTTTATAGGTATCTATATCAAGTCCCCCATATGTTAGATTAGTTCGAAGGTGGGGAGGGCCATAAGGAAAAACTTCACCTATGCGGATGTCATAATTGGGGTGTTGAGCGTAGGTTCCCATACTCTTATGGGGTGAGGAAAGTGTCGATATTGTATAGGCGGTATTCCCCTAGAGTGAGGTGTTGAAAAATCCTTCTAACGGATCAATAGTTGATATGTAGGTAGAGGGGATAGACGAATTGCTAGATGATGGGGAAACATGCAAGTCATTGGTAGAGGTATGTGAATAGTAGGGGGATAGCAAGGTTAGATGCAAAAGAGGTCATGGTAGTCTTGGTGGATGGGCTTGTAGGCGAAGGTGAAGTAGGGCTAGTGGTAGATGCCTTGACTGGTACAAGCACATCATTGGGCCAAGTATATCATGTTATAGGTCTTGAAAGGTGATGGGTCGATAGGGATGGTGTAATTATGTCTTTCATGATCAAATTTGAGGCGGATGTCCTTCTTATTGTAATTATGTAAAGTTGAAGGGACACAACTCATGATGCGGATCCAAGGCCGGAAAAGCAACAGATTATATTGGAACTCCCCTTCGAGGACAAATAAAAGTTTTGGGACAAAGTGCGAGGAATCATGTGGATATGGAGAACAACGGTACCCGGGGTAGAGGTTATGATGTCATTGAAGGAGCACAACATAACTGGTTTGCCATGCATGCAATTGCCAGGTATTCATATTTGGTCGTCTGCATGGGAGGAGATGATGTTAATACTAGCACCACCATCGATCATAATGCGTCGTATGCATATATTATCGATACTGAGACAAAGATGAAATGAGTAGGGTCGGGTCTTTGGGTGGAAGGAGCGATCTCTTCATCTGAAAAGTTGAGGGTGGCCACTTGGCAAGTAGGTGGAGGCGTTGAGGAAGGAGATGACCTAGTGAGAGAGGCTACGTGGTGAGGGGTAATGATGGAGGCTACGGGCATGGGGTCATTTGGTAAAACCTCAATAGATTGAAGGACCTCCATGAGGGCTTGATGATGTGACTCAGAGGTTTGGACAAGGTCATATAAGGACATTTTGAGGGGGGATTTTTTTACCTAATAGTGTGAAAATAGGAACAAATTTATGTTCTTGATATACACATGGATGGCCTAAGAAAACACTTGTGGTAAGTATTTACATAGTTTCTTGGGAACACGTGGAGGATGGCCTAAGATAATGGTCTAGAAAGATGGCACAAAACAACCTAACAGGCCATGTTCTATGGTTAGTAAATTTAAATAAGTTACATCAGCTCAACATGTGATGTCGATATATTCCGCTCCACATGTCTTGAACTCTATAGTGTCATGTGACATGCGCAAGTGAAATCCCTTAAAATTATTGTGTTCTAACTACCTACAAAACATTAGGATTGACATTGCAAAAAGTAACTATTGACATTAGGAATATTGAACAACAAGGACTTTCTTTCTAAGATATCTCAAAAGTACATTACCTCAACAATATGTGTATCACGAGCACACATTTCAAATCATTCAAGACTTATTTAATGAATTCAAAGAGGAAACTAAGTTCCTCAAGTACTTCAGGAATACATGGTGTGAGAGTGAAGAACATGTTGGTGAGTACGATCCTTTGTGTGTTTCCTTATTAATTACCATCAATTATAATTATTGGTTTATAGTGTCACTGATTTTCAATCTGTGTCACTTGATAGCTATGTGGGAATTTTTTTAGAAACTTCTCCCATGCAAATCAAGAAACAAACGCATCCATTGAGTCCTACCATTTTTTTTAAAGACTAGATACTTGTGTGATAGACAAAAAAATGTACTCGCCGGATGGACTATTTGTTCTACACACTTGTGTACAAGGTGGAGCCATTTTACAAACACAAGAGGAAGTTGCAAAAATATGGCTTCTTGACCAATTTCAAAAAGAAAGACAACTATTGATAGTGGTTGAGAGAGAAAAGAGTATTCTGATACATATTGCTTTGTAATTATGCTTGATTGAAATCGATTGTGGGTGAGGAGCCAAATAACTAGAAGCACACGGTATTTTGTAAGGCAATGCGGAGCCTTGGATGTATGCGAATGTGCTTGGGCTATTAGAGGAAACATATGTAAGCACGTGTTGAAGGCGTTGGATTATCACAATCAATATGTGTCGATGTCGTCATATCAAGAACCATAAGTGATAGGTAATTCAATACCAATGTAGATTACTAAGCGTAAGTCATAACGAAATAAGCATCGTGTTGAAATTTTTTTCATTTAATGTGCAGGAGCCAATACTTATACGGAGACAAGAAGGATAAATTAAGACACATTTCATGATGGCCTCTCCTCGCTGTATCCATTAGTAGACATGGAAGGTAATTAAATGTCATCGTATGTGGAAAGTAGTGATATAGATTGCTAAGCATAAGTTGTAACGAAAAAATCATCGTGTTGAAATTGTTTTCCTTTCACGTGCAGGAGCTAGTACTTATGCCAAGACAAGCATGATAAATGAAGACACATTATGAGATGGCCCCTCCTCATTGTATCCAACAGTAGAAGTGGAAGGTAATTCAATGTCATTGTATATGGCAAGTAGTGATATAGATTACTAAGCATAAGTTGTAATGAAAAAATCATCGTGTTGAAATTGTTTTCCTTTCACGTGTAGAAGCTAGTACTTATGCCAAGACAAGCACGATAAATGAAGACACGTTCTGAGATGGCCCCTCCTCATCATATCTAGCAGCAAAAGTGGAAGGTAATTCAATGTCATCGTATGTGGCAAGTAGTGATATAGATTGCTAAGCATAAGTTGTAATGAAAAAATCATCGTGTTGAATTTGTTTTCCTTTCACATGTAGGAGCTAGTACTTATGCCAGACAAGCACGATAAATGAATAAACCTTTTGAGATGGCCCCTCCTCGTTGTATCCAAGAATGAAGTGGAAGGTAATTCAATATCATTGTATGTGGCAAGTAGTGATATATACTCGCTAAGCATAAGATGTAAAAAAATCATCGTGTTGAAATTGTTTTCCTTTCACATGCGTGGAGCTAGTACTTATATCAAGATAAGCACGATAAATGAAAACACATTCTGCGTGATGGCCCCTCCTCATTGTATCCAGAGCGTATGAAAGGTAATTCAATGTCATCATATGTGGAAATTAGTGATATAGATTGCTAAGCATAACTTGTAACAAAAAAAACATTGCGTTGAAATTGTTTTCATTTCTCATGTAGCAGCTTCTACCTATGTAGAGACAAGCATGGTAAATGATGCCATGTTATGGGATGGCCTCTCCTCACCACCTCAATAGTCACTGATAGTTGATGGTTAGTTGTCAATGCCTTAAATAAATTAATCAATGCTAAGGATAATGTTCATCACACATATTTATGATTAGGTGACATTGTGTATTCATGTGTACAATGATATTAAAAACCTAGTGTATAAATAAATAACTTTCTATAATGTCTTATACATCACATGAACTCCTAAAATGGATATGTAGGGAGATGTATCTTACTGAGAATGAGACGGTTCAAATTTGGAAAGTAAATGTATGGCATGTTGAGTGGACCTATATTAGAATTGTAAACATCTAAAAGTCATGTATATGAGATTGTAGATTGCACATATTTAAAATACTTAAATATGGAATGTGTACAA
The DNA here is from genome assembly GCA_018340775.1 of Taxus wallichiana var. yunnanensis. Taxonomy (NCBI): domain Eukaryota; kingdom Viridiplantae; phylum Streptophyta; class Pinopsida; order Cupressales; family Taxaceae; genus Taxus; species Taxus wallichiana. Next base: position 1,025,002,937 of record CM031239.1, read on the forward strand.
CTGACCTACTTTTTGATTATTTGTAGAGTATTTAAAAAAGTTCTTGTTGGTGTTAGCCAACGTAGAACCGCTCATGTAATATATGGATAGTAGAAAATATTTTGAAAAACAAAAATATGATGTAATTATGATGAAATGATGTAATCAACAATAACAAATGATCATGTTGAATTTTTATTGCTACTCTCAAAGTGATGAAAAACAAACCTTTTTCAACACTATAAAAAACAAACCATTGTTTTCCACAAGGTACAAACTGCGATGTTGTTCCACCTTTATGTAACAATGTAAAGTAAATCAAGTAATTATCAGGTGGAGAAGGGTTGAATTTTTTCAAAGTGCTGAAAAATAGAGTGTGTTTTTTGACACGTTGAAAAATGCACGGTGTTTTTCAAGCACTTTGAAAAATGCAATTCAGTTTATAACAAGGTGCAACCCATGATGCATTTCCTCCTTGTTGTAACGATGCAATCCACATAAACTACTTATCAAGTGGACAAGGGTTGAAGTTTTTCAAAGTGCTGAAAACAGAGTTTGTTTTTCGACACGTTGAAAAACACACTTTGTTTTTCAGCACTTTGAAAAATGCAATTCAATTCTTGAAAAGGTGTAACCTGTTGGTCTAAAAATCTATTGGGTGGACAA
>CM031239.1:1025603681-1025991181 GCA_018340775.1 Taxus wallichiana var. yunnanensis
ACTTGGGACATGCTAGGATAGCTTCTTAGGGATAAATCCCATCCATAAATCCTAGCTCTTGGTATCAAACAAGGCACTTGCAACCCTTTTAACCAAGTTAGAAAAATGTCAAAAAATGCCCCTAATGATTCTCTAGCTCACACACTTCAAATGTGTCAATTTAATTTCTACATCTAAACTATTTAGTCATTAATATTTAAACAAAATAAGATCTAAATTATGATAGATTTCAATTGAAAATTTATATTTAAAATGATTTTTAAAACGAAATAATGGACTAAATAATATATTTAAGAATTAAAAATATCAACTTCACAAAACATTATAATTACAAGAAAATATTAACTTTAGTACATAAATTATTAAAATATTAATGATACAATATAAATTTAATATGTGTGATAGTGATGAGAATTTACTAATTCATATAAATAAGAAGATTTAGGGTTCCCTTACAAGTATAGATTGGAGGAAATCCAAGTAAATCCATAAATAATTTTTATGCAACTTAGAATTGTATGGATACCAAGTAAAACCATAAAAGTTTCTTATGCAACTTAAATGATTTTTTTGTAAATAGGATACTTGGCGTTAAGGTTTAAAAAATTCTTTGTAGACTTTATCATCTATCGTAATCTAGTGCATAAGGTAGTAAACTTGATAACCTTTAACCTCATGTAATTACACCTACATAATTATTTGTAAAATTCTAGATGGTAGATTATTTGCATAGCATTGTCAAAATGGGTAATTTTAAGCTCATATGTACAATCGGATAATGGTTTACTCTTTATTGGAGGTTATATGAGATTGATAGTGAAAGTAAACAATTTTCTTTCCAAATATCTTCAAGAATCCATTCGTGTGTTTGATGGAATCTTATCGGGTCAACAAAATTATCTTATTATAGGAAGGTTTGGGAACATGGCTTAAAATTTTGTCTACATGTGGGTGTATGTCTTATCAAGTGCTACAAGAGAAACGTTGAGATAAAGTTAGTTTATAAAAGCTTTGGATAGTTTTTCTCCATGTGAAAATAAAATTTAATTGGATAATGGCAATAAATTATAACATCAAACACAACTTTGATTAGCCTATCAAATTCGATATCAAAAGAGTAAGTTTTCTTCATCCAACTTAGCCAAACAATAAACTAAGTGAATCAAGGGGAATATTAAACTTTGTTTCTCACTTTCCAACAAGATAATAGAAAAAATTTCATTTAATGCAATTATTAACATAAAAGATGCAATTATGAACCCTGATTGATAATTTTTGAATTGTAATTTGATGGAAAAAGTAATAGAAATTTTCTGCCCATGATTTGTAGTTAAAAAAATTGGTTGTTATTTGCATAGTAAAAAAAAACCTTGATATTGGTAGTAATTTGTAGTTCAAAACCTTAATTTGCAAAAAAATAAGTATTAATTTGTAACCAAAATTCAATTGTATTAAAAGTTACAAAAAAATAATTAATTTTGATAGAAAATGAAATCTTCTAAAAAAATTGAAGAAAACAAAACATGCTTTAACACTACAAACTAGAGCTTTACACATTGGATTAGAGAAAAAAGGTATAAACTTTTGTGTCATTATGTGTAGAGCACGGTTTTCCTTAGCACCTATTTTACATGGTTAAGATTGTAATGGTTAGATCATAATGGTTACACCAGTAACCATTACGGTCATAAGTGTTACGCGTAATTTTCTATTGGTAGCCTAATGGCACACTATGTCATCAAAGCGGCCTCAAATCCTATTCACCAATTATTGCCACATAAGTGCCACTTTGGCACTTCGAAAAGGGGTTTCAAGCCAATTGGTTTTTTTTTTTTAATATGGATTTTGTAGCTATCATTCCATAGTATTTAAATCATTTTATTTTATACAATTTAAACATTTGTTTTCTTTTTTTTAATTCAATGACATAGGTGTTATTTTTCAATTTTGCTCTAATTTTTCGACACATAATTCAAAATAAAAATAACAAATTATCAATTTTTAAAAATATATCACGTCTTAAAAAAGTGAGCTTGACACAACCATATATTATTTTCTAACTATACTACTTTCAATTTTGAGATATTGAGTGTGCAACAAAAATAGTTAATTTCGTATAAGTTTTGTTTAAATAATTGAATTTAAAATTATATTTTTATCGAGAAATTATGTAAAAAAAAAAATTGCACTACATTGAGAATATAATGTCTTCAAAAATTAGTTTTAATAATTATATCTCATTATCATACATATGTGTGTGATTTTTTTTTTTGCTAGTTTCAATGTGCTAGTTTGCACAAATAAACTAGTGTGATACACAATATATATATACACACCTAAAATCCTTCGCTTCATATGTTTACACTATTGTAAAAAAATTAAATCAATGTATCACTCAAACTTGCATAAACTCTCATTTTTAAGAAAATGCATGTCACTTCTCTATATAAAAGTGGGCCACATGTTTGTGTACTCACCCATATGCTAGTAGTGTGAAACCATTAGAACTTATTTTGAAAGGATTCAAGTTTTAATGGACACCAAAAATTCTAAAATACATTTACATAATTAGAACAAAAACTAGTCATTGCAACTATCTTGGTATTTCCAAACAGAGCAAAATATTTCATGTTCATGTAGACGCACTAGGAAGAAAAATTGGTGCAATTATTGTGTAGCCAGGGGAAGGAGGTCTTGGTCACCCTATACACATTGCAATCCATAAGTTATCACCTATAGAGAAAAAATATACGAACATGGAAAGAGAGGTTTTGGCTATTATCCGATTTATCATTTTTTATTCTTTCTAATTTTTCATTTAAATGGTAATCACATTGCATAAATTTAGGCAATACCTACCGGAAACCCCATTTTAATTCATCATTGATCACGAAGCACTACGATATCTTGTTAATAAGTCTTTGGGAGGCACAATTTCTAGATGATTGATGCTTTTTCAAAAATACAAGCTCAAAATGAATGTCAAACTAGGGAGATAACATGTGGTCTAGATAACTTGAGTTGAATCAATATTGGAGAAGAGTTGGAAGATCCGAATGAGGATTCTCCATAAAAGCACTTGTTTAGAGTCACCGCAATAACACAACAATTTGGGGATATCACGCAATTCTTGCAATATGGAATTTTACCAAACCATTACACAAAAAAAGGAGAAAAACCAACCTGGATACCATAGCATTACCATTCACAATCATTAATGAATTTTTATATAAATTGGGAAAAGATGAAGTATTGTGCATGGTAGCACTAGAACATGAAAAAGGATCTATACTCAAGAAGTTGCACAAAGGAATGGAAGGAGGACACTTTGGAGGAGAATTAACCATACAAAAATACTACAAATCGGGATATGGTTTCTACCAATGTTTTAGTATGTGCACCACATTGTGAAACATTGTAATGCATGTCGAGAGGATAGGGAAGCCCAAGCAAAGAGATGAAAATTCCCTAGCTCCAGTATTAACTACGAAACCATTTGAAAAATAGGGATTGACTTTTTAGGACCCATTCACCCTCCATTCGAGATGATAAAAATCTAGATGCATAATCATTATGATATATTACTTCACCAAGTGAGTAAAAGTGGAGGCAACCACCAATAACGCAGCAAAAGACACTAAAAGTTCTTATATGAAATATCATCACTAGATATGGATGTCAAAAAAATTGTAAGTGACATAGGGGCACACCTCATCAATAACATCATCAAGGTCCTAACAGAGTTTATGATTGTGCATCACCAAAGTGCCGCATACCACCCTCAAGCAAATGGGTAGGCAAAAGAAACAAATACGATTTTGGAATAGATGCTCACAAAAATTGCAATGTCCAAAGCAATGCTTGGGAAGATAGAATACCAACAGTGTTATGGGCATATAGAACAAATTACAAGCGTAGTATAAGTTACACCCCTTTCAATTATTATATGGATTAGAAGTTGTGATGCCAATGGAATACATTGTACCAAATTTGAGCATTGCCATGACAGCTATATTATGGGACAAATAGTCAATTTAAAGAAGGTTTTGGAGTGAACCCAAATGGAGGAGAAACGAATGAAAATGTAATAGAATTAAGAAGCACACAAACATAGTCATAAATCTTGGCATGATCAAAATTTGTCCACCAAAGAGTTCAATCCCGAGTAGATGGTCTTAGTGTGTGAAATTATATTTAGAGTATATCCAAGAAAATTTTGCATTTGGTGGAAAGGCTCATATATCATACACCACATGACTCAACAAGGAACAATTGTATTATGGGCTTTGCAGGAAATATCTTCTGGGAAGGATAAAGGTAACAAGCTCAAAGCCTATACCCTTGGTCGCGTAGAAGCAGGGAAAATAAATAAGTTCCTTTGGCAGAAATGTAGAGTATAATTTCAATTGTATGCATCGTGGGGTACATATATCTGTTTAGAGATTGGGTATTCCATTAGAAGTGATTACCAAAATTTATATTAGTAAGCAACTCGAGCCCTTTTAACAACCTTCATTAAGATTCATGAACATTGCAATTAGAGTGTGGGAACAAAATGAAGATTTCAACTAGCCAGAATTTTTGGCACGTGAGTTGAACACAAATACACCAAAAGTAGTGGAATTTTCTGTTAAAACTTTCATTTACCAATTGTTTGTTATCCTCTTGTGTTTCAAGCACTGGAGAGTACCATATGGGATCATTGAATTTGAAGATGCTTACTACCCGCACGAGATGTTCGCACAATATGTGCTACCAAAGTTACGCACAACCTTCGAAGATGTTCATATGTTGGGTATGTGGTTGGAAAAGATCAAAAGAAACCCTAAGTCCAAACATGATAATTTTAAAGAAAGTGTGCACATATACAACACGACACTAATGCATAATGGAATCACACTTTCATCAAAAGGTGATATGACTAAAAGGCCTCAAAACTATCATTTTTCATCAACGTGGACATAGCAAAGGTTAAATTGCGTAGGTAGCATGGTATGGTACCCACCAACGTACCACCACTGCGCACTCAGTCGGAAACCCATCCAGAAGCATGAAGACCCCAATCCAAGCAACATCCCATGTAGAAGATCCAATCAAAAATCCCACAAGAAAACAGAAGACCCAAAAGAAGAAAACTATGCATACAAAGCATGGCAAGACCCTGGTTGGAATAGATCATAGGCTTCCAATTTGGTTTGTGCAACTCAAATTCGATAAACTTCAGGCAAAAAATAAGTACACACTATCGCACTCGAAGATATGGGTATGAATATGTATCTACTTGAAGAGTACGTGAATGGTACACTTTGAAAGCCATCAAATGAGCCCAAGCAATGGCTTGGAAGCTAAATTACGAAGAAATGATCCAATTATCACGTGTCCCTCATTATCTAATGATCACGGTCTAGAGAAAATGTAATGTAAGAGTAGCTATTACATAATGTTGCACACAGTTTGAAAGATTCTAGAGTAGACGTCAGAGCTAAAACGTGCTTGCAATCTGTTGATCTGGCTTAAGAAGAGGAGGAAATAGTTGTGACCCCCTCAAGTGAAGAAGATCAGACAGGTGAGAAATATCATAGAAGGAAGAAATCCCATTCAAGCTAGTGTGCAGATCACGCCTTGAAGAGGATTTGAACATATTAGGATGGAGAGTCACCACGAGGAGAAGGGCATCCTTGGCTATGGAAGACATAATTATAGAACCGGAGAAGACCCTGATAGAGAAGAAGGAAGTGCAAGAAAGAGAGAAATGCACACATAAAAGGAAGAAGTTAAAAGTGTATAACAGAGTGAAGACAATAGTTCCTAAGGTCGTAGTGCAAGAAACTCTAGTGCCCAACTGCACAGCATATGGATGAAGAAGACTAGAAGAAAAAGGAGGAAGAGCTAAGAAAGGAAGAGACTGCATAAAAGGAGGAAGAAGTAAAACGTAAACAAGAATAAGTTGCCAAAGAAGGCAGAGGAAGATGCCTAACTTGCATAGGAATAGGAAACGGAAAGAAACCACAACGAAGTGAAAGATTCAGCAAAAAGAATGTTGAGGTGGAAAAGAAAATAAAAAACAAGATGAAGAAGAGAGGAAACACAAAGAAGAATATGTCGAGATACAAAGGCAATCAATTGGGCTAGCAGAAGCGCAAATGTAGGAGGAAGAAAGATAAAAGACGGAGCAAGAAAATAAATAAGAGGAGAATAGGAAGGAGGAAGTAGAAAAAAAAAATAAAGAAAGAAGAGAAACAAAGAGAGGGTGAGAGAGAAAATAAAAGGAGCAAGAGGCAAAAGAGGAGGAAGAATATAAATCCATAGAGGAACAAAAGATTAAAGAAGTGCATAGGTAGAAGAACAGGCTTGCATTGTGTAAAAGAAGGAAATCGCAAAGACAAACGCTAAGGTAGAACAAAAGAACAAGGATGCAGAAACAGCCACAATAGAAACTATTGTGGTAGAAAAAAGACCCCTCTTGTACAAACACAGAGTGCACAAACATGAGAAAAGGAAAAGGATAATGTAACGAAGGTAGGAATATCTAGCTCCGATCCACTCATGGTTGATCAAGGCGAAGGAGGGGATGAGCAGACATTTTGGTGGGGAATGCAAACAATTGTGTAGGCTAGGAACCAAGAACTTGTTCTCCCTCCTCTCATGTGCATATAATTATTCCTCAGCTTGCTCAGATAATTATGCAAGCGACTACGTCACATGACATTGTTAGCACTGTTAAGGTGGAAATTGAGCAAATGTCATTACAAGCACAAATTGAGGGAGTACACACTCTACAAGAAAACATTGGCATGGCAACGATTTAATTGGCACAACAAAAGGTACAAATGTAACAAACATTCTACAATATAAAGCAACAAATATGAGACAATTGTCCCAATCTTGTCATTGAAGCCATAAGTGGCCAAGTTATGAGAAAACAAGTACATCTGACCAGTTTGGTTAATAAATTGGTGGACAATTGGCAGGAGCAAGATACTACGTAGAGAGTTAAGAGTCAACTACGTCAGACAAAGACAGAGTTTAAGCCTGTAATCTGAATTCTACAAGAATATATCAGACTCCAACAATAGGCATGACAAGAAAATAAAATTACATTTGAACTATTGGATTGGAATGTATAATTGCGAGTAATAATGAACGACAACTAGGAAAACACCATTCTTGTTAAGACGATGTGGCATATGTGCATATGACAATTGTGATGGATGATCAAGACGGAGAAAGTATTGCAAACGTCCTTGTAAGCTCGAGACAGTGTCAGTGAAAAACTACGTGAATGGGAGAGGAATACACCACACAATACATTTGCAGGGGTGCAAGCGCAGAGGCTATGAGATAGCATTGAGGCACTAATGTAAGAAATACAAGATGTTATATCTCCAAAGCCCAGTTGTGGATACAACAAAATAAGATGTGTTGTTCTAAGTTATGCTAGCATTGACACAACTTTAGGGATATTTGAGTAGAGTGCATGAGGCCTCCACACATAGCAACATCTACAAGGAAGACTTAGAAATATTTCTACCAACTACGAAGAATATTAAGAACACCGCAAAGTACATAATGCCTCAACTCATGCTCTGAAAATTCAAGCAACACAAGCACTACCACTGCCAATAGTTCCTCCACCTGCACAAGTTCAAAAGCCCACCTACACAACCTAAAGAATAGAAGTAGACTCCACAACATCACAATTCTGCAAATAAGTAAAATTTTGGATGTCATTTCATAATTTTGTTAAATATTTGTAAATAGACCCGCATGGGTTGAAAACCCAAAAGGGCGGTCTATGAGGAGTTTCATGCATTGAAAACCGAAAGGGAAATCTATGAAGGAGTTTCCACAAATTGAAAACCCGAAAGGGGGTTTGTTGGAAAGTCATCTTAATTGAAAACCTACCAAGGCGGTTAAGAAGTGCGCAAGGGATGAAAATTGGTAAACGGCATTCCTTATGCCAACTATGAACAAATAATTTAAGTGCACAATACAACAACTAGCATGAGGAGGTCGCATGAATGAACACAAAACACTTCTTGGCTTTGTAAGCTTCTTTTGTTCGGGATGAGACAACTATTTAAGTCCGAGAAAGTGTTGGAAGGGTATTGAGGCCTAAAAGTTGACTTGATGCATTTTGTATAACTTTGTATATTGTGCAATATCTAATGTATATGCAAAGGCTATATAAGACAAAATCGTATATATGAAAAGTTCCTCTAGCTTACGAAGAGAATGCAAAGAGCACCTCTAGCCATAAAATAGAATATAAAGGGACTAGAAGGTTGTCGGTCACCTTAGTTGTTATAAAACAATGTAAGCACATTGCTCAAAGGATGGGATTGTTGATATTAATTTCTAATTTGAATATATTGTTAGTTGTTTGGCCCCTGTAGTAATATAATTCCAATTTATGTGTCTTTTATCTCTAGCTTGCACGTGTTCCCTTATGTTATTTCTAGCTATGTAACTATGGTGAAATTTTATGGTGTTTTACATAGTTCCATTCTCACTATTTGAGGAGTTTAAAGGAATTGAATATATGAACTATACTAAGTGTACAACGGTAGCATGTCTGATGAGTAATTCCAAGGACATGTTGCCAACATTTTGTGAATCCTAACACCCTTATACGTGTGATCTTTCCTCCCTTAATATCTTTCGTTGACTAGTGAATCGGGACCAAATACTTCTCAATTGTACATTCTTATAAATTCCTAATAATGGATTAGGCCCTACTTTAAAACTACATTTCTTTTCAAATCCTCTTACCACCTTACTAAACTCATCATTTTCCTCCTCATATTGCTCGACACCGAATATGGCCTTATCTTAATCCCAAAATCCTCTTGAAATGTCCCAACCCTCCAAGTTCTCCATTCTCTTCAAATCTTGAAACTTTTCCCAACTTCTTTATCTTCTCATGTTTTACCAACTTTTTCCCTCTTTACTCACTTTCTTCTTCCATAATTTCCTTAGCTCAACACTCTTGAACGTTTTTCTACAGTGTCTTCCACTTCTTCTCCTTTGAGCCTCCCTAATAACAAGCACTCTAATTAGTTTTTAGGTAAAATTTTAAAACAAGGATTGTATCACGGGATTCAAATCCACCCCTCCTTAATGACATAGCTTTACTAGAATTCTTACCCTCAAATTTAGAGTTAATACCATATATATCCTTAAATAATAGAATATCCTTATTAGATAGCCCGGGTATTAAGTGTAGTCTTACCTTAATATGAATCTTACCCTCCATGTCTCAAAACAGAGTCATAATTTATTTCTTCCCCTACAATTTGCTCACCTCATCTTTCCATGACTTCCTTTCTAGTAGAAAATATCGGTTTATTCTCTCTCATTTCTATCTTCCTTCCACAACCTCTTGTTTTCCTTCTTTTGTAAACTCTCATCTTCCTTCTTTTGTATCCCCATATTGTCCTTTGTTTGTATCCTCTAATCTTCCTCCTTTTGTAACCCCTCATCCTCCATCTTCACCCCTACTTGAAAGTGAACATTATCAATACCCTTCACCACAAATTCGTTAGGTCAAATCTCCACCTTTCTAATTTGACTAACTTGCTAAATCAATAACAAATTTACATCAAGACCCCATACATGATAAACATCATTGATGACTTCATTCTCAACATCAACTATTCTAAGACCATTAACAAATAAAGACAAATTATTCTATAACAAATAAGCTTTCTTTGTTTTCCTTACTAAGAGGAAATTAAAGACCTATCATTGGCCATACGATAGCATCCAAAATTGGCAATCAATTCACAAGGAAGAGAGTATGCATCAAAGCTTGAAAAGTGAGAAACCGCTACCAACGTTCTTGTCGATAGAAAATTTATGTCATCAATCTTGCTTTTGTTGTACCTTCAAGTTCTTTAACTCCTCAATATCCTTGAATTTTTGGAAATGCCTACTCTCATGATGTCCAAGTTTTCCACATAATGTGTATGACTTCTTTCCTTGATCATTATCGGGAAAGACCTCTTGATTACCATGCTTCACATTGAGCTTCAAGTACTTTAGTTCCCTTTGCAAAAAAAATCTTGTCTTTTCCTTTGGCAAAGTTCACATGCACATTTGTGCCAATTTTTCCATTTTGAATCAATGTCATTTGTTCTTAAACAAATATTGCACATACCAAATCAGAGATTATCCCCTCTAGTCTTCATCAAGGTCCCCATAGTAAGAATAGTAAGTGGAACACATCATGAGAAGCTTTTAGATTCAAAGGATGATCTCATTTGGTTGAAAATCCTTCTTGTACTCTACTCCACTCTTCTAATCGAAATTGAAATTTCTTTTTAAGCCAAATAGTGTTCTATTTTGCCAAACCGTAGAGGATCAAGATTATTAAGTTCTCGTTGAAGATAGCAACTCTCATTTCATTTGATATTTGAAGAGTTCTTTGAGCTTTTCCTAGGCTATCGAGGAAGTATTATCACCACAAATGTGAAATCTTGGCTCTCTAGCAATCTCATCTCTAGTGATGATCCACCATAATCCCTCTAACCAAAAACAACTCCATACCATGAGCTAAAACACTAATTTTGCCCCATTAATCATTAGTATTTCTTGAAATATAATCCATACTTCAAGATTTTAAATAGGAAATGAGACATCCCAAATGTCTAAAAACTTTAACTACTAATGTGTAGGGCTCAAAACGACCTTTCCTAGAATGCTTTTGAAGTCAGCTACCTTAGTGTTGTCATCACATCCTAAAGGAAGTTGCCACATAAAAATAAAGGGGTGAGAATTGAACACAATACCTCCTAACAAGGTGCGCTCCTTATTGGTGCGCTATTAGCAACACTTAAACACAAAAGTAGTGTCAAACCTTGCTAAAAGACTAGGATTCCCAATCATTGGCCTAAGTGCCCTTCATTATGTGGTGCCACTTCATACATAAACATAACTTTTCTCAACCTTCATTCTCTTGACATATTGTTGCATGACTATTACCACCGCAATTGCTTCATCATTATGCCATCAAATGTGGCGTGCTCACGCTCCCTCCAAATTCAAAATTGCATTTTGGAGAAAGGAGGGAAAACCTTTTAAAGAGGTCAAACTAAGAAAATTTTCAAGATGCAAAAAAGTGACCCTAATAAAATTTTCACAAGGAATCCAAACATGCACCTACATCAAGCATACTTTGTTATATGAATAATCTGATGGCATTGTAGAAAAACCCTATTTTGACAAAATGTCCATTGGTTGCACTTTGTGCTCCCTTCACAAGCGTCACCCACCAAGATCAACAATCTTGGCAATTCTCAATATGGACAATAAGATAGAAAATTCCCTTGAATTTCTTTTAAACCCAAGATCCAAGCTCAACCAAGACATTGAAGCCACACACCTTCAACCAAGAGGGAAAACACCACAGACGCAACCTTCCTATGATCATCGAATCTCCAAGTATCTTGTGAAAGTTGGAACCAAACCCATAGGGAGCTAGCCCCAAGGCTTTGATACCTTATATCGGCATAATGTACGATCGACCTAAATGAAACAAGCTCCATCCAAGCAATTGAAGGATATAACAAACAAAAGATATGAAGTGACCAAATGTATCTATTCATTAAAAAGAGAATGATTTATATCACAAATAAAAAGAATATTGACATTTACAAATCAAAGTAATATATAAATGACATTTACCAACCCTAACACTTTAAGAATAGATCAATATCATGTCTCTCATCCCAACATCTTAACATGGCACATGTCAATCTTTACCACAACAAAAGCCCATATCAACACAAATCCAAAACATACCTCAACACTAACTATTTAGCTAGTTGAGTCTTCAATCAATCTTCCAAAAATCACAGCTCATATCACAAGGGGCCCGATATGTCAGGGTTACACCAAGTGCAATACTTGTTCCAATTTCCCCCTTAAACCAATTATTGAGGTATCCAAGGAGGGTGACATTAACCAACGCTCGACACCCCATGGACCTCGAATGTTTTGAACAAGAACATTTTTGCACCTCCTCCTGTAATGAAATCATTAATAAATAAATTGTAGATACATTATTTTTATAAAAAAATCAAAAAAGGGGGATTAACGCCCTTAGTATATATAGGAAGCAGTCAAAGAACTCTCACGGGTGAGACAACTTTCCCAATATCAAACAATTGTTCATCTAAGCAGGTCACTGCTATAAACACTAGGATTGCAGTTGCCATCACCTCGTGGATACTTGTTTTAACGCTCAAGATTCTACTTCCATTTATCAATAGTTTGTTCTCTCTAGCTTCATGGTTCCATGGCTCGAAACTTTATTGTCTACCATTGTTATTACCTCATGTTTTACTCGATGATTTATTTCTGTGAGACACTTCCTGTTTACATGTTCAATCTTCTTGGAGTCATTTGTTCTACAGTTTGGCTCTTATATGTTTATGGGCATTGCTTTGACGAGCTGTTTTTCTGTTGGAGCATTGCTCTTATTATAATAAAATTCGTTGAAAACCAATGAAAAGAACATTGTTGTTTATAAAGTAAAAATTCAATTGAAACAATATCCATATAAGGGGTTTAATTTTCAAAAGAGGATATCACATACATTTGACAATTCTTCCATGATGAAACAACTGAGTTATGCAGTCCTTTGTATGAAAAATAAATAGCAATGTAAATGAGTAGCTCCATGTGATTTCCATAACAAAACATAAACTATTACAAGACAAAGCAGCAGATCCTGCCAACAGATTTCTGTTTTCCCATTCCATATCATATCAAACAAACGTTAAATATAAAGCACATATATTAAGAAAATGTCATTTGTTACCAGAAGCCATCATGAACAGAAACTAAGGAGAGAGCCTACTGTACAAATAATTCTTGAGAAGCATAATAAATATTCATCGTCAAACTCCTGTGCTCAAACTTCATCAAACATGTCACTGACTGCAACAATCTAAACATTCAATTACCGGTCTTCCCCTGGCATTTCCCACAATAGAAAGACACAAATAGGGAGATTTTAATATCACAAATACTGGGATCAACATCTTCACTTTGCAATGAAGCTCAAGAAAACTTTAAATATGTCATATCAAACAAACGTTAAATATAAAGCACATATATTAAGAAAATGTCAAGAAGCCATCATGAACACAAACTAAGGAGAGAGCCTACTGTACAAATAATTCTTGAGAAGCATAAGAAATATTCATCGTCAAACTCCTGTGCTCAAACTTCATCAAACATGTCACTGACTGCAACAATATAAACATTCAATTACCGGTCTTCCCCTGGCATTTCCCACAATAGAAAGACACAAATAGGGAGATTTTAATATCACAAATACTGGGATCAACATCTTCACTCTGCAATGAAGCTCAAGAAAACTTTTCAAGATAATAAAAAAATTATATCAGGAATCTGATGTTTGCCAGTTCCCTTCCGATGAGCTCCACACATTTACCCCTTGCATTATACAATTAATCAACCATACAAAATAGGAACTTGCTTCCCTAGCAAATTTTAAGTAACATCTTGTAAACTTCATGCAACACATGAAGTCATCTACTATTTTACATTGAAAGTATAACCCACTTGGCTGCAGAATGGTCAGCTCTAAGATCTGAGTATAACCCACGGAAAATATTTACACAAGTGATTTTGTCAAGCCTAGTACATATTGATCTACAGGTTCAAGTATCCAGTTGCGTCCATAGCTAGGAGACCTAGGACTCTCCAACCGCAAAATCTGTCTGTGAAAGCTGGGAAGAGTACTTCTATGTCCGAGCGCTTATATATGTAATTCCTGCAGCTTTAATCTCCTTGTACAGATGAGTCTGAAGTGCACAGATTCTTTAACATTAGTAAATAAGTTGACAAACATTTCAGCCTTCTAGTCCTTTATGGTTCCATAAGATTACACTGCTGATAAAATGAAAATCAGAACTGCATTATGTTTTTAAAAATCAGGACTCCACTAATGAAAAAAAAGGAAGTGAAATAAAAAATTCAGTGTTTTCCATAAAAAGAAGACTACACCCACAGCATCACCACTAAAACAAGATAGGACCAGTACAAGATCCAGAAACTTAGAAACATAATTTATCCCTGCAGTAACCTCGAGGCCAATATTCCTTGACTGAAGAAAACCAATTAAAGTTGAAAATTTTTGCAATATTAATTTTTAACATAGATGGAATTTGAAACACATTTAGAAGAGATATGTCAATCCCTTTGCTTCACTGATAGTTATAGTTGCTGTAACTGGCAACCTTACTAGCAAACTCTCATGGAATCAACTACATTATGCATTTGTGCAGGAAATCTCATCCATCAAAGCATGACTTCCTAACACAATAGACAATTCAATGTCCTCATGTAAGATCCTCAAACTAGAAAAGAGATATACATGAAAAAGGCAGTAAATTCATCATACCACAGGCTATGCATGACCAAATACCACATTGATTCCCAACTATATAATAGCTCAAGCTGCTTGCATAGTCAGGATTTCTTAATGAAAAGTAAAACTAAAGAATGTATTTTAATTTCTGGTACAAATGACGATATATACCCCATAAAAGACTACAAGATACATGTTTAATATCTGATACACAACCCTTTATTTGAGTACTATAGCAGCACATCTCCACAAATAACCATGATAGCCAGCATTGGTTGTATGGCTTCTTCCTTATAACTAGGACATTTTTTTATTGTGATTTTTCTTTGGTTGCCTCTTTTTTGAGCTGTGTCACATCCTGTCTTTTTAATTTAGTTTGAGAAGTCATATACCTCTACATACCTAGATAAATCTAATTACTTGTAATCTTCTTGAAAATAAAAGATATTACAATCCAGGAAATGGTTTCAAAGCCCAACGATAGGTCATGTTGGCCTCAAGTACTTTGGCCAAATGAAGTTAAATTAATTCAAAAATTAACTTCGAATCTAATGAAGGTGATATTGATGTTATATGTCGATCACATGCTGAACAGGGTGACATCTTAAAGTCAAATACTAGAGGGATTAAGCAGAGGCATGAAACACTATATAAACACATTCATGCCACCAAGAGTTAAACAAAAAATCAGAGAGTTAATCTGCTTAAAAAAGTTTTGCTTTCATGTTTCAAGTCTCGAGTGTCTTCAGTGGATGAACCACTCTTCTCTTGCAAACTAATGTTGTTGAGGAACCATGGTTCGGAAGGATGTCTCATCCATAATGATCTAGTATTATGTAAATCTCCCTTGGACACAATTAAGTTCCCTTCATAAAGGTAGAGGAACACAGAAATAAGAAATGTGCCTCTTTCAGAGATGAGCAACATCAGGCTAGCAAATTCTACCCATTAGTTTTGAAATGAGTTTCCTGTTTTCGATATCAAAGTATATTACCAGGGTTGTTGTCCTATTCTTCTTCCATATCTTTAGTCGTCAAGCGCCACCGGTGCTTATCTTTTGCAGCATTATTCATCTTTCAGATTGGCATTTGTCTTGCTTATGACAGAAAGTCATGAAAATTGGGAAAGATATCACCTTGTAAGCTGCACAATGAGCTCAAGCATTTCTGAGATAAAATATAAGCAATTTGGCTTGATTTCAATCCAAAAGGCTTGATTGATGTCTCATTCTATTTACTACACCCATGTTTGACATAGTTGATGGTTGTTGTTAGAGGCTGTCATATAGAGCTTGATAGTTATCAGCAAAGAACAGGCATGCTGCCGACCTAATGCCCTTATGCTGAGAAACTCTGATAATACAACTATCTATAGGCAGTAAGAGTGGTCCTTCAAAAAAGATAACCTGATACTGTCACAACAAAATTACAAATGACCTCTTGTGTAGACTCTGCATTTTTAGCTACAATGCATTCGTTAGGTTAGCGTCCCTGCAAAATGATGAAATTCTTGCAAGCGTTCTATAGTGAGATGCATATTTATCAAATCTGGTCGGACTCACAAATGACAGTTTTTTCATGAACACCCACGAATAATGAGTGGAAATTTTATAGAAGAGTCTCGGGGGGCGTGCGTGGGGTGAAGGAAGGAGGGATACACAATTTTCAGAAATCTTATCCCAATTTATCACAGAAGTTATTTCACCTGAATTTCTACGATTTCACAGATAAAGTACTAATGTCCAACACATCCATAATGGATTTGTCTTCCTTATGAGGATATTACATATGCTTTTGCTTTCAGTTTTTAATTTGCTTACAAAACTGTCATTACCTCTTTTAACCAATAACTTTTCTCTTTGATTGCTGTTTACGGTCTTCCTACCTCGTATGACCTTTATTACATGTTCAGCAAAGAAGCAGATATGCCTCTTACAGGAATAAGATATCTCTCTTTATAGGTTGCTACTAATAGGATTCTAATGCACTGTAACGTTGATCACATGGTAGTTCCAAGAAAGGAGATTTTTTCCTTGCTATGGTAAAAAGATTATAGTAGTGTTGACAGGTAAACAGTGAGAAGCAATTCTCAAGTGATGGTCACTGGCAAACTAACTCTAATGTACAAATATTTACAAGCATCCACAAATATACAAATTATCATTGATTTTAATATGTGAAAAGAAAAACATTAACTAAATGCAATAGGATGTAAGTTTTGACCTTTAAAATTGATATCTTGAGAATGATTTTACCCTGATATCAATAACCAATTACCAAATGGAAGAAAATTCAGTACATTAAAGTTCCCAATGATTTTACCTTAATCCCATTCTGTTTCAAGACAATGCTTATGAATGCAATTGAATGGCAACGAACTTGTTGAAACTTGAAACATATCAGTGAATCAGAATGCTTTCAACCTAATCCCAATCCAGAGATAGAAGAAATTCAATTCATGAAACCCACATAGCAATACATAAGCGAATTTCATAAATTCAAAAATTGTGACTTGATCATTGATATAGCAGTATTTAAGTTGCTATTTAAAACATATTTCAAAGGAGCTTCCCCAGTTGAAATTCTTCTAGTTAACTTCAGTAAAGTTTCAATACCATTCAAATAAGTTTCCATGGCTGGCTCCTTCCAGCCCTTCACCAATTCCAATTGAAGCATTTAAAAACCTTTCTTGAATAATAGAAATCAGAAACCACCTAGACTTTGTACTAGATTTCTAACAACCTCGTAAACTGTCTTGGCATGCTTGTGTTGTGAAAATGAAACATTTCAACCATGGATCTAATTCTTGACATTCTAGACTTAACATACATGTCAACTAAACTACTTCTATAAAGTCTTTAGTCTCTTTGATATCTAAGGTGGATCACTTCATGAACTTATCTGCAACAGCACAATCGATCCTAACAATGGCCAATGGATTGGCCTTCTTTCTTTGTCATAAGATAACAAGGGGTATCGGTCCATTGATGTCTGTAGAGCTAAAGGAGGATCAATTATGAGATGGTGCACCAAAGGCACCATCTAAATGTGAACAAGTACAAAGATAACCATTAGACCTTTCTTGAGCTTCTAGAACAATTATTTAATCTATGGTGGATTGATCTTCACTTGGAATATTAGGCTCAGTGACAAAAACGTAGGATGTGAGACATTGGGGAATAGACCTTCAACATTTTCCTTGATAGATTGGATGTCAGGCATAAATTAGGGAATGGGAGGTGTAATCATTGTTTCTTGTATTGGGGATGGAGTATACTGTATAGTCCCAAAGACTGGAGGTGTCAAATCTACTTGTAAAGATAATAGTGAATTTGCAACAGAATCAAAAGACAATACAGTGGGCCTTACACTCACTGTTGGGTTCCCTACTAATGAACTTGCTAGCAATCACCACCTATTTTGATTTTGCAGGAGTAACAGTGGCACTAGGTCTGACCATATCTGGAGAGTGAAACTCTGGAGTTTAAATTCTTGAAGTCTAGGAAGGTCCAGCAGCAGGTGGTGGTGGTGTGGTCACTCTGGGTGGAAATAGAACATGTTGATTTAGTGGTACCAATTGCCCCAACAGCTTCCCTTGCCTCCTTTGTGCATCTAACCTCTCCTCCTTTCATCAACCTTTTTATAGGAATTGACATCTTTCATCAAGTCCTCTTCAGCATTAACCTCGTGAACATAAGTACATTGAAGAGGGATAGAACTATCTTTCTGGATAAATCTGTTCCCAGGGATAAATCTTCTAAAACGTTGCCCTGCAAGGAGGTATTCAGTATGGTTTAATGCTTCTTTAGTGGATGTTCAACCCTGATAAGAATTCAACAAAAATTGGATAATTTGGAAACATTCTCCTGCCTTGTTTGTTTAGGTAAGAATCTACAACCTATGGAGGCCAACTTTTTGATAGCATCCTCTGAAGAACAAGGTATTTTTACAGTCATTTTGGTCCATTCAAAGTATAAGAAGTTGAAAATTTTGGATGATTCCCCTGAAAGCTAGTTTTCCATTGTTCTTGGTAATACATGTTTACAATAGAGGGAGGACATTAGAATCCAGTTATAATTCATACAAGGGAAAATATTGTGTGCATATACCACATCCAAAACAAAGGCAGACATGAAGAATTCAGGCCAGTGGGAGTTTGCCTGCTTAATGGCCTTGAACAGGTTATCTGAGAGGATACCAACCCAGTTTAGTTTCGCACCCTTTTCAAATACTTCATGCAATAATGATGTTCATCTCAGCTAGAAGTGGGAACTGTACTGTACAACCTACAAAGCAACACCACGGCATTCCTCACATCACATCTAAACTTCACTGCACTATATTTTTGGTTTGATAGATTCTTGAAGTTATCATTGTCTTCTGCAAAATCTTGTAGAACACCCTCTGCCTCATGTTTAGCTGCAAAGTCATTTTCCAATTGCTGGTCAAGGTGAATATCAGGTTCCAACAATTCATAAACCCTATAATTATGGGGGATGCACAAAATGCTCTACATAGGATTTCCCTTTCTTGCACCGCATAACTATCTTCTACCGCATGCATTGGCTTCATTCTTTATTCCCCTGAAGATTGATCCAACAGTTGGATCTGACACAGCGGACAAAAACAAATTGACACAGATGGTTCCAGAAGATTTCTATTCATTGTTGCTCTGTGAAGAAACCAATCTTAAAACAAAACTATTAAAATATTGATGGCTCGCCACAAGAAGGCAAACATGGCCCGAAAATGCATATTTTGGCATCAAGTTGGGGCACAAGTACAACTAGTAGGATCAGCTAAGGTCTCACTGAAATGCTAAGTGCAACATTTTTCTATACCCACCGCATAATTCAATCAATAATTCTTCCTCAAGTTACCAGATACTCTGAGGTACCCTTGTATCTGTATCTGGAGTATTTGATACCAATCTGGGCACAGACACAGAAGAGATAAATTTGACAATCTAAAATATGTCTTTCATTGGATATGAAAATCTGGATAGGCACTGACATATCAAGGCCATTCATAATATATTTGCTTTTAATTTCCAGGGATAGAATCATTCCTAATCTTATAACCTAAGTAGCCGATACGTTTTGGATACAGGTACGGAGTATCCGATACACAGATACGGCAAAAAAATTGGCCCCGGATACGGCCGTACAAAATATATATAAAAATTAAAAAATATATAAATTCCAGCCTGCTAAATAGGAATTAACCACATATTATGCATATGAAAAACAAAACAACCTAAATAACCACAACAAACTACTCATACATTCATAATTTCAATTGTCCCTACCATATCTAGTTGAGGTGTTTATTACATTTATGATTTATCTCATACATGCTATTTTTATCCATGTTTATGATGACTTGTACTTGGTACCTTCTGTAGAATAATGGTGCTGTGAAAACTGTAATTTCTGCTGTAATGATATATTAAATTTAAACTATACCTTCTGTAGAATAATGGTGCTGTGAAAACTGTAATTTCTCCTGTAATGATATATTAAATTTAAACTAGAAAAAAACACAGTTTTGGGCCAGGAAACGCCAGGATACGGCCAGGCAGGTCAGGATACAGCCGGGTACGTCTGCAGAAGTACCCTGCCATATCCTGGGCGTTTCCAAGCATGTATCCGGGCCATACCTGTACTGGGTACATTTCGTACCGGTACCAGGTGCCCTAGGGATGCCGTATCAGCTCCATAGCTTATAACCCTCAAGCAGCATATATCTTGAAGTACAGCCCAATCCTTATGACTTCAGAGAATTTAAACCCCTATTTATGAACATGCAATCTGGCCCATCAAACGTACAATAAGATAACTTTTTTGGTGCCTTTCACATTATGGTATGGATAGTAAATTGCTAGTGACATGGTGAACCACACTGATAGTGCAATTGAGGAACATTGAGTTTGAGGAGAAAAAAGCAACAGGAAAAGACTTGTTAAAGCAATTTATGTCGATAAAGTGAAGTGACTCTCACAATCCATGATACTAACACAAAATGAAAGGGATTTTAAACCAATTTATGGCAAAATGATCCCATATGTTACATTAATCAAAATAGCCTACAAGTCCCTAGGCATTACATCTAGTTTCGGATTTTGATTGTTTCCAACACTTTTGTGTACACAATATGCTAATGAATCGCAACGCTCCCCATTAAATTACAAATTAAATGAGATACTGAAGCACACTTGAGACTCAATCTCCATGGTTTTTATCCAGAAAAGCAACTAGAGACCAATCCTAGGTGGGTTCTCAAAACTCATTCCCAAAATCTAGACTGGGATCTAATGCTTACCCTCGAACAACACTCACTCTACATCAATCAAGCTGACAATATTGACAGCTCGACACCCATCAAATACAAGAATTGCCATCTTGATTATCTCGAACATCCTCCCACAACCAATAAACTAGATAATGAGACACAACGCAACTCAACGACAGGGTCATGGTCAATCTCCATAACATCAGACTAGAAACCAAAGCTTTTTCAGGTTCATGGAATCTAAAATTACCAGTGGGTTGATTAACTACTGGAAAAGCTTCATGAATTGTATAATTTTATTTTTATTTGGACAACTCATTCATTTTGGTGTTCTTAGAGAGGATAAAAATCCAAAATAGTTTAGCATGGTAAAATGAGTCATCGAATACATTGACTAAAATAAAAGGATTAAGAGCAGCAGAAAAAAAGAATGAGAAAATATATGTGTATGGAAAACAAAAAGATGTCAATGGTGCTCAAAAGCTTCACCATGTGAAATATTTCAGAGGAGAATGCAACAAATCTGAATGTTAAACCAGAATTGGAAAAGAGGAAGAAAACAAATATAAATGCATAAACAACATTATCAAACAGTGTTGGCTCAAATGGTGGGACAAGAAAGTTCCTCACACCTTAAAGCTTGCACCCCTGGTTAAAAGTGTGAGAAAATAGAGTTTCACACTGCCATGAGTATCTTTCCTACCATTCAAGACATGATTCCCACTAAATTAATTAATTAAGAGTAAGACAGTAATGTAATCCCTATCAGGGATTCTATTATGTGTGCTAATGTCACATTTGAGAGGTTGCACGACATTGATGAGAAATTCACATGAGGAAACACAGGATAACTAGTAAAGTACCAAAATGCAAGTGCCTAAAAAGACCCTAGAAATTAGCATAGAAGCAAGCGCTTGTAGTTGTTTTGTTATGTAGAATATAGCAACTTGTGTAAAGAATAAAGCAAATGCCAAGAAGCAGAAATGATACAGAACTAATAACTTTCTGACAATTCCTTAAGCAAACACGAGACCTACAATTGGACAAAATAATGTCATCTGCCCTTTACAAAAAGGGTGACAGACATGCTGGCTTAAGAAAAGGGAAAATGAAAAATGCATTACAACACCTAGAATCACATACTATTTGTTGGAGATTAACTAGTTTCTCCTCTTAAATACAAATCTTCTGCATAAAACACAATAGATATGGGCAGCAGTACCATTTAAAAACCTCAGAATATATGCAAGCATGTATAACAAGCATACCTCATTGGCCTCATCAAGTGCACTTGTAGATTCATCCAACAAAGCAAGTTCCGGCCGTGCAAGTAGCAATCGAGCAAATGCAAGTCGTTGCTGTTCACCAAGTGAAAGTACACTTGACCAGTCAACTCTGGAGTCCAACCCATCACAGCGTTTCATTAGATGACCAAGGCGTACAAGTGTCAATACCGTACAAGTTCATCCTCATTTGGCACAGGTTTAAATTCATAACCAGAATTTATTGAGCCCAAATTTCCCAACAAAAATGGTAAAGAAGCTGTTCATAGAGTCAAACGTGTAGTATAAATAAGAACATAATTGGACAGTTGAAAATGTTGATAAAATAATTTTACCCTTCACTTATAAACAGCCTCAATAAACTACAAAGATTGGAAAAACAGGGAGATGGGGGAGGTGGGGGAGGTGGGGGAGGGGGGAGGAGCGGCAGTGGGGGCGGGGTGGGGGAAGAGAGTCTATTAAAGGCACTTCATATGCTCTTTACAAAACCATCCAAAGATATCAAGAAAATAATTTATCAAGTGCCATCAAAGGAAAGTTTTGAATTTCCAAAATCAAATGCAAAAACATATTTCATAGTTCTTTAGATCAGGAGAAACCATGAAGTTGGATCTCCTTTAGAAATAGAAAAAAACATACTTGGTTTTACAAAGGCAACCTTGCATCTTAACATTTGATCACACGATATGGGTGACTAATACCACTTTTCTCTGCAAACTATTATTCAAAAAATATAATTTTCCAGCATTTTCTTCTACTATAGTAGCTAGAAATACCTTATGCTTCAAGCTCAAAAGAAAATAGAACTTCAGAAACCAGTTTTGGTAGTTTACAACTTGAATAAAAACAGACTTGCATGTTTTGGGTCATATCATTCTGAATTGGTTCTCCAATTATCGAGAAGACAATAGGTTTAGGAGAATCTCCTTCTTAAATCATTTCAGGCTTTAACAATACTATAGATAATTTTAGCAGAAGAAACAATAATATGATAATTTTAGCATTATAGTGAAAAGCATCCTAACTATTTGGATGCATTACTGTTTGCTAGATGCAAAATGTTAAACAAAGAAATAATCATGTGCATAGATGATCAAATAAAATGGTCTTATGGGACCGCTTAAGGTGTCCCTGATGTAAACAAATAGATAAGAGAAAAAAAAGACACAAAATGGCGTACAATCATGAGTCATATATTCCAAACAACTGTCTGTCAATGGGCAAAATCAGGTGGTAAACTGCAAATTATCAAGAATCAAGATGCCTGTCCATCTTCATCTTCTAATGCAAAAGTGCTCCAAATTTGATGAAGATTCAGAAAATGTGAGAGCTTGCAGTGGTAAAAGGCAATCATTTTATAATCGGTTCATCAATAGTGGAAGCATAGCTACCAATGACAGAAACAGTTGTCTAACATGCTACTGTGCAATTAGGCTCTGCTAGATGCCTTACCATTGAGCAGACAGAGAAATTTCAAATAGCAAATGCAAAGATATATAATAGTAAGCAATAACACAAGACACTATGAAATGGGAAGAAGCAACAGAATTTTATCAACACACATCCTGCAGGAATACATAGACCTACAATCATCACACCATCCATTTTTAGATGAGTATAGAAATGCATATTCTTTAAATAGGACATCCACCTCTCTAAGAGTCCTCTCATTGTTCAAACAAGCTTCAAATTCTAATCCTTCAACACAAACTGATGACTCGCCTCCTACCAGTTGGCCATTTTGACCATTTGACCTTTTCAAATAATCTAATGTTTGATGACATGTTCTATGTTCTAACAGCTTGACGTTTCTATCACTGACCACAGAAATTGGATCATTTAGAACCTGATGTGTCTTAGCAGAAACAAAGAAATTTCATTAACATCTAAGAATGATCAAACTAGGTCAATGGGACTCAAAAACACAGCAAGTTACAATAGAACATGAAGAATTAGATATAGGAAACCAACCTAAGAAGAGGGGCAACTCAAATGGTTAAATTAAAAAAAAAAAAGGGTATGTAAACAGTCTAATATGAAAAATTTTTTAGTTAAAATTATGTAAAATATAATCTTGTGAAAGGAGAGCATTTTACAAGAGTACCACCAATAGAACCAGAAAAAGATAGTCAATGGAGTACAAGGCTCAAGCCTGCATTGGAATTAGGAGCAGAAGTGACCTAGCATCCTAGTGTATCACAACGAAGGGACCTATAAATATATTGATAATGTCCTCAAGACAATGATTCGAGATAGGAGAGCCTAACTAAACAATACTTGAAGGAAGTGAGGTACTCCCTTCCAATACCATATCTAACATCCATGACTGACAATCCTCCAGGCATTGAGAAAATTGGTAATGTGCTGGAATGTGAACAGTGAAGGTAGCCAAACCTCTATGTCACGAATGTGAATACAATAGCTAAGGTGCCCTAGTGGGCACTCACGAGAGGGGGTACCTTCTCACAAATCTATCACCATCTGCACGAGGGACTACTACTGATCCGAATTGGATCCTAAAAAACATAATAATTCCATTAATTGAGTTTATCAGCTTAATGACTAAGTTTATGTGACTAATGAAGTTCTCTAAGACATGTTTCATTCGCTCCAATAAAAGAAATTGGAAAAATAGTGTACAGAAGTAGAACAGAGGCAAGAGAAAGATGCAGGAAAGGCTCAAGGATGATCCAGACATCCTTAGGCCGACACTAGTTGAAGAAATAATCATAGTTGATGGGATCAGCTTGGTACAGATCTGCACAACATAGAACCGGCATACCTATACTGATTTGAATTTTGAAACCATCCCAACCTGCCCCATATCAGACAAAATAGTAAAAGTTAAAACCAAGTGACCAAGGGAAGTTGAATTGATTTCACTTTCATTGTGATGGAAAAATCAGACTAAGCATGTGGACAAGAAGCTGAGCAGGAAGAGAGAATACTACATCAACAATTTCAACACTACATATATGCACTATCAACAAAACTACAGGGACAAAAATCAAGTGAAAAAGAAAAACATTGATAGTTCAGTTGAGAACTAGCTCTCATCAGCTAAGGTGTGAGACAGGCAGATGGGCAATGCCAAAGGAGGAGTGGGAATAGAGAATATACATTTTTGAACCTCGGGACAGTAGAGACATAGTGGTGCTACATTATGGAATGCTCGGCCTACAAAGTCATTACAATCAATTATTCGCTCACGTTAGTGATTGACTCTTTGGCCACCCTCTTTGAGGAGGCTAGATTAACAAAGATGAAATTTTCTGATGCAGTCGCAGATAACGGTCCCAGTTATGGGATGCCTTAGACCACACAACCCACAGATTCAGAGTTAGAACTCGTCGAAGCAAAGATCTGCAACATGCAAGAAACAATTAAAGATTCTTTTGTTAATGTGAGGAAAAGGTTACAGACTAAGTAGCCAATATGTTTTGGATACGGGTACGGATACGGCCATGCAAAATATATATAAAAATTAAAAATATATAAATTCCAGCCTGCTAAATAGGAATTAACCACATATTATGCATATGAAAAACAAAACAAGCTAAATAACCACAACAAACTACTCATAAATTCATAATTTCATTTGTCCCTACCATATCTAGTTGAGGTGTTTATTACATTTATGATTTATCTCATACATGTTATTTTTATCCATGTTTATGATGGCTTGTATTTGGTACCTTCTATAGAATAATGGTGCTGTGAAAATTGTAATTTCTGCTGTAATGATATATTAAATTTAAACTAGAAAAAATATATATTAAAAAAACACAGTTTTGGGCCAGGATACGGCCAGGCAGGTCCAGGTACGGTCGGGTATGTCTGCATAAACTAGAAAAAATATATATTAAAAAACACAGAGTTTTGGGCCAGGATACGGCCAGGCAGGTCCACGCACGGTCAGGCACGCGTCTGCAGACATACCTATCCGTACCCGGACCTACCTGACCATATCTTGGCCATTTCCGAGCACATATTTGGGCCGTACACTGCACCGGGTACATTTCGCACCAGTACCAAGTGTCCTAGGGGTGCCATATCGACTACTTAGGTTACACACTCAAGCACTCCACCTTGCCACAATCTTATGATAGACTCGACATAAATTCCTATCATAATTTCAAATCCTAGGACTTATCCCAGTTAAGCTTGCAGGCTCTACAAATCTTCTATGGAACCAGACTCGACTTCCTAGACGAGATTCACAATACTACTCAAATATTTAATATGGCAACTTTGGCCTTCCTCTAAGCTCGAATCCTTTTTGGCTCATAGATCTTACTCCCCATTGCCATACATGTTCACCTGTCACTCCTATTTATAGTATATGGAGGGAGAAGTAAAAATACATTTGCTAGTTGTTGGCTAGATTTTTTGCACAGCTGAAAACCTAGGCAGTCATGAGATAAATCTCCCTCATTTACCGGTGAGGCTCCCGTGTAAGATTTCTATCAATTATGGATCGAGTAATTGTTCGTGGGTTTTACTTTAATTGCAAAGCTCATGAGCCATAGCTAGGCAATTTTGCAAAGCAAGTAAGCTATAAAGAAATATTTGCAGAAGAGGAAAATAATTGAATCGGGAAGAAAGAAGAGAAAATGTGCAATCCAACCAATAGTTCGCAGAGTTGGTCTCATGCACATAGATAAAACAAACAAATCTCAAAATATAGAATTTAAAGGAAAGGAAAGTTTCAAATCTAGATCTGAGATAACACAAAGTTTATGCAAAGATCTACACAAGTAAGAAACAAATGCACCGTTGACACAAAGTTCTCCAGGAAATCTGCCTCTTTTCAATTCCTTAGCTTTTAGAAAGATATCAAGGGTTTCAACTCAAAGTTTGGAACACAAGAATGTTGATTACAAATTTTGATCCTTTAACCTATAGGTTCTTCCTCTATTTATAGTGTATAGAGGGAAATTACAAATAGGAAGTTTTTAATGAATTCCCGCATGTGGAAGCTATAGAAAAGGGGACAGCTAGCAATCTTCCTCTTGGAATTACTCTTTGCATGACATGCATGATTTATAACTGAAAATAGAACCTTCTATTTTGCATGTCTGCCACCTATTTCCAAGTAATTGACTTCTTCAAGTAACGGCTTTTAAACCAATCACTTAAGTTTTATAATTTAATCGATTGCTCAATTACTTTGTCGGAGAAAATAAGAGAAAGAAGAAGAAAGAGGAAAAGAAATTAGAAGAAAGTCTGCAACACTCCCAGTCTTGTTCTTTTTCCATATTCTGCATGCGGTTGACTCTTTTGCCTTTGATTCTCACCAAACTAGATCTGGAAGCAGTTGACTGTGATTTTCCTGTGGGTGCTACCTCTGACCTGTCTTCCCCTTTTATCCTTGAAGCTTTTGCAATTCTTCTCCAGTATATGCACCAGTGCAATGTTTGCCATAAATAATTTAGACAAAACTCGTCACCTTTTATTTTTAATTGCATATGAGCAATTTTAAATTCTGGAAAGCACTCCGGGTGAAGGAAAACACAAGTAAATTCAATGAAGGCTTCAACTGGAAGATGGGGGCACATGCACAAGTTTCGAAAGGAATTTTTCATGCAATGACTTCGCATGGGCTGCATTATAAACAAGAGGATGATTTTTATCGAAGCCTTTGCAATTATGAGAGTTGGATCTACCAATGGCCTTGGATCTGTCAATCAAATCAGTGATAGGTTCAGGGCCCATGTTTGTATCATTGATTTCAGCAAATCTGGAAGCAATGCATGATTCTGCTGACCCTTCTCTTTCATCATGCTTCATCATGCCTAGAATAATCTTTGTCTAAGCTCTTTTTCTTTTAATTCCAAAATCCCTTGTAATTGGATCAATTTGTGCAGATCCGGCAATTTCTTCTGATTCGGAAGATATATTCAATGTATCTGACATTGATTTGGACTTCCTTTCACTAATATGAGCACCTGTGATGAATACCTGCAATTAATTCAAACAAAGATGGAGTCCATGGCATGAATACTTGATTTTTATCACCAAAATCTGCATATAAAGCCTGTTGCCCTAAAATTTGAGACTTTGCTTGCATGCAAAGCAAGCAAAAAATATTTTTAATTCACCTAGGCACTTATACCAACATGCAGACACTTAGAATAACAAAAATCAAGCTATTCCAACCCTAGGCGCCAAAACTGGAAGCTTCCCAACAATGGAAAATATTCTTTAATGCAAAATCCTCCTTCCCTTGGCGCCAAAACCTTTCCGGCTGCAAACTTCATCAAAAAGAATTAATTGTTTCTCCTTTATGGTGTCCCATGCTTATATAGCCATCTGCATGCTAATTTTAATAATTGTCTTTCCCTATTTTTGGCAATTTAATTAATTAAAAGTCATGCTTCTTCTAATTTGGGCACCCAAGTCTACATGCTTCTGATTGTTTTTATGAATTTATTTTATTTATTTTTAGCATGCATCCTTGACTTCTCTTTAGCTCATCCACTTGCCTTAACTTTCCTTCTATTTATGGCGCCAAAATTGACTAGAAATATCATTAAATACATGTATTAATGCCAAGGTGGGTCACACTTTTTGGCAAGGGAAATTGCTAAAAATAAGAAAGTCAAAGCAATGGGAATTTCCACCCTACAATGTAGCTCCAAAAATCCCATCTTCCACTTAAGTGATTTGACTTTCATAGTGGGAATTTTAGGTGTCGTTTTCTCTAAAAGTGCATATTTTCTCGAGCTCTACACATTGATGGCAATATTTTTCTTATTTTCATAAAATCCATTTTTGCACCTTTTTGGACCAAGCGACTTCTTGCAATCTTCTAGAAAGAATCCTAAGCTCTAATCGCCTTTAGACAAATTAGTAATTAAAAATACTGGATAACTTTTCAAAACCCTAGGCACGGGAAAGATTTGGCAGGAAGAATGAATAGGCTACAGGAATTGTCGGAGAAAACAAACCAAAACACAGACAAAAAGAAATAAAACAAAACAAAAACAAGCTGGGCAATTGCTAGAAAAATTCTCCATTTAGCTGATCTGCAAAAATTCTTCCCCTCGGGTGAATGTTCTGTGGTAATAATGATGGGGTGAAGTGCTTTATATAACCTAAATCCTCCAATTTTAGCTCAATCTATTTTTAAAAGAACTTTATTTATTTAATAAATAAATAAAACACTTGCAAACAAGGTTTGCGAAGGGATTGAGTGAGCTTTGGCATGTGGGTATTTGTCGAATTTGGCTTTTATGACTCTCTAGGGATACCTTAGAGCAATGCAAACAACTGCAGTAAAACAAACACAAAACAACCCGTTACTTTGAAAAGAACGAAATTTTTTAAAAGGGGTAGTCCCAGATTTTAAGGTGAAATCTCGGGGACACCACAAGTAAAGATACCTTTGCAATATTCTTCAACTTGATCAAATCACCATCAATGCCTTTCATCCGATTTGCAAATTAATCACTCATGGGGGCATCTTCGTCTTGTCAAAGCATACCAAGTTGCTCAATTATCCCACCAACGAAGAAAACAAATCAAGGAGCACATGTGCAAGTCCAATTGTATCACTATTGACAAGTGCATAAAAGATCTCACACTTTGAAAAGGACAAAAGAACACTGGGCCAAAAGAGAAAAGTCCTCGCACAAGACTTCAAGATAAGTTCGAGGCACAAATATCATGAAATGTGTGGGTGCACAATTGTGCATTGTTCCTACGCAAGAATATTTGAAAGCAAAACTCATAAGGCCATGCAAAAAGATAAACCATTCATGCCTTGTCTCCTATAATTTAAAACAATACAATACGTAAGTTCATGCAATGCCTACGCAGAATTGTGCAAGATGTTATCCTCCTAACTCCAAGTCTTTTTAGGTGCTCCTGCATCATACACCTCGAAAGAAGAATCTTGAGCCCCTACTCAAGCATGTTTCGCATGGTCTTCGATGGATCGGCTAAGTTTTGCAATCTCGGCACTCAAGTTAAGCCAAGTTGTGTCCTCCATTCCTCTTCCTTGCCACTTTACTAGATATTCTTTGTATCTATGTTGCACAATGCCTTTGCTATGCATGCATCTAGAATATATTTAATTTCTTCACACACTCTTTCTTTGGTATTTGGTGCCTCCAGTCTACTTGGCGCGCTTATGCTTCATCAATTGTCTGTCTTTGAAATGTCTATCCCATCTGAAGCTCTATCTCATACGTGTTCTTCAGGACTTTGCATGGTCCAATCTTCTTCCACTTCAACTTTTCATATGTTCCTCTCAAAAACCTCTCTTTACACAATTGTGCAAAAACCATGTCTCAAACTTCAATTTATCCTACTCTTTTCTTCTCAAATCTGCACATTCCTTGTATTGCGCATTATTTCCGTCCAAATGTGTGTACACTTATTGGTGCACATCCGTCATACACTACACAAAATCTTCAGATTTTGCACTTCTTCCCTTTTCTTATGGCATGTCACACAATTTTGCAACTCCCCTTGGACTTGGTCCATAAACTATCTAGAAAGGTGACTTCCCAGTGCCCATATTCACAAAGTTATTATATGCAAACTCCGCCTACACAAGGACTAAATCCCACATCCTTGCCTTCTCTCC
The DNA here is from genome assembly GCA_018340775.1 of Taxus wallichiana var. yunnanensis. Lineage (NCBI taxonomy): Eukaryota > Viridiplantae > Streptophyta > Pinopsida > Cupressales > Taxaceae > Taxus > Taxus wallichiana. The sequence goes on from CM031239.1 coordinate 1,025,634,249, forward strand.
AACCAAACATCGGAACAATTTACCGAGACTTTTGTTGACAACGATGTCCAACCATCTACTTGCGGGTGATACACAAAACTAAATTTCAACTTTGTGTTCAACTTCTTCCGCAATGTGCACCAAAAGTGATCCACAAACTTTGTCTCTCTATCGGGCATGATACTATGCGGATGTAATATTTGGTCAAAGATTGCAAAACTAAAACACAATAGAAAACCCTCGTGACATTTCTTAATTTGATAAAGTAACATATTTATGGGCTTATAATCTCTTAAAGACTAGGAGATAGGCCTTATCCAAATCCACAAATATCACAAATATGCATATAATATCTCTTTCTCACTATTTATGTGAGTTGTTAAATTAACTCTCAAATAGTTAATCTCACACACAAATATATTAACCCAAATACTTAAGGCTCAACCCCTCATACATGTGAGTACTAACTTTAAATTCCCAATATTCCAACCCCCGATATGAACATTAGAACATGTAGCTACGGGACTAAACGAAGGTAAAGAGGGAACCCATCGACTGTCATCAACCCGATGTGGTAGCCTAACTCCCAGAGGCCATAACATTTGATAAAGGAAGTTGATTGAGTCCGTATTTTTGAAATGAAGATCTTGAAAAGTTCTATGTTGCATTGTCATTAAATTGGCATAGGCTTGATTCATGGGTTGGCTTGTGTGGAAAACTAACAAAGAGTCGCCTATATATACAAATGACCCTCAAGGTCATTATATACCCACACACCTCAACACTACCTAGGAGATTACAAAAGGCTCATATATATCTCAAATCTCACAAGAGCAGCCCTAAAGTAGTCTACAAATCTAGATCTGGAACCAATGTTTTAAAAATCAGAATCAAACTTAGAACCGGCCAAGGGTTGGATCGAACCGAACCGAAATCGGACCGAGAACCAAACGATTTAAAACTTATGAACCAATTTACTAAAAAATACATAAAATATTACAATTTTAATGAAAACAAGAAATTTTAAGATTCCAAACCATGATTACAAACAATTAGAGACAAAATATGCAAAATTTACTCATGCATATACCATGTAATGGTAGATATAGCAAAAGGGCATTGAGTGTGCTACATATCCGAAACAAAATACATAAACAATGAGGCTCTAAATGGCCTATAGAGTCCAAAAAACAATATGCTACAAGCTACTACATGTTTGATATCAATCATCAAACTCAACACCACTACTCAAAATGGGATCCTCGTCCTCATCAATGTCATCATGTTCCTTTGCCTCAAACACATCGACTCCTCGGGGACATCTCTACGTAGTTGTAGTAGAGCAGCTAGTGTTTGCCATGTTTGGTTCTACTAGTGGTTCATCATCCAAGTCATCAGGATCAAACTCTACCATGTGACTCTCCTCTACCCATTGTAAGGTTGGATCAATATCATCTAAGACAATGGGATATGTATTAGATATCCTATTCAGTGATTGTTTGCACCTTAGTCGGAGGTTGTGTTGCACAAAGATGAGATCATTTAAACGTTGCTCCAAACGGGTCTATATAACATCATTTTAAGGTTAGGGTTGGAAAAAATAACTTGAAAAGCTAAAATTGGAAAAAAAATGTTTTAAGGAAATACTTGTCCCTCAACTAGTTCAGACCGGTCCAGGATGGAACCAATCATTGGTTCAGTTTTTCTAATGGTTTGCAAACAAAATTAATGAACAGGTCAAACCGTTCAAACCAAACCGGAACTAGAACGATTTTTAAAACATGTATGCGGAACATAACGGTTCAAAGTTGCATGGGGCCAAGTGTCAAGGATCATTCTAAGTCACATATCAATTTCATAGTTGCATTTTCATTTAGGACTTCGAGAGGCAGCTTGAATCCTCTTCAAAGTATTAATACATAGTGTAATGCTCACATGCATTGGAGCATGTTGAGGTCACCCAACCTACTAGCTCTCGTGGTATTTTATTGGATGTTGTTCGAGAGCATTTCTAGGGTTTGGAAAAAGAAGAGATCAAAACACGCTTGATCGCATCACCACAATGTTCTAATACCCTAATCATGAAGTGCAAACATAGGAAACATCCCTGAATGTTGCGAGACACACCGAGACTCCCAGACACTTTAGGTCACCTTGGACACTACTATCCACCAAGTATTGTTTGTCTTCATCGAGGCACAATTTTATAAAGTGAAATTTTCCAAAGAGCTTGAAAATACCTTTACAAGTTAGATCTAAGTTCATATACACAAAGTACTCACCTTTCAAGAAAAATTAGATTAGGTATTTCCGTTGTATATTTCCTAGCATTATTTCCCTACTTTCTCTCTCTAGAGATATCAAATGAATCTGAATTCAGGTTCAAACTATTGTATTTAACTGTCTTTATTTGTATAATCCCTAATTATTGTATACTCTTAGGTGTAAAATAGGTAAAACACTTATGTGTTCCTTGTTTCCTTTGGGAGTGCCTTCTTTCATCTTAGATAAAACTCATTCCACGATAAACTCCAACATTATCCATATTTTCACCACAAGGTTTGATCACGAAATTCTTTACACCACTCTTAGTGTCATATTTCCTTCACGCTGATCTTAATACTTTACATAATGTTCCCGCTTCTATTAGCTCTTGTTTATTTTCCACAAGTCTCATAAAAGTTAAAAACCTTGTTTTGATCAGAATTCAACGAGTGTGACACTTGTCATCTCTTTCATGAATCTCCCGGTGGCTAAGTTCTTTTTACCTTTGTTTTTCAGTCCCTTCATGTTACGAGAAGATGCCACACGTTGCTACATCATAAATCCCTCATTTTGACTTTTCTACAAGTTTAAAAGCTCAAAGTGATCCACGTGGCAAGAGAGCCATGTGTGGAGCTCTCGAGGACTCTCCACACGAAGGAGCGTGTAATCTGTTTTTTCCCATGTTTAACTTTCCATTTGGCTTTGTGGAACAAGATCTTGGCATGTGTCATGATCTTGTTGACTGGCTCACCAAGATTGGTCATCGCAGGCTAACTAAGATTCAAGATTTTCATCATGCTCTGTGAAGCAAGAGGCTGTCGTATGTCACCTTCATGTTTCACAAAGGAATTTGTTCACTAGGTTACCTCAGTTCAACCTCAAGGTACACTGTGCAGCGAGATCCTGTCATGTGGCATGATCTCATTTCAAGGAGTCACTAGGCTTACTCCATTTTTACTTTGCTTCGTGTAAAGGGGTGATGCCACGTGTCACTCACTCGCCACTCGGCATGCACTTAACTCTTAAGCCTTTCGCATGTAGGGGTCCCACAAGCTTCAACTTGTGCTGATAAAAACCATCCATACTTAGACACTATATATATCTTGAGTGTTTGCACATAAAGTCCCGAACATAACTACCCAAAGTTAATGTGGGATAAATGGCTAGGTTGTTTAGTGAGCCAATCAAGCTGCAAACACAAGTAGATCTCGAGGTCAGTATAGGAAGAAGATGAAACTCTCAAAGCATTGTCTTCCGGGGAAGCTCGAATCTTGGGTCCACCCAGATCACTAAGGTCTCAAATGTGCAATGTCCCATGTTAGGCTTCTCTCTTGACTTAAGAAGAGCATCGGGCTAGCTCAACTTAGAGTTGAGAAACTTGCTTTAGGACAGCACAAAGACATTTCACTCGATCACTTGTATTAAGGGTTTATTCTATTGACATTTTCGGATTTTGTATCCTAATTCAGCAGAAGAATTGAAAGATTTCAATAGAGGGATTAGATGAAACACGATGAGTTATAGAAGGCTCTAAATCAATTAATTGCTCATGAATGGGACCTCGATCTATAGATCAAAATTCCTAATCTTATTGTTTGCACATATTGTCGGAGAGAACGAGGACTCTATAAGACAAATAAGCTCAAGAATGCATCTATTTACTTAATACAACTACCTTCATGTAAAGAGAAGTATAGAACAATTCTTGCCCTTAAGATATGCACTTTAAATTCAGTATAACATGATTTTACATTGTTTATTGCTTTAGAAATCACATCAGTACCATATGCAAGTTTATCTAAAGTTCAACCTCATACAAAAATCACATAATGCAAGATGCACTCCAGGTAGATGCTTTAAAAGAACATTGTACAAAAGAGGATAGGCATGTCTGAGAGAAATCCCTTAAGTCATATGTTTCATAACATTTCTAGTGGCTATGTGAACATACATGTCCAATCTAGGAATACCTAGTACCACCTTTTGATGACACTCTATGAGCATATACAGCTTGCATATAGTTATGCTTGTAGGGCATACCCAATTAAAGTTTGCAGTTTCAACTAGCATATCCATTAGAGAACTAGATCATTCAAGATATTCAGGTCATCAACAATTTAATATGGCTCCTCTACATAGAATTACATGTAATGATGGTGCATTCCTACAATAGATTGGATCTAAGAAATATTCTTCAACAAGAAGGGAATGGATATTATCCTTTTGCCTAAGTGCATTCAGCGACAAGCCTGAACCTTTTAGGCTATTCATCAAATGTCTATTGACAGATTCATCAAAATTCATTTTCTTAATTCAAGAAAACAACATAGCATGAATTGACAAAGGATAGGGATAGAGATATGTGCACCAATAACCAGGCGGACGTTGTCCAACAGTCTTCTATTCATACCAAGATTGAGAAGAGTGGTGTTGTATGATCCGGCCTGCCACCCCACTCCATGTGCAGCGGTCCATAAGAGATAAAAGGAAATATCTGCTCTCCGTTGTTCCAAAAAGCTTCCCTTCCCAACTGATACCTCAGCATTACTGCCCTTTACATGGTTTTTTCTCTTAGCAATTATCTGTCCTTGACGCACTCTTATTCAGATCATCTCATTGTGTTGTGTTTCAAGGGAGTATGCATAAAATGCAATTTGATGCTCAACAAGAGTAACCAGAAATACAGAGAAGAAAATAATTTACAGTGAGTCTTCCTCAATGGGTATTCAAGCCTCTGCAAGGGAAATGCCAAACTCAACCTTCATGGTAAGGGAGTGAATTGAAGAAGCTTTCCCGATGGAATACCAATCTTGAGAAGCTCTCACAGACGGAATATCAAGCTTGAAAAGCTTTCACAAACGAAATGTCTGATAAGGAAGCACAGGATACCACATAGGTCATATTAAATCCTATAGTTTTATTTGACCCTGTGTGCATTGTAATGAGTGAGAAGCAAACAGCTTTTACTCTCACTCATATATTCCTACTTTTCTCCTAGTTAGTTAGGCTGAACTTGGTCATCCCACCTTTCAAGGGATGTAGTTTGATTAGCAGCTAGGAATGGGTAGGCTTTTTTATTCTCTATGTATGTCATCCTATTGTTTGGGGATGAGTTGCTAGTTGCTAGGAATAGAATGAGGGATAGGGATTAGCTTTATTTCCTTGATTGTAGATCAGTGGGAGTCATAAAAAAGGCTTGTAATTCCTCTTGGAAAGTTAATGGTATTTGGAGTGTGATGATAAAATTTGTTGCACTGTGATTGTGTAGACCCTCTTTGCAGCTTTTATTCATTCAGTGTGTGGATTCCTGAGGAATCCAGATCACTGGTATCAAAGCAGTTTTGATCCACATTCAGATCTAGGTTTGTATCACTCATTTCAGTACGTTTAATTTGGAGCACATTGGAGCTGAACAAAGAACGGCATTGCATCTCGAACTCCCAAAATAGTAGGTGCACACATTTGGTTTGTCCCAAGAAAACGGATAGAGCCCAAGTTACAGGTCTCCAAAGTGCACTAGGTTTATTCGATTTTTGCAAGTCCTGGCACATTTTGGGAATACATACATACTATATGTACTTGTGTCATTCCATTTCAGTTGTTATATGCTGCAGATTTTAGAAAGTTTCAAAAAAATTATTAAATTTTCAAATCCGCCATCAAAGTAATCCTTTGAAACATGTAAATCTTTTGGACATATCTTTTGACTTGAAACTCTGCTTGGAGTGAGATGAATTTTACTAGAAAGCTGAGAATGAGATCTTAAAGATGATATGCCATAGTGTGGGGTTTTGAGAAACATACAGCTGTCTAAAATAGGTTGCAAACAGGTGACGTGAATAAGATTTTTATAATATGAGCATGAATAATTTTATTTCTAAGGTTGCTCCATAGTTTGCAAAGCATACAGAGTTGCGGAGTATATAATTTGATGTTATTTTACCTATGCATAGCCAGTTAGTATAACATTCAATTAATTTTTTAATTATCAGTTAAATTTAAAAAAGGTTATAAAGAAGTTACTAGCTCTATGTTTCAAATAGCTATATAGAAGTGTAATGCTAAATTTAGGGTTGATCTAATTAAAGCATTAAACAATATGTGTAAAGATGAAATAAGATCAGACTACAGTTAATAACAGCACACATTCAGATCTTGAATCACATCCTAATAATAACAACAAATTGCAGTGGCGTAGGTGAGCTAATTGACGAACGTACAAGTTAGGGTTAGAAAGGTCTGCACCAATTTCGCTCAGACGAGATGATAGTGATCTGAGAGTGTGTAGGATGTGCAGAGCAGTGTCAAGTTGTCCTGAAAATCTTGAGATGTAAAACTGAGTACAAGAAAAAGTCACCTGTTGCAGACCAAGTCACCTTGGTGACTTTGTCCAAGACGGACAGATTTGTCCTCTGCAGATATTGACTATATCTCAGCTCTAGCACTGTATTCCTCTACATTTGTAGCTTCGCACTCTGTGGTTGAAATTCTGCAATCGTTATGCAACTGATTAGGGCTTCTTCTTCTTTGCTTGGGGACCTAAAAGGGGTTGGTCCAATTGGGTTGAGTGGCCCCGCCATGCCTACATAGCAATACACAGAAGAGGCGTCAAACCCTCATAGTTCTCCACCCAATGTATGTGTGCAAGATGTATATCGCAATGTGTTTGGCAATGAAGACCCTAATAGGACCTCCAACACTTGGCAATAATCTTTGGTGTGTAAGATATAGCTTTGCAAGTTGGCCTAGGGAAGCTGTGTGAGATGTGTGCAGACATAGAGCTGGCTGAATAAGCATGAGAGACTGATATAACAATTGGGTGCTTTGTTGTGATCTCCTAAGTAGCCCAAAGATGTGAGATGTGAGGCCCTTAGAATGGGTTATGTGAATGTGCTTTTATAAGTGACAATTGAGACAAGATTTCCCACTTAATTGACACTAGGCCGGCTGGGGTAACTTGAGAATTTGAAAATATAACTGTTAGAGCTTTGAAAGATGAAGTCATCAGCTCAGGACAAAGTCACCCAAATGACTTTGTTTCTCATGGCCGACTTTGTTAGGGTGAAGTGCACAATGCAAATTGTCAATTGGAGATGATAGCCAAATGGCCAAATGCCAAAAGATGTTCTATATTCTAAAAATGAGCTTTTGAATGGTCAATAATGGATAATAAGTGTAACCTAGTGGTTGGCAGTGCTAATTGAACAAGCGATTAAGTGCACAATGATTTATGGGCTAAAATAAATGGCAAGGATCAATTGCCAAACGTTATAGGTCCAAATTTAGGTATGTATAAGAAGGAATGTCAAGAGAAATTATGTTAAAGAATTCAACCTAAGGTTCCATGTTCAAATGTCTCCACTCTAATGTTTTGCGTAAAGTGCAAGTATAACAAAGGAGTAATGTAATCATTGAATGTTATGATGTCAAGGAGCTTTATTTTTTATTTTAAGGCAAAAAAATTCAATGGGGTTTATAAAAGAAAATCATCATATTTTCATGGGGTGCATTTTTGGAAAATCCCAACATTCCGTCCCCTCCTCAACCCTCCCTTGTGCGCTATTTTTCACTTCTTAGCAGCTTTCACTCGCTCAATGGTGAATCCATTAGTGCAAGCCCGTATGGTTGAACTAGCCAATGTGATCTCCACATTGGCACAAAAAGTAAATGAAATCTCAATTTCCTGCATTGCTCAACCACTAGATAATAGACATCATCCTACTCCTCACAATCTAGCCAAATGCACAGTCCAAATCTACAACGGCTTACGTGACCCCAAGCTCCTAGCCAATTGGAATTTGAATATGGAATTGTGGTTCAATACAATGTACTTTTCAAGCAAAATAAACTTTCCTTTGTGAAATTGAAATTTTCGGATGTTGCCAAGCTCCTACTCACAGACCGATAGGCAGATCATGATCCCATAGCCACTTTGGATCAGTTGACAGCAGCCTTGAAACAAGTTTTCTACTCTTGAACTTATGAGGAGCGCTATGCCATTAATTAGATTAGATTACAACAGGGTGCATACATGTCCATACAAGACTACATTTTTCAGTTCAATCACGTGCGCATCAGGCTCAAAGTGTGTGATGAAGACAGCACAGTAATACTGAAATTCATAAGTGGGCCTTTGGCTCATTTATTCAAAGAGTTGAAAGACACTTTGATGGAGAGTTTGGATACAAACATTCAACCAAGAACACTTGGCAGAAGATAAGTACACATCCCAAAACAAATTTCTCAGTCTCCTTCCTCAGCTTCATCTGAGTCCAGACCGACAACTTCATCATCGTAACACACACACTCAAGTCCTCCTTCCAAGGATCGTAGGTCTCGTTCTCGTAGATCTGCTTCTTCTACTACTCTTCTCATTCTCATTCAGAACATTAATAGATAAACAAGTATTGCATATTTTTTAAGAGAAGTAATACCAGATCTGAATGTTTTCAGTTGAAGAAGAGAAAGTTGAATGTAAATATTCTTGGAGAGGAAACGCATTTCATTCCCATTGAAATAGTAAGTGATGAACCAACATATGATGAGTTCAAAGGGAAACTAAACAAAGTTACCTTGATGCATAAACACCAAACACAAGGGAACCATGACAGTCATCGCCAGAGCTCTTGATACACGACTACTCAGTTGCATGTATAATTGACAATGGATCAGAAAAATATAATTGCAAAGTCAATAGTGAAAAACTGCACCTACCAATGGACCCACATACCTATATTCACTTGGATGGAAGGATAGTGATTCATCATGACAGATCACACACACTTCACTATTTCTTTTGCATTTTCCCTGAAACTTGTGGATAAGGTCACCTATGATGTGACCTACATGGCTGCTTGTGGTTTGTTATTTAAAAACCCTTATCAATGTGATACGAAATCTGCTATGATGCATTCAACAACACATAGACACTGCTTAAAGATGATAAAATGTACCTACTAAGTAGTGTACAATCAAAAATGCAAATTAGAATCTTGTTCTAAGTTGTAGAGAAGAAAGAAAAGCAGTTAATCAAGCAACTAAATTGGCTCTAATACTCATAAGACCACAACAAGATTATTCCTATGCAAAAGTTAGCAATTCTCAAAAGAATGCAAGTGGTGAAAAAGCGATGCAGTCCTACAAAGATATGTTTGAAGAGCCCAAGAATCGACGCGGTCCTACAAAGATGTGTTTGAAGAGCCCAAGATTCGATGCAGTCCTAAAAGATGGGTTTGAAGAGCCAAAGACCCTCCCTCCTAATAGGGCAATCAATCCTTCTATTAAATTTAATATTCTTCCTGCAGTGCCTTTTCCCAATGCTCCATTGTACTGTCAAACTTTTTGCAAAGTGATGAAATCAAGAAACAAATACAGGTCTTGTTATCCAAAGGTTTAATAAAACCAAGTAATTCTCCTTCTGCCTCCTATTCTGCTTGTCCTTTAGAATGATGGAACTTGGAGACTTAGTATTGATTTTGGATCATTGAATAAGATAACCATCAAGAATAGGTATCCACTTCCCTGCATCAACGACTTCTGGATCAGCATCAAGGGGCCAAGTTCTTCTCAGAGATAGATCTAAAAATGGACATCATTAGGTTTGAGTACAGTAAGAGGATACATGAAAGACAACTTTCAAGACCAAGATGGGTCTTTTGAATGGCTATTGATACCATTTGGGCTCAGGTTTCCTCCCGCAGTTGGAAAGTACATATGCGGTGGATCCTGCAAAGTTGAAGTCCTCCTGAAGTCGCCAACTCCTTCCACCATTACAAAGTTGAATTTTGTTGGCCTTAGGAATTTCTATCGCAAAGTTATAGTTCACTATTCAAACTTAGCCTCATTGTTGCATCAGTTAACAAAATCCAACACAATATTCTAGTGGACAGAGGTACAAGTCGGTGCCTTCACAAAATCGAAGAAGTTGTGTACTTTGACTGTTTTGGTTTTGCTAGATCTTTCAAATCCATTTGAGATAGGGACAGATGCATCACATTTGGCACTTGGTGCAATCCTGAAACAAAATGGTCACCCTGTGGCGTATCATACAAAGAACTACTCTACATATGCATTAGTCCAATCCATAAAATATTGGAGGCATTATCTTCTTGAAAAATAAAACGTGCTTCACACAGATCATTTGCCTTTACAGTTCTTCAGTCAGAAAGAAAAATTCAAGAAGCTATGTGTATAAAGTGGGGTTCATATTTACAATGATTTCACTTGGTGATTAAGTAGAAAAGGGGACCACCATCACAATTCTTCATTGCTTGACTCGCACTCCTATTGCTACCACCTTGACTGTTGCCACCACTTCTCAACTGGGATTTCATACATGGTCTTCTCGGAATGAACATGATCCAGACTTCACAGAGATTTTTACAAGTCTTCACCATCCAACCTCTTCCAATTTGGTGCCTTTTTAGGACTTTCGCATGAATTGTGGTTGTATAGGATGGATAAGCTTTGTGCACCTCACAATAGTAAAGGAGGCATACTCTACACCTTATGCTAGCTGCTTTGGGAAGTAGACAACATCCGTCATTTGCAGCGATTCTTCTACTGGCCTCACATGCAATGAAATGTTCATCACTTTTTGAGACTAAACAGTTTGTTGCCACTCCAAACCGGCCTACCACAGGGTTCACTTAAGTATCCATCTCCCTATCCCTTTCCATCACTGGGGAAGCATTTTCAAGGACTTGGTTAGTGGTTTTCCAAATATAGTTTGATACCACGACTATGTTTTTGTGGTTGTCGATGCAAGATGGCTAAGTCCATTCCATGTTGCAAGACTAGTTCTGCTTGTGACTTAGCACAATTGTTCTTCAGCTCTGTTTGGCATTTTTTTGGTCTGTCTACAGGCATTGTTTCTAGCCATGACTCACGTTTTTGCGCCACTTTTGGAGATCCTTGTGGAAATTTTGGGTGTTTCTCTCAACTTTTCCACCACTTTTCATCCGCAATTGAATGGTCAGACCGAAGTAATCAACTGCACACTGGTGCAAAGTCTGAGGACATACCACCACACCTCACCTCACCAAGCCTAACCCATGCAAAACATGCATTTAACCGAGCAATCCACTCTTCCACAACACATTCTCCATTTCAGGTCTGCCTTGGTTTCTAGCCTTTGACTACATATGAGTTACCCTTAGCCTTGCCCTTTCCTAGTTCAAAACACATGCAAAAAGAGCAAGATAAGGCCCACTCCTTCATCAAGCACTTCCAGTCTCTCTAGTCCAAAGTTGTCTCAAATCTTCAGATGACTCAAGAGAGACAGAAGCAACAAATGGATCTTCGTTGTGTCCTTCATCTTTTTAGGTTGGGGAATAAGTTTGGCTACACTTGGTTAAACATCACTTTCAGGAGAAAGCACACAGTAAGGTGAAGCCTCTCCTTTATGGACCTTACACCTTTCTCCAGTAGATATCTGAGAATGCTTTTTGCTTAGATCTCCTCAAGCAGTTGGGGATTCAGAATGTTGTAAATGTCAATCTCCTTGAGCACTACTATGAATTGGCATAGGAGTATGAGGTTCCTATTAGCCATCTTGTAGATGATGTTCTAGATTCTCAGTTTCCATTGGATGTCAATTGAGTTTTTGACACAAAGACTTGCTAGACGTGCTAGGGGTCAACCACATCCTTCCTTGTTGCCAAACAAGGTCAGCTTCCGCATTAGACTAGATGGTTTTCAGAGCACCGTATGTCTCAGATGTTTCCTTCATTTTTTAAATCATTGAAGACCAATGCTTCTTTGGGTGGGAGGAATGATAAGGAAGCAAAGGATATAGCATAGTTTATATTTTTGCCTATACTTTTATTTCACCTTGCATGCATTATAAGTCAGAAGTAAATAGTTTTTACTCTCACTCATCCATTTTTAGTTGGTTAGGGTGAGCTTGGTCATCCCTCCAATCAAAGGATGTAGTTTGATTTAGCAGTTAGGAATGGATAGGCCTTTTCTGTTCTCTACATACATCATCCTATTGTTTGGGGATGAGGTTTTAGTTCTTGGGAATAGAATGAGGGATGGTGATTAGCTCGAGTTCCTTGATTGTAAGGCAGTGACATTCCTATAAAATGGCTTGTTAAGGCTTGTAATTCCTCTTCGAAAGTGAATGATGCTTGGAGTGTGATGTTGTAAAGGAGAATTTGAAACAACATGTTTGTTTACATGCTCTTTGCATATTCCTATTCATTCACTGTGTCGATTCCCTGAGGAATCTAATCAATGTCAAAATATTTCACAAATGGGAGATCAAACTTGAGAAGCTTCAGCAAATGGAATATCAAACTTGAGAAACGTTGAAAAATGGAATATCAAATTTGCAAAACTTTCACAAACATAATGTAAATCGCATGCAGGTGTTCACACCACCAAGCAATTAAGTAACAACAAAGCCAAGTGGTTTATCAAACAGAGAATGTCTTTCCAAATATAAAACAAAGCACTTGCTATGGTGTTTTCCTCCTCATATACCCAGAAAAGTAAAATAGCACAATACTGCAGAAGAAATTGGTACCAGTATGACTTTACCACCTCTCATACCTAGTACCCATAGCCATGGTTTAAGTTTATCCCCCTCAATTAAAACTCAGAATTAAATTAGAGATAAGCGAGGACTATTACGAAGCAAGATGGCTTATGCCCCTTCCATGTCCAACACCTAAAAGCACTGACCTGAGTTTATCCCCCTCACCCAAAGCAGAGTGGAGGCCTCTTAAATAGCTCTTGATCATTCAGAGTGCAGCATCTGCACCTGAGGAAACTTCTCTCTCAATTCCCCACCCAAAAACACACAAGGGATGGCAACATAAAGCAAGGAGGAAAATAAAACATAATACAACTCTTCGTAATGCAGCATAAAACATCAACATTCATGCAAATACAATGGGAATCGTGACAATGAAACCCCTTCAAACTGTGCAGCAAACAATGGAAGACTTGGCTTAAACATGATAGTCCTCAATGCTTTTCCCGTAGAGGACAACCACAGTTTTCAACTAGAGTTGCAGTCTAATTCCTCTCCACTTCTTCCTCCAAGCATTCCCATGACATCTCCCTCTCTATCCGTTTCTTTCATAAATAAATCCCCACCTTCCAACTAGAGAAATTTGATTTGTTATTAGCTCCAGTATGGCTTTTGACAGCTATCCACTCCCTCCATTTAAAATTAAGCAAGTTTTATTTTAAATGGTTATAGGCTTCCTTCCCCATTTGCAATTTCCTTGCTGCCTTCATCAATTTTGTCAATTGACAAGAAATCAAGTTTGATTAAATATTTTACCAACTCTTTTGTTTTACACTTTTAGATCAAGCTTTCCTTTTCTCTATTCATATCTGATTTAAATGTGATCCTTTTCAATTGATTCCTCTCTTCTCTTTGACACATAACCCCAGATCTGACATTTCTCTTCCTAGTCATACTTTTTATTTTAAAATGCAATTTTTCAAACTTAGGAAAAAACTTAAAATCTGTGATACCTTATGGTCACTTTAGTGACTATCTGCTATGTAAGATAACTAATTTACAGACTTCAAACGTGACTTCAATTTCCTTGAAGAATGTAGTGTTTATAATTCATGGAGATCTATTTTCACAAAGAACATATACTGAACACCTTTCTAACTTAAGATGTCAACTGATGTAGCTGCCTCTTCGTTGGGTCGACTTCATTACCCTCTTATAAAACTGTGCATCCCCACTCCCTCTTCTCCATGTTGATATGGATCCTATTATCTACACATAAAAAGATAGGATCGTGGTACCTCTATGGTATTACAGGGTATAATAAATATCAAGAACCACATGATAATTCAAATGCATAGAATCACCATCCATCATGTTGTAATCAAAGTATGCCTTATCAATAAACATTTGAAATTTATATAAATCTATGAGCATGCTTAATTCATAGTATAACAAGTCCTATTATAGTCGAGGTTTGAAAAGTCATTACATATCCCTGTGATGTTAAAATTATAAGTTCAAGGCAAGCAAAAAGACAACATGATAGCACAAGGGTGATCCATATCACAAAATAGGTACCATGCTATGGGACATTACATACTTACCCCATCCAGAAAACTTCATCCCTAAACTTTCATTTGAGAGTCCAACAACAAATGGAGTTGCACCAAGTATCCAAAAATACCATAACTTCTCAAAAATATGATAAGGTAAGACAAGACCAGCCATGCCATACAAGTGAGCATTCACATGGTCTATCGACGGAAAAAAAATATTCATGCATGATATTTGACTTCACAACAAAAGGAAGACAATAACCACAAGGTTATCCAAAACTAGGGCTTGCGTGTTTTGCACTAGACGCTATGACTTTCATAGTGGTCTGCATGCTTCCATTCTCCAAAATGGAAGTTGTATATTATAGTAATAATGATGGAGGCATCAATCCAATGGATATTTCAATCAAGCATGCCATGAACAAGTCATATTGATGCAAAAGCATCCGGGTTCACTTGCAATCTTGTGTCAACCAAAACGAGTTAAGAGTTTGGAGAATAAAGCTTGTGTGATTACGCATTACTTGTGCAACCCTCGCATGAAATGTTGTTTGAATAAGGAGAAGACGAGACATGAGGAGTTTGAAGTTTTGCTGCCTTTGGGATTGTGCTTTTGGGAGTTTTTGCACAAAAACCATGTGGGATTGCACGATACCACATTTGTGAGGATTTGCACCTTGTGCTTATCTTGCACTTTTACACCTCCAATGAATGTGGGTCCTATGTTCTTTTGCGTCTTCAAGTGGGTGTTGTTCACTTTTGTGCCCTTTGTGGAGCATGTTCTTTAGCATTCTTGTCAACGTTGATATAGTTGGACCAACACAAGTGGGCCTTGATCCATTTTCTTCGCCCAAGGACTAACCGAGCAACCCTGGTACCTTAAGGTTGGACGGAGCTAATTCCATGAGGTTATCTACAAACCGGGTGGATGGCATCAAGAGCAATTTGAGTCAATCAAGGAATCTTTGCAAAGGTATCTTTGTTTCCCCGACCTAATTCTATCAATGGAAAGGAGAGATGGATGTGTAAGGCGCCTATCTTAGAAAAAAAGAAGTAACATTTATCTTGGAAGAGAGATCGAGGAGTTCGAACTTAGAGGAAGGCTAAAATTGCCTAATTAAGAGTCCACGGAGTCGAGTCTAGTTTTGTAGAAGCCTTGCAGAGTCTACATGCTTAACTAGGTTTGGTCCTAGGATTGATTCAAAAGGAATTTTTGTAGAGTCTTTCTTAAGACTATGTAAAGTGGGTAATGTGATCGTGCCTAACTCGTATTGTTTTCCTCATAGAAATGGAAGAATCTTTTGTTTTTTCTTACGAGTTATATTGGAATTTTGCTTTAGTGAGATCTAACTTTGAGAATTGTGGGTTGCATGTCTAAGGCATCCTTTAATTAGGATTCCTAACCGTGGTGCTGCGTCATTTCGGAATCGAGAGAACGGATTTTTAGTCCTGTAGATGTGTGTGAACTCTCACTTTGTTGCTTTGGTTATGTGTGTGTAAGTAGAAAGTAGTCAGTAGACATTTCCCAATATTTGGGTTGTTGGGAAGAAAGTGTAGGTTGTAGTATTTTGGTTATTGTTGAGAGAGGTGAAAAAAATTGAAATGGCACATAAGATAGATCTTCTCACGCTAGAGCACCGAAACTAGTAGACTTGGCAGAGATAATGAGAGAAGCACAAGCCCATTTGGAGGCTATGGAGACCACTCAATGCAAAGGAGTGGTGGTGGATGACAATGCAAGCAATGATGAGGTTGTAGAAGGAGCGAGCAATGACTAGGATGTTGAGGCAAAGTACATTGATGTGCGGGAGGATCGAATCTTGCATGCAATCATAAGGATTGGAAGCAAGCCAAAAATGGGATGTACCTAGTTATTCTAGGAATCTATAACCTAGAGAGCTCATCAACTAGATCAATAAGCTAGAGAATTATTTTGAGTATGAAGGTGTAGAAGTTCGCAAGAAGGTACAATTTTCTTGTAATAAGTTGAAAGGTCATGCATATTTGTGGTAGGAACATGTAGGTTGAAGGAGTACATAGAGGAAAGGATAAGATCAAGAGTTGGGATAGACTGATTGTGAAATTGAAGGCTAAGTGCATGCCTATAGATTACAAGTTGAATTTGTTCAAGAAGTTGTATAATTTGCGCTGGGGAGATATATGAAGGACTACAGAAGAGTTCTATAGACTCACTATTAGAGCAGGCCATGTGGAAAATGACACAAAAATATTTCAAGGTATGTTAATGGTTTGTATATTTCCTTCAACAGGAGTTTAGTTTGTGTTGAACTAAAAAAAAAAGGTGTTGCATAAACAACAAAGAAATGCACGAGAGAAGAGAAATTTTCTACACAAAGATGGGGATTGCATAGTAATATGCAAAATATGCGCACAAAGTTGAAGTAAGTTCCTCACATGATCAAATTCATGCACATAGAAGCAAAGGTAGATCTTTTAGAGGAAGAGGGCACGAGAAGAGGCAAGAGGATTCAGCGTTACATGTTTCCATTGTGGAGAAGTTGGGCATTGTGTGTTTGAATGTTTGCAAGCAGCACAAATAGTAGAGAGAGGAGGAAGGTTGCTAGCAACCATGTTGCACAACATGCAAATACGGAGAGTATTGCATCAAATTATTCCAAAGATATCTGGAGTGCGGAGAAGCTCTTATGATAAAGAGAGTGCTACTAAAACCAGCAAAGGTAGAGCATACACCAGCGCAAAGAAAGAATTTCTTTAGAACCATTTGAAATTTTAGAGGTAAGTGTTGTAAGGTCATTATTGATAGTGGTAGCACTAATAATCTTGTTTCTAATGAGATGGTTGAAAAGCTTGGGTTGAAAAGGGTGGCACATTTGAATCCGTATAGAAGTCCCAGTTGTTGAAGGGACATCAATAGATTGTAAATAAAAAGTGTAATGTGCGCATAAAGATTGGTGCATATGAAGATGAAGTCCTATGTGATATAATGCCCATGGATGTATGCCATGTGTTACTTGGTCAACCTTGGCAGTTTTGACAAAAGAGCACAACATGATGGCCACACAAATACTTATACCTTGGTGAAGGAGGGACAACAATACACTTAATTTTAAATCCTTTTAAGGACGTAAGTGTAGGAGTAGAGAGAAGTCTTAAGGTATTGTTGGTTTTGGAAAAGAACTCTGAACAAAGCGAAGGGAAGAATGAAAGTTTTGCAACCATTCCAAAACTTGCATAGAAAGAAGAGGAAGATGCAACCACGCGGAAAGGATTTTCATGTGAAGAAAAGGAGATGCTAGGTGAGTTTACGGATATCATGTCGTGGGATATTCTAGATGGTTTACCACCTATGCGCAGTATAAGTAATCAGATTGATCCATTTCAAGGGTTTAGTTTACCAAACAACATTGCATATAGGTTGAAAAAACCCATGGAGAATGAGGAGATCAAGAAGCAAGTTCAAGAATTGCTCAAGAAGGGATTCAAGAGAGAATCTCTCGGCGCGTGCGAAGTACCTACAGTATTAGCACTGAAGAAAAGAGGTGAGTAGAGGATGAGCATTGATTGCAAAAACATCAATAGGATTACCATCAAGTATAGGTTTCCCTTGCCATGGAGTGAAGTACTTCACAAAGCTTGACATGAAGAGTGGGTATCACAAAATTCGATAAGGGAGAGTAATAAGTGGAATACTACTTTCAAAAGGCACGATGGGTTGTATGTGTGGTTGGTCATGTCATTTGGGCTAAGCCAACACATGGAGTGCCTTCATGTGACTCGTGAACGAAGTGTTGAAGTCGTTTCTACGCAAATTTGTCATTGTGTATCCGGATGACATTTTGATTTTCAGCAAGATGCAAGAAGAACACATATTCCATTTGCACAAAGTGTTAGAGCGCTTGCATAAAGAGAAATTGCTTGTAGATTTGAAGAAGTGCAGTTTTATGAAGGAGTTGGTATACTTGGGATTTATGATATCTCAAGCATGATTGACAATGGATCCGAGAAGGTGCAAGCTATAGCTGAGTGGCCATCACACGAGAGTGGGTTTAAAGCACGATATTCCCATGGATTGGCGAGCTGTTGCAGAAATTTTGTGTGGAACTTCAGCGATATTTGCACATTGATCACAAAGGTGATGTGAGTAGATAAGAGAGTTTGTGTGGACTGCAAACGCAAAAATATGGCTTTAAAAAGTTGAAGAAGAAAGTCGCGAGAGAAGCCAATGATGGCCTTACCTAATTTCATTAAAGTATTTCAAGTTGATTGTAATGGAAGCGGAATAGTGCAAGTTCTCAAGAAGTGGAAGACACTACTTGTTACCCAGAAAGATGTTGTGTTATGATCAGAAAATTTATACAGTTCTCAAGAAGTGGAAGCACTACTTATTACCCAAAGAGTTGTGTTGTTGCACAAGCCATCAAGCACAACAATTCAAAAATAGTCTAGATAAATTGAATCAAAAACATGTCAAATGGGTTGAACTCTGTAGAGTTACTCATTTGTCTTAATGCATGGAAGCGAGAAAGATGAATAGAGTTGTAGATGCACTAAGTAGAAGATTGGTCTTGTTGAATGCGTGCAAGTGGAAGTGCTAGGGTTAGGAACCATGAAAGAACTCTATGCGAGAAGATGAAAATTTTGAGGCATGGAGAGCATGTGCAAAACCAATGAGGGTCAATCACACCTTTGTGCAAGAAGGCTCATTGTTCAAGGAACACAATTGTGTGTGCCTAGAAGGTCAATGCGAGAGAATTTGATCCTAGAGAAGTATTGCAAGGATTAGTTGGTCGCTTTGGAATGGACAAAACCTTGCGCAACTTATTTATCTGAGATATTATTGGTTACAAATGGCTATAGATGTGCGTAGATATGTATAGAGATGTAGAATTTTGCAAATTGGCAAAAGAAAATAGTTAGAATGTAGGATTGTATCAAGTACTACAGATACCTAAGAAATTATTGGAGCAACTATGGATTTTGCTTTAGGATTGCACAAAATGCAAAGAAGGGTCGTGATTTTATCTTTGTTATAGATAAATTTCAAATATGGCTCATTTTATTGCTTGTAAGAAGGTTGGTGATGCTACACATATACCTAGCTTGTTTTTCAAGAAAATTGTTGATTGTATGGATTATCACATGGTATTGTATCGAATAGAGACACTAAGTTTGTGGGTCACTTTTGGCATACATTATGGAAGAAGTTGAACACACAGATTGCAATTTAGTTTTGCGCATCACCCACAAACGAATGGCCGGACAAAGTTGTCAACAAGAGTCTTGGCAATTTGCTGCAATGTTTGGTTAGACAGAGGCGAGGAACGTGGGATTCGGTCCTTGCAAAGGCAAAGTTTACATATAATAAGTTTGTGAACAAGAGCATGAGGAAGTCACCTTTCCAAATAGTTTATGGACCAAGTCTAAGAGGAATTGCGAAGTTGCGAGACATGCCACGAGAAAAGGGAAGAGTGCAAAAGCCAAAAAAATTGTCTAGTATATGAAGAATGTGTATTATAAAGTGCACACACCATTGAAGAAGAGCAATGTGCAATGCAAACAACATGCAAATATGAGGAGAAAAGTGTTGGGATTCGAAGTTGAAGGCTTGGTTCTTGCACACCTACGCATAGAGAGGTTCATGAGAGGAGTGTATGTTAAGTTGAAGTGGAAGAAGATTGGACCATGTAATGTCCTAAAGAAATTTGTGCCATACGTATACGAGATAGAACTATCAAATGGGATAGACATTTCACTTATCTTCAATGTTGCAGATTTGTACCCGTGTTTTGAAGGGCAAACAAATAGCGAACTGAGACCACACAAAAGTAGATTGGAGGCACCAACTATAGGAACAAGAGCATGAAGAAATGGCGTACATTCTAGATGAACGCGTAGCAAAGACCACACACAAGAAGGAATACAAAGAATATAAAGTAAAAGGAAGGGTAGAGAAGTTGAGTATGCATTGTGGCTTCAAGCAATCGAGGTAGCTAAATTTGGGCAATCCATTGAAGACTTTGTGAGACACACTTGAGTAAGGGGCTCAAGTTTCTTCTTTACGAGGTGTATGATGTAGGAGCATCCAAGTTCACTTGCGATCTTGCATCAAGCAAAAAGAGTTCGAGTTAAGAGAATAAATCTTGCGCATTTCTATGTAACTTATGCACCCTTTGTGCATCCTTTGTGCATCATGTTGTTTGAATAAGGGGAAGACAAGGCATGATGGGTAGGAAATTTTATGCATCCTTGTGCTTTTGGGAGTTCTTGTGTAGAAATTGATGCGAGAGAAAATATAGTTTCATGCATATATTCACCTTTCAAGAGTTTGCAAACAACAACTTAACTATATCTCTACAAAAGAGGATCATTTACAAGCCTAAAAGGCTAAAACTTGCAAAACCGACACAATATCACCTATAATGGTCTCCACCAAGCATTCATTTGTCGTACCCTACCTACACGATCATTGACTGCAATTCAAACATCAAACCCAACTAATTTCATTCACTCCTTGTACTTACTTGTCACCAAACCTGTCAACTTCTTGCTTCACAACTTTTATACACAAATAAGCAATTTCTTGTCCTTGACCTCCTCCAACGTTCTCTTATGCCTTGTTCCTATTAATATGTTATAGACTCCATACAAAGTTAACATCAACATTATCTTGGCTCAAAACTACTCAAGCATCAACTTTCACCCAACTAACTCCCAATCGTCCTTAAGACCGATTCTTTTGGCATGTGCATGATCTGGGCAAACTAGGACTACCCACAAAATGTTTTTAACTTCATTAGATACCTCTCAACATTCCAAAGGTGCATGTAAATCTTAGCACCCAACTCTTTGTGTTGTTCTCTCTAGCTCCACTTTTGTCTCTAGGTTCTCAAACCCAAACAAGGTTTGGGACAGTCCTCTACTAGCTATTACTTTCTTTGCATGAGCCTTCAAACCACAACCTAGACTTTTCCGATACCCATTTCAGGGTTCTCAAATCTGGTAAGTTTCATTAGATTCACTTAATACAAACTCCACATCCATCCTTTGAATAGAAAGGCTTTCATGAGTAGACTACACTTCAACATTTCAATAAGCTAACAAGTTTACAACCACCATGCAACTCACGGTCTAATCATGCACATGTTTTGAAAAACAAGGTATGCTTTGAATCTATTGTAACATTCCAAAAGGTAAATCATGGAGTCTTACTCTTCATCCTTCTAAGATGAGTCCTTACCCTCACATCAATCAACTCTCCTTGCACAAAATGCATGAACCACAAAAGCTACAAAATAAATATACAGTTTTGCATGGACAAGATAGAGTTTTCCATTCAACAAGATGTAATGCAAACTTGTATGTTCCCTTTTCTCCTTCCACAAGGACTGATTACTAACTCTGCTTTCCTACTATATTTGAATTCTATCTTGTTTACACCTACCCCATGGAATGTAATTGCTTTCCTAAGACTCGTCATGACTATCCTTTGTGACTCTGGACTTCCATTTCCCTTCTAGATGCATAAGCGCCACCTTACACTAATTTAAGCATTATTAATGATTCTCCTTCACATTAAAACTCATTACACACCCTATACCCTAATAAGACACTTAAAAACACCTTAACAAACACCTAGTACTCTTTGATATGCCTTCATAGCTGAATAACAATTTTAAGGGAAAGCTCCAGTTTGAAATTTCAAATTCTCTCACTCTTAACTTTCTCTCTCATGACTTCACACACCCTAGAACACTCCCATGACCTTATAACTATTCAAATTGGTATTTAAATGTCTCCTTGAGGATGCTATCGCATCGAAACCATGTGCGGTGTGAACTACCACATTTGTAAGGATTTGCGCCTCATGCTTATCTTGTGCTTTTATGCCTCCAATGGATGTGGGTCATGTGTTCTTTGCTTCAAGTGGGTGTTGTTCACTTTTGTGCCCTTCGCAAAGCATGTTCTTTTGTGAGCCTATCAACATTGATATGGTTGGACCTGCACATGTGGATCTTAATTCGTTTTCTTTGCCATAGGACTAACCAAGCAACCTGGTATCTTATGATCAAATAGAGATAATGCCATGGTTACCTACAAATTGGGTGGATGGCATCAACGGTGATCTCAAAAATCAAGGAATCTTTACAAAGGTATCTTTGTTTCTCCCGCCTAATTCTATATATGGAAAGGAGAGATGCACATGTAAGGCACCTATCTTAGAAAAAGTGTAGCATCCTATCTTGGAATAGAGATTGGGGGAGAAATAAAGGGACTCGAAACTAGCCGAGTTTCCTAATTAAGTGCCTAAGAACCACTATGAGGCTCCTTAGTCCAAGGAGTCGAGTCTACTTATGTAGAAGCCTTGGAGAGTCTGCAAGCTTAGCTAGGATTAGTCCTTGGATTGAAATTCGTAAGGAATTTCTACGGTCTTTCTTAAGATTGTGGTAAAGTGGGTAATGTTATTGTGCATGAGTCTATAAACTTTTCCTTGTATTAATAGAAGAAGATTTTGTTGTTTCTTACAAGCTATGTTGGGATCTTGCTTGGTGAAATCAAACTCTAAGAATCATCGGTTCGCATGCTCTAATACATCCTTTAATTAGGATCCCTAATTGTGGCACTACATCAAATATATGCCAATGAAACATACATACAACATGAAAACCATTACCTTTCTCTCAAAGGATTTTCGACCTTATATTTCATTTTCAATATATTCTAAACAAACGACATGCAACTAGCCTCAAACTCTTGCTTTTCCCACCCTCATGAAGAAAATTGGGAGTTTAACAATGTAAGAGTGTCAAATAGATCTTCGCAACTCAAAATGGTCATAATAGAGGAGTATCAAACAAGAACAACAATCCCTCCATTAATATTAGAAGTTCAACAAGTTTATAAGAATGCCTCATGCATATTCTTTTTTTTTCCTCTCATACCTTCATGCGCACGTAGAATACTATGCTTTTCTTCATGTCCGTGCATGGAGAGATTGTGGGGGTGAGATTGCAAGATAAGTAGTAATCGGTTCGGTTTTGGATCTGATCCTTCCCTAAGATTCATTTACCAACATATTCATGTTAGCTTGCAAGATTTTGACTACATTTATTCACTAACCAATCTTTTCTTAGCCCACCATGAAAGTAACCTTATGTGGTGTCACTATTCGAATAGAGATTCCA
Organism: Taxus wallichiana var. yunnanensis; assembly: GCA_018340775.1. Taxonomy (NCBI): domain Eukaryota; kingdom Viridiplantae; phylum Streptophyta; class Pinopsida; order Cupressales; family Taxaceae; genus Taxus; species Taxus wallichiana. The sequence goes on from CM031239.1 coordinate 1,025,657,690, forward strand.
CAAATTCTACGATTTTTGACATGTTCATCCACACAAGAGGATTTATATTAAAAAACAATCACTAACATGTTCCCATTATTTGTTTAATGTGACCAATTTCAAAAATAGATAAGTTCCAATACCTTGACCCAAGAGCTTACAACTTAGGTGTACACAACTACCCAATTGAACGCAACATGCACATCATAGTGAGAGTGTGTTATTCAAAAAGAAAAGAAAAGAACTCTTAGTTATAACACTGATCACATTCATGAGTATGGAAATGTTGGGTTACCCTAGAATCTCAATTCAGCGGTAGGATTGTACTTCTCATTGTTTCCATACATTATTTTTGATACAACAAGAAAATCTAAGAACACAATTTAATGTCAAGTAAAATTTAAAAACACCACATATAAAGAGTTTTATAAACCAACTTCAATTGTCAAGTCAACTCTATTACCCTTTTATGGAACCATAGACCCCCATTTAACCTTTTGGGTGTTGATACGGATATTATTCTTTACACATAAACCAGAGAGAAGCACAATAACTCTATTGTATCACAAAGTAAAATAAATCTCTATAACTACTTGATAATTTACATAAGAAAAATAATCACCATTCAACATGATATAATCAAATTATGTTACATCAAGATAAACATTGGAAATTAATATAAATCTATGAGCATGATCAAGTCATGTAGTATGACAAGTCCTATTATAATCAAGGTATGAAAAATTTGTACATATCCCGGTGATATCAAGTCATAGTATAGTATGACAAGTCCTATTATAATCAAGGTATGAAAAGTCTTGACATATCCCGTTGATATCAAAATTATAAGTCCAAGAGAGGTTAAATAACAACGATAGACAAGGGTGATCCATATTAGTCTACGAAAGAGGTGTCAAACAATGGGGCACTACATCAACAATGGCTAGAAAGCCCTCTTTTGTTCCACATGCAATCAACCATTCCGGGAAAAAAGTAAGAAATGTTTCCCAACGTCTCTAAGCTGTCAAATGAAATGTCCCACTTCCTAAAACAATCAGTCGAAGACCCTTAGCCCAATTTTGTTTCCCGACGGCTAAGGGGTGATAAAAAGGGAAACTATAGTCTTAATAAATTATTATAAAGTGCATAAAAAGAAACTTTATAAAAAACACTTATATTAATTTATTAACAACTAAATTAAAAAAAAAAAAGATAAAGTGAAATTAGAAAAAAAAAAAAAAAAAAGGTCACTTTATGTTTTTATTTCCCTAGGGAAAAAATGTGACCCATGTTGGGGATAATGCAAGGCCAAAAAAGAATTAAATGCGGAGAAAAGCATGTGATTGGTGCTTGTGGGTGGCTACTAAGCCAAGTTTTCCTATAAAAGCAAGTCGACTTGGCTTGGAGAGATCTCTTTCATTTTATAAAATTTTGATTTTTGTCTAAGCTTGAGAGCTTTGCAAAAATAATTTCTAAGGACGAAAACCCTTAGAGATTATCTCTTGAGGACGAAAACCCTCTAGAGATCTAGAAGGAGAACGAAAACTCTTCTTCTATGTTGTGAGGATTCTCCATTCAAGGGTTTCCATTGCAGTACAAGGATTCAGTGTGTTTTCCAGTAGTTTTCCAGCAGTGTTGAGGGCTGAAAGTTGCAAGATTGTACAAGGGTTTTGAAGGAGAATATTGTCACTGTGATTCCCTTCATTTCCAGTAATATTCTTGGTGGAGCGACCTACATAGAGAGCTGGTTTGAAGTGTTTTAGAGCTGTTTATGATCAGATTTGGATGGTTGTTCTAAATTCATATTTTTAGTCATCCAAATCAGCATTTTTGGAGTGGATTTTGGCTCCAAAACATCATATTTCCAGCTGTGTCTGAAGACAAGGGTTTGCAGATTTTTCAATAAATAAATCAACCTTCTTTGGGATCTCAAATTGGTATTTTTTATTGTGTATTTGCATCATAAAATCAGTTGTTCCATTTCAGTGATTAAAGGTGTTGTTTTTATTCAGTTTTGAGTAATTTTTATACCCTAGGCAACTCGCATTTTCTGGGACAATATTCAGATCTGCATATAATAATTTTTATATATCTCCATAACTTGCATTGTTGGAGTGGGATTTGCCTCAAATCCATCTAGGGTTGAAAAATGTCCATTTGGGGACATTACATCAGAACCCTAGGAAATATAAGGGATGTGTCCCCAACCACTTGCAATGAGTCTCCAGATAACAAAGACTGCAAATAATTACACGGAGGCAAGGGATCTCAAGAGTCAGTATGAATTGAAGCACCCATGCTTCCATGTGACATCTCTGTAGTATCAGAGATATTGCAAGTAGTAGCACAAATATAATTATTTCTATTACTTACGGCTTCAGTTAAAATAGCTTTGAACTTCAAATAGGATTTAAGAAAGAAAAATGCAACATTCTAAACTTTAAAGTAAACCTATTGAACACAGAAAAAAATGAATTTCATGAATTGGCATTTTCTAATGTTTCATTTTAATGTCCCTATGTGATCCAACTAAGGAAACTTACAACATGCAATAGTACAAAATGGAACATAGTGTTAAGATTTCATGTCCAGAGAGACCTGTTTTGGGCTCAATCTTCGACTCCACAAAGTAAAAACATTAAACATAAAAACTCCATATAAAATTATGATCCACGACAAGTTAACTTTAACAACAAACAATATCTATTAAAATGTAAGCAGATAATGTGATTGTGAGTGAAGTAAAGAAAGTTTGATTCTAAATTTAAGTCCAAAACCAAATCATGTGGCACAAAATTCATGGATTCTAATATGCATGGAATCAAAAACAGAAACATAATGACACCATGCACAAGAGGATCTATTGTCCCCAATAAGAACTAGTCTGCCCTTGTTGCACCTCAAGAAGGCGTTAGAAGTAGATTTGCTTGTGCCCTCTTGCTCCCCACAGCCACTACCTCTGCATTCAAATCTGCATTCAAATCCTAGGTCTTCTCATCCTATCTGATTGACATTGTTTGTGGCAGAGGCATAGGGTGTAGAGTACAAAAACCGCACTTCAACCTTGTCCAGGCCGATTTGTTGGTCTTCTTGGAGTGTGTGTTTGAACATATTTTAATTGCACTCACACCCAAAACTGTTGTATGGCTGACTCAAAATTCGAACAACAATGTTTTTAAGATTAGGTGCATAAATGCCAAACTCCTCATACCATATATCTATAAGTAGAATGAAAGACAAAACATAGCATGTTACCAAGCTAGTTTATAAGATTTGAAAATTTTACTCGCCTACACTGCTGTCCTTGTGACTTCGATAGCACTTGCAAAGATACACCCCTCTACACTCTTATAGATTTAGATCTTTGTTTCAATTTTCCTTTAATTTGTATGTCATCCACTCCCATCTCTACACATTTGTAGAGGCTTCCCATAACCACTGCATCAGCCTTTAACAACACATCAAAGTAGAACCTTGGGTTAAAGAAATACCCAAATGCATATGGAGCCAATAGTGCCACCTATTCTGTACAGTGTCCTATGTTTATTATCAACTTTCCCTGTCAACTAAACAAAGAACCTTCAGCAAAGGCTCTATCATCTACAAAATTATAATTTTGAAGTTGGGACTTGGAAGAAAATACAATTGAAAAATGAAAAACTAGAGGTGCAAGATGGCAAAAGCCTCATCAAAAATCCAATGTTTATTATCAATACCAATTTCCTTCCTTAAATATGTTCTTCTAAAACTTTTCACTACCTCAAGCAAGGATTACAATGATCTTAAAATAGAGTCAAATTTAGTGACTCCTAGACAAACGAGATCTTTTCCGTGTACTTCCTAATCAAGTCGAGGATGGAATTGGCTATAAAAGTATTTGGTGATTTTATTTGTTTCCTCCACAGCAATTTTAACCCAACTCATTTTCTTAATATCCTCCAGCACAAGATCAATACAATGGACCACACAAGGAGTCCAAAAACTACAAGAGTATGTCTCCATAAGAAGTCTTTCTACAGCTACATAATTGATGGAATTGTTTGTGACTATTTGGACAGTATTTTTGATGCCTGCATCCACCTACAGGTCACATCAAAAATCAGTATTCTTAATTGTCATTGAAACATCAACAAATTTGAGGAAAAAAATACCCTTCGAGGAAGCACTAAGATAACTGAGAAATGTCTAATTTTTCCCATCAGTCCATCCATAAAACAATATGATCCAGCCCTTATTTATCTGCATAGAGCACTTCTCATTGATCAACTTATCCATATCCACTACTGATCCATTCCACATTGCCCCTCTAATTCAATCAATGGAAGAGGCTTTGAACCCCACAGCACAATGGTCAAGGTGTCAACAAAAGTCACCCAAATAAGGGGACTTTATAATGGAAATAAGAATTCTTTCCTTGTTGTCTTATGCTTGTCTTAATTCCAACAGGTGCTTTTAAGAGACAATGAACAATCTGATAATGCCCATCAAAGAGTGTCAATGGCTGAGAAGCAGATTGGGTAAACCCACGATAAAGCAAAGCACTCCCCTTAGACTCTATCCTAGCATCCAAGGCTGAATGAAACTCCAGTATCAGCAAAGAAACTCATAATACGCCCTTCCCCGGTGGTCTGAGAAGCGATCAAGGAGCAAACTCATGAGGCCAAGATCCTTTTGCTCATGTTTCTGCTCAAAGCTCTGCAAATGAGAAATCATCTCTCTTGTCACCTCTAGGTTGACATCTTTGCAAGGATCCATGTCACAACCTTTTATATGTGCAACATGGAATTTGAGATGATTTGTGCTTCCAGGTGAATAAAATTGAAAATCACTGAAATCCAAATGCACAGATGAAATGCATTTAAATTCGTGAATTAAATTAGCTATTGTGCGCCAACTCTGTGATGGGTGTGCAGCTGGATGAGAGACTGCATGTCTAAGTGGCTGGAGGCTCAAAGCTGAAGGCTGGAGGCATCAAACTTCCCTAGGAGGCTGGGGCCTGTGAGGCTGCATTGAATATGGCCAAGCCTGCACGACATTGTGATCTTCAAAAAGGGCCAAGGCTTGAGTTAATGAACTTATGCTTGTCTCTTTTTTTGTATAAGTTTGCTTTTATTTATTTATTTTCATTTCTTTTATATTTTTTTAATTTTCTTTTATAACTTAAGAAAAAAATTTTTTATAACTTCAAAAAAACTTTTTGAATTTTTTAGAAACTTAAAATATAATATATATTATATTAATTTGTTATAATTATATAATAAATTCATTAGATTTTATCATGTTAACAGTTTTTACTTTTATGCATATTAGTTGATTCAAGATGATTTTTCTAAGTTTTTCATTTAAATCAATTTATGTTTGCTCCATATCGGTTACTCAACATTATTTTGACATGTTTACTTATATGAAATGTTAAAAAATTTAGTTATATCATCTGATAACTAGTAGCTACTTTTTGGAAAATGGTTTTGATGTGTTCACTTATATAAATTGTCTAAAATACAAGCATATGTCATAGTCAAAATTTAATAACAAAAATTTATTGAATCTTTTACGAATTTTATCCTCCGCGAATTTGTATACAGTCACTGAGCTTCCAGGCAAAAGGGTATCAAAACACTTGCATATAGCCTCCCCACTTTTTAGCCCTCAATTTCATGTTTCCATGAGGGATCTCTTCTTTCTAGTATTTTAAAATTATTAACAAAGAGAGAAAAAAATGCCTAGGATTACAGAAGAAAATAGGCAAACAAGTATAAAACTGGGGTAAGACGAATAGAGGGAAAAAAGCAACAATAAAAAAATAAAGAATGCTTCAAACATCTCCATAAGTTGCTTTAGGTGAATAGAATCCCCAAAAATCGCCTCCTAGAACAGAAAATCAACTACAAATTGAATCCTCGAGGTTGAAGTTCAATGAAAGCATCTTTTAAATCAATGATGAAATCTCTCTTAGCATGCTTCAGGGTATCTCAGTTCCTACAAAACAAATTCATCAAGTTAAGATAGAAAAATGGGATTTTTTTTTCCCAATTGTCAATCCGTAGCAATAAATTACTCAGGAAATGTCGATGAGTTATACTTCACTTGTAAATTGGCAAATGGAACAGTTCCATAGAATAAATCAACTACGGGAGAGTAAGCAAGTTCCTTCATCAAGTGTAGCCACGAACACCAAGTCAAAAAAGGAAAGTGGAGGCAAGCACTCCACCCCATATTTTAAAAAGGTCTGCATCCCCAACTCAGGAAACCCGCGGACTTGGGTGGTTTTCTAGTTTCAATAAGATATCCGCATAATGTAGCAAACCCACACAACATTTTGGACCCGTGCAATAAGGAGAACCCATCGATAAAAGAAAATATGTGAAATGAGGAATAGGGACAGGGTTTTTGGGATAACAAACAATTTCCCAAATTTTGGGGACAGCCAGGGGATGGCTATTAAAATAATATATAAAAAATAATATTTGAATATTTTAATTGTATTCAATGAAATTTAGGGATTAAAATTGTATTTGATGTATTTTAGGTACTTTCAAGATTATAATTTAATGATCTTATTAAAAATAACAGCTTTTTAAAAGTAAAAACATCAGAAAACTTCTGAAAGAGTTTTAAAAAGTAGGGGATGTCCCCTCTAAGTCACCAAGTCCTCAAGACGCGTTTGGGACATCGGGGGACGCCACCAAAATCTAGGGACGTGTTCCCGCGTAACACCGATATGATCTAAAATTATAAATACTGAAGTTGTAGGTAGTTTCCATTTCTGGAGTAGACTGATGTAGTCAAGAGACAATTTTTATTGACAAGAAAAAAAAAACGAGGCAAAGTTTTCCAAAAGCAATGCGTGTATTAGTTAAATGTGTAACGCTTCCAAAATATTTCATTTCTTTTGAGACATGTCAAGGGAAATCATAGTTACCTAAGCTTCAGGAACAGAGGGACAAGGGGACGGAGGAATAAGGTTTTTAAGACGGCAGAAAATTTCCAAAATATCATATTGAAATTAATACTTAAATATTTTAACTTTTTTTTAATGAAATTTAAGGATTTAGACTGTATTTTAGGTACTTTAAAGATTATAACACAATGTTTTGGTAGAAATAACAGCTTTTTAAAAGTAAAAAACATCAGAAAACTTTTAAAAGATTTTTTAAAAATTGGGGACATCCTCCAAGTCCCCAAGTCCCAAAATGTTCGGGACATCCAGGACGTCACCAAAATCTAGGGGATGCCACCCCTCGTAACACTGAGGGAAATAGACTAGAAAACATGACAATGTAAGAGGGAAGTTTAGGTTTAACATTTCCATTGTTTCGTCATTGGTTTAAATTTATAACATATTCAATTCCAAAATCCAATACATATAACCCTTGCTCACTCTCTCTGCTTGTACTTGTCCTAACTCTACCAAAACCCTTACATGACCCCATTCACTTTTCACTCCAGTAATTTAACCGCTTTGGGTTGACCCCTATTAGTTATGTTTACATTGTTTTAGTGTTTAGTGTATAGTTACTTTTCAGAATCTAGGGTTCTCTTTACACTAGTACTTTTCTAATGTAAACAAATATACTTTCGAGACCCATTCACCTACGTTGGTCATTTGTGGATATTTATATAAATTTTTGTCTTTCTTTAAAGTGAATTAATTTCAATAAAATAACTGTAAATGACAAATTGAAGACTATAAGAAACTTAGAAAACATATACCTTTACTTTTACTTGATTCTGAGACACTCATAAGATCTTCAATCCATGTAGGGTAAAGCAGCTGCTGTCGTAATGTTCCCAAAACCATGTAAGGCCTTTGAGGAAGGAAAATGACCGACTCAAGTCTCCCTGAAGTTGAATCTAAGTCCTCTGCCTGTAATTTTGCTTCATTAACTGCTGGTTACTGTCAGCCACTTCCCCTGGAATGGGTCTGAGGAGCTCTCGCTTATTTTGTTTTATGTGGAACTTAATGGTGCCTTTACCGGAAGACCATAGGCCAGCAATGGCTCTAATAGAGATGTTTTACCACTTCCACTTGGACCCATTATCTGCAGAGAAATCAGCTATTAATCTTTCTGATCATGCATCAGATACAAGTATCAATCTTTCAGTGGTTAAAAGCAGACCATAAAAAACTGAATAACTTACTAGTAAATGATCTCCTTTATTGACCACCAATGACAAATCTTCAATAAGAGTCATACTGAATTGTGGTGTTTGTAATGTTAAATTTTCAATTTCCAAAATTTGTGGCAAAACTTGAAAAGTAGCTGCTCCATTTGACTCTGAACCAGATGTACCACTGTAATCCATCCCAGACTTCAAAATATTTATCTGCGGTTTGGAATCTTCTATCACCTGAGAATTGCTTTGATCCAGAATATCACTGAACTCACCTGTTGTGGACACAAGAAAAGACAGGTCAGAAACAAATCTCAGCCTCGGAAATAGATCATCACAACAGTAAAAAGATAAATTTTTGCTATCCAAAATCAAATACAATGAAGATTACTGAGCTTGCACTGGTTAAACATTCAGTGGTGGAGGCTCTCTCCATCAACATGAGGATGCTTCCCATTGTGGATATGCATCCAAAGAAGGCCCTGTAATCACAGCCTCCAAATTCTGTACTTGGAAAAACATGTGGGCAGCTTACCATTTATCAATTTCACAAGTAGGTGAAGACAAACTCAGCTACGGTTTGCATTAATTTGTCTTGTTTTTAGAGCCAAATGGCAGTTTAATGAAATTTTAAATGTTATAGATTACTTCTCAGGGTTTATACCAGGGTTGCACCTTCACCCAACCATTCAACTCATAAATTCCAATAACATTCATTTACTACTCACTAACAAGCTCATTTGCTTGACACAAACAGAGTTACAATAGAAGATAGTCATGACATGCAAGTAAGAAAGAAATTTTGTCATATATCTTTTTTTTGGTGAAACACATCAAGGATATATTGATATTCAGAGGAAATCTTTGCATTACAACATTTGCACTGTAAAGATAATTCCAGAGTTGCTGTTATCAGATAAATAAAGAAGAGACATTTTGGCTTTTATAATTCCAGAGTTGCTGTTATAAGCTTTTGTGGCTTTAGGAATGAGAACTAATTAATTGCGCTGCATTGATCCCTTTTATCATTTTTTGTTTCTTGTCAATTTCTCCATAACTTCCAGCAGCTCTTTCCTGATAAAATCGCAATTAGCTTTGTAAAATTGTGTCTGGAAACCATCTAGGCTGCGGGCATTGTCTTATGCAAAGGAGAATACAATGCCTTCAAGATCTTCCTCTGTGATCAATCGTAGTACGATATTGTTATCTATATCCATTACCAATTTTGGATGTGTTTTCCAACAACTTGTCTGAACTGACCTCTTCCTGTGATCATTGATCTGCTTTGGAGCAGTTGGTTGAAAAATTCTGTTGCATGTTTGAGAACTTCTACACCTTCCTGAATTATGCTTCCATCTGATTTCCTGGAGGTTTGCATTCTATTAATGCACTGTCTATTAATTAATGACTTTTGGAAGAATGTGGTGTTAGGACAGAGTTACGCAGGGACACGCCCCCACATATTTTACAAGTCCGGGAAGTCTTGGATGTCCTAGGGACATGGGGACATGGGGGAAACGCTTCCCCCACATTTCCTACTATGCATACGTCGACGGAAACATCCTAGGGACGTTTGCAGAAGGGGGAGAACGCTTCGGAAGCGTTGGAGACGTTCAAGGACATCGGGGATGTCCATGGATGTCGGGACGTCTGGATGTCCCCAAGAAACTTCCCGGGACATCCAGACGCCCCCGACATCCCCTGCGACATATGTGTCTTTTTAAATTAAAAAAACATGCTTTAATGACTTTAAACTATTTTTTTTATTGCAAAGCAATTATAACATAAAAGAAACATTCCTAACCTAACCCTAACCCTAAAAGTGCAATTCTATGTTATAAATTTACATTATGGGCTCATTTCATATTCACACCAAGCAAGAGCAAGAGCAAGCAAGAGGTATTTATAATTTTATTTGCTTACAATACTTGTTAAAGTTTTTTTTTTTAAAATTTAGATTCTATTTGCATTTTTTAGGGGCTGTTTTTTAGCATTTGCATCTACATTCACAATGTAATCATGTTTATAGTTTGTAGGATTTTTAAAAATGCATATTGCATAGGGTTTGGTTGTAGTGGTTACGTTTTTTTTTTAAATTCCAGTTTAAAATTTATATTATATTTGCATTATTTAGGGGTTGTTTTTAAGTTTTTGTATCTACATTCACAATGTAATCATGTTTATAGTTTGTAGGCTTTTACGAAACGCACACTAGTTACGTTTTTTTTAATTACATTTTAAAAGTTAAAAAAACATATTGCATACTGGTAACTACATAGCGTTTGATTGTAACTTGTGGTTGTTTTCATTGTTTATAAATTAAAATTAAAATTAAAATTATGATCATTGCTTATACATTTTTAAAAAATTAATTCATTACATAATCAATCAATCATATAGTTATGGTTGTTTTTTATTCATTGCAACAATCATCACCATGAGTTCTTCTTTTGAGTATGAGTATGAATCAAAGCAGGAGAGGGTTGAACAGGAACTTGAGATAGGTGGAAGTGTTGGTGATGCCACAATGGGGGAAAGTGGAGAAGGGAGACAAAATGTAATGGCAAACGGTAGTTCGATTGGTAGGCTAGTACCAACGGTATTTGATAAGAAGAAGCCATTGTAAAAATTTAAGGGAAGAGCAAATGAAAAGAAATGGAAAAATAATGCACCGAAATGCAAAGATCACTAGGACCAATGCACAAGAAGAAAGGAAAGGAAATGTGCAACCTAACCAATAGATAAATCTCCCTCGACGGTGAGTTGATTACATGCACATGGATTAGAAACAAATAGATCTTAAAAATGCAGAAAGAAATTTAAAGCAAGGGAAAGTTTCAGATCTAGATCTAAGACAACACAAAGTTTATGCATAGATCTAAAAAAAGAAAAAGAATGCTAATGCCGTTGACACAAAGTTCTCCGGAAATCTCTTCTCTATTCCTCTGCTTGCAGAAAGCTATCAGGGGTTTCAGCTCAAAGTCTGGAACACAAGAATGCTGATTACAAATTCCGATCCTTTAACCCGTAGGTTCTTCCTCTACTTATAGTGTGTAGAGGGGAAATTACAAATGGGAAACTACAACTGAACTAGAACATGAAGAAGTAGTAAAGGGAACATTTGGCAATCATCTTCCTAGAATTCCTCTCTTAGTGACATGCATCAGGAGTTTAAGCCAAAATTGTGCACATTTGTCACCTATCTTAAAGAATCTTTCCAAATAACTTAAAGTAATGGTTTTTAAACCAATAACTTTAATCTTACATTTTCATCCGGGAACATAGAAAATAAGAGAAGAAAGAAGAGAAGAATGAAGATCTGCCAGCTGTAACATCTATACTTTCTTTTTGTTTTGATATTGAATATACTTGTCAAACATGTAATTCAACATCTTCCCATCTGTTTTAACAATAGCATCTCTCTCTGTTTTGAATTGCAACAACCCTCCGACAAAGCAGCAGTGTTAGCCTTTACCTTCTCTAAACCAGGCCCATATCCCTCAACATTTGCTGAAGCTTTATGAGTCTACCAATTGAATCCATCGTGAAAGGCATGGTGGCTTCATCAACTTCTTTCCGCACAACCAGAATAAATTCCTCATGGGAAGCAGGTAATTCATCTGGGATGCTCTCCGACACTTCTCCCATCATCTTACTTTCCAGAATTGCATCCTTTTCAGCATGAGCTTGAGGATCTCTACGCGGAAGGAAACTGAAATTTCTAACTGCTTCCCCTTTTCCATCAATCCACTAGGCACAATTTGCTCTGCAATCAAGCACATCCTCTGGCAATGAGTGTATCTTAGCTAAAGTATCCAGATGACTTTCAACAACTATGTTCTCATCTTCTATCTGTGTCATCAATTCCTTTAGCTGAGATATTGCCCTGTGCATATTCTCCAATTTGCAGCTTGGTATTCTTTTGAATTGCTCTGAAGCTTGGTGAATGATTTGTTCTTTCCACTGGGCAATAGCTTTGACTGTCCCCGCATCTTCTACCTCCTGCATCAGATGATTACTCACCTGCTCATGTGCTAGAATGGGCTGAGAGGAAGGTTTGGCAACCTTAGCAATGATCTCACATAGCTGGGACACCTGCTTTTGAAGCTTGGCTCTCTCAGCCTTCTCTTTGTCAAGCTTAAGGAATAAAGCGTTCATTAGTGTCTGTGTATCCTGCTTTAATCCTTTTGTGGTAGTTTGACCTATTGGCACTTTGGTCACTGCTATATCAGCCGCCGTGAGCTCTCCCTTGTGCTTTCCTTTTGCTGAACTAGATAACTCAGCGAACTTTTGTCCCGATTCCTCAATAATCAACCTAGAAGTCATTTTGGCAACTTTAGGTCTTCTATCTCTTCCGCCCAAACTCAAGAGCAGCTGAAAGTCGTGTTCCTCCAGGTTGATCTCCTCTCTGGCTTCTGGGATTGTCTGCAAAGCCAACCATGATGAAAAGTTGCTTCTTGGGGAATGAGAAGTCACCGAGTGCACCACCATCTCATGCTCGATTCGATTCTCGCTCTATCGAATTTGCCACCGTGTTGTAATGGATCGCCACTCTCTAATTGTCCAAAGACAATGCTTTTTCAAACTCCGCCATCTGTGCTTTCAACTTCTCCGCATGGAGAGGTGAAGACCTGAGTGGTCGAGGAGAAAATACAAATGACGCTGGATTCAAAGGAGGAACAACAAGATCTCTCTCGGGTTCTCGGGGCTGCCAAGTGCTATGAGTCGATGCCGAGAAGCGGAACTAAGCACGATAGCTGAGATTTGGCCTTCTCCTGTATGTGAGACTTCTTGTGAACTTTAAGCTTTTCCGGCCTTCTGCTGCTTTCACCTTCGTGCTTCCTTTTGCTGGAGTCTCCTGCGGTAAAGTTTCCTGTGATCTGATTCATCAAAGCTTCATCCAAGCAATACCCCTTTGTCAACAACCAGTTCGAAGTGTTAACCAGAACTGCGGAAGATCTTTCTTCAATCGTCTGGAAACCACCAATGTTTTCCTGAAGAGCAGCTCTATCTCCTCCCATCTGATGATATGAGTCAAGTATCACATGCCCATCATCTGCGAGATCTGCAGTATCCGTGCCAAACCATAATCAGACACTTGTTGCACCGATAACTCGCTACTCAAGTCTTTCTTTTTGACTTCATACTCGTTTTTGCACTTCATCCAGAAGTCTTCCAACGAAGGCACATGTGAGTATTCCTGGGAGATTGTCTTCTTTACTACCCCATATGGGTCAAAGTTCAGCCGTGCTGGGAAGAACTCATGCTCATACTCAGAAAACATTTCAGCTTCGACTCCTCTAGCTTTGTGGATGCTCTGGCAACTGTAATAACCCACTGTGATTGGAAAGAAACCCGTAGACTTGTGCCGCTTTGATTGTAAGTCATGCATCTCCACGAGTTGTCTGCACAACTCCATGATGACCCACTTGTCATTTGGATACCTCGCAACTTTACTGGTTCTCCCGAAAAGCCGGTTACCCTGAGATAGGTGAAGTCTGCAAACTGGATGAAAATACAACCATGTTGGGATACAACTTCCCAAGCTTCTTTGCTTACCCTGTTGGTCTTCAGATCACTATTTAATTTGCAGATGAATTCATAGAAGAACCCATCGTTGACCGCTTTGTAATCTTTGTGGCATTCAGGAACTGTCAACTATGGGAAGCACTCAAAAATAGGATCTTTCGCCAGTACGCCCGTCTATCCAGCTTGGAAAATATACCCTGCGAGGCTGCTGCATATACCATGTATGAAGTCATTTTGAAGTTGTACGTCCGCCTCACACTCCGGAGTTGCTCACCGATGTTGTCACTGATGATCTCTCGCCCAATTGATTATTGAATCAACTGTTGATCTCAATGGTCCTCACGAAAGCATACATCCATGAGCGGAAGTTGTGAGTATTGGCTTCTCCACTTAACCTGCAAAGCAATTTAGTAATATCATCCACCTCCTGCACCAAATTGGATCGTGGAAGAGTCCTCGAGAACTTTGATGGAGACCTGGGCTTCTTCATATATCTGCTATTCATTATGCCCACGCAATCTGCTTTGTGTTTCTCCCATCTGTTGCCTGCATCCAACATGCTAATTGCAATCACCACCATTCGTGTCGTTCGGAATCTTCAGACAATAATTAATAAACCGTGCATCCAACTCCGATTATTTGTCTTTCCCGCAAAGATCCCGGATTGTTCTCGGGAAAGAGGATGATATGACTCGCACACTCCATAACAAATTGGGCAACCGAGTGTGATCGGGAATGCCGATGCTTGAATAATTCCACGCTTTTTTATTGCCCGCATGAGAGATGTCTTTCCGCCCGGATCTCACAATTATTTCGAGATGGGTTCAGGCCTATGTCTCGTGTCATCATTGATATCAGCAAATCTGGAAGCTATGCATGATTCTTGTTGATCCTTCTCTTTCATCACGCTTCATCATGGCTGGAGCAATCTTTGTCTGAGCAATCTTTGTTTGTGTTCTTTTTCTTTTAATCTTGCCGGAATTCTTTGCAACTGGATCAATTTGTGCAGATCTAGCAATTTCTTCAAATTCAGAAGATATATTCAATGTACCTGACATTGATTTGAACTCCCTTTCACTTGTATGAACACCTGTAATGAATACCTGCAATTATTTCAGACAAAGATGAAGTCCAGAGCATGAATACTTGATTTCTGTCACCAAAAATCTGCATATGAAGCCTGCTGCCCTAAAATTTGAGGCTTTGCTTGCATGCAAAGCAAGCATAAATATTTTTAAATTCACCTGGGCACTTATAGTAACATGCAGATAATTATCATAGCATAAATCAAGCTATTCCAACCCTAGGCGCCAAACCTTGAAGCTTCCTGGCAATGAAAACACCTTTTGATGCACAAATCCTCCTTTCCTTGGCGCCAAAACTGTCTGGGCTGCAATCCTTAGCAAAAAGAATTAATTGCTTCTTCATTATGGCAGCCCATGCTTATATAACCCTCAACATTCTATTTTTAATAATTGTCCTTCCTATTCCTGGCAATTTAATTAATAAACAATCATGTTTATTCACCCAAATTGGGCGCCCAATTATGCATGTTGTTGGCTGCCTTTAAATAAATTTATTTTATTTATTTTTAGCATGCATACATGATCTATTTTCAGCTCACCCTCTTGCATTGACTTTCATCCCATTCCTTGGCGCCAAAATTAGGCAGAGAAGCTATTAATAAATATTATTAAAAGCATTGTTTAATGCCTAAATGGGTCGCACTTTTTGGCAAGGGTGAATGCTAAAAATAAGAAGTCAACTTTGATGGGATTTTCTACCCTGCACTGCAGCTCCAAAAATCCCTTCTTTCACTTAAGTTGTTTGACTTCCATAATGGGAATTTTTACCCTGCAAGGCAAGTAAGAAATTCCCGCCGCCTGCCACTGCCAAAATTCCCATTATCAAATTAAAACATCTCCCAAAAAGTGCGACTTGCATTAAAATTAGCCTCCTTTGATAAAGTGTGACTTGCATGGGTGAATAAATCTCTTTGGTGGGAAAAGTTAGCCTGCCAAGCAGGCAAAAAATTCTCATCGGTGCTTTAAGTGATTTTTCTTTATTTTATAATGGGAATTTTTACCCTGCAAGGCAGGTAAGAAATTCCCGCCTGCCTGCCGCCTCTAATTTTCCCATCGCAGCTTAAGTGACTTTGACTTCATGGGAAAAAGTACCCTGCAAGGCAGTAAGAAATTCCCGCCTGCCTGCCACTACCAAAAATCCCATTGCAACTTAAACTCATTTATTCCAAAAAGTGCGACTTGCCTAGGAGAGGCTTTTTGTGCATGACTTCATCTTTTTGATCAGAAGTATGCTTTCTGAGGTTGATTCCTTTTGGTGTAGTGGTCCGTAAATGATCTCCAGATGCTTCAGGCAATTAAACAGACTATACAGACAAAGAATGGACCTAGGGGAATTAAACAGAAAGACCATGGAGAAAACCGGAGAAAAACGCAAAAGAAATAAATAAAACGAAAAACGTTGCTGAAGTTGCAGACAAAGCTCAATTCATTCCTAGTGAAAACCCTATTGAGATGTGTGAATACTGGCATGCAAAACTTCAACAGGATTCAACCGGAGCACAATTTACTTCAAACGGGCATTATTTATTTAATAAATAATTAAATAAAAATTTCCCGCAGACAAAACTTGGCAGAGGGATAAAATGAGTTTGGGCATCTGGGTATTTGTCGAAATTGGCTCATATGATTCACTGGGAATATCTTAACATAAACATAGACATAATTTTTGATGGAGGAGATGAAGGTGACATGGGTGTCACATGGATGTAGCATTATCATGGATGGGTGGATGGATATTAGACACCGTCCTCTCATCAATATCATTCACACAACTCTTGCAAAGATGGACCATACTTCTTATGAGCAATTGATTGTTCTGAAAGCGAAAGATACAAGAGTTTCAAGGTATCAAATTTTGAAGGATGCCATGAGGAGGTTGGACCTTCAAACCGTTGTAAGTTGTGTCTCATGCAACTTATGTGTGAAGCGTGCAAGCTAGTGGAACGGAGTATAGGCATATTTATTGGACTCCATATCGTGTGCATGTCATGAATAATGCACTAAAAAACATAGGGAAGATTCAGTGGGTCAACCAAATAGTGACTGAGGCTAGGGACGTGCAGAAGTTCATATGCAATCACCACACATCATTGGCACTTTTTTCAAAAAAAATCAAAGGAATTTCTAAAACTAGTTAACACCCGCTTTGCATCATATTTTATTTGTTGGAGAGGATGTCTGAGTTGCAGGAGCCCCTACAAATTATGATTATGACACAGGATTGGACTAGGTGGCGTGAGTCCAAGACAAAGCAAGGGAAAAGAGTGAAGTGGTGTTGAGGAAACATTTTGGGTTGATATGAAATACAACATCATATCAATCATAGCTCCAATTTTTAGTGACATCAAATATGGAGATTCTAACATGGCCCAATCTTGGTGAGATCTATGAGTGCATTGACAACATGCTTGGGCAAATGAAGCCAACTATTCGGGTGAGGGATCCCACTTTGGAGTTCTATAATGAACATATACAAATACCCATTATGGAAGAGATGAGAGAAGTTGAACACCCCTCTTCATATGGTGTGTATGCATTCAATCCCAAAATGGTATGTGGAGAGGCTAGGTAGAGTTATCCCTTCAATGATGATGAGGTGAAGAAGGGCCAAATGAAGGCCTTTAAAAAATACAAAACTGATCCACAGGAGGCTTCACAGATCAAGTTGGAATGGCTTGACTTCACTAAAACTTCTTTGGGAAAAAGAAAACATCATCAAAAATCCTGATGGGAGGAAAACATTATTACCAAAATGTAAAAATAGGGCATAGAGAAAAGGTGAGTTGGTGGCTGACTATAAGGGCTTCCAGATCTGCTAGGACCACTTGTCATTCACATCGCCTCCTTTCCTAGGGTTTTTAGCTCCTCTGCCTCTAAGAGGAATTGGTTTACATATGGTTGGATCCACTCTGTTAAGAGTTGACTGACTAGATTTTTGCAGATAGTTGAAAACTTAGGCACTCATGAGATAAATCTCCCTCATTTACGGTGAGGCTCCTGTTTGTCGATTTGTCAATTAAAATATGCTAGTATCTATATGGGGTTTTACTTTAACTATTCAGACTCATGAACCATATTTGTATAACCAGTAAGTAAGCAACTATTTAAAGAAAGGAAATATTTATAGAAGAAGGAAATAATAAAACACGTGGAATAATGGGAAAATGTGCAATCCAATCAATAATGAAAAATGAGTTGATTGCATGCACATAGAAGAAACCAATAAATATCAAACACGTAATTATAAGCAAAGGCAACTTCAAAGATCTAGATTAAAATAACACAAATTTATTAGAAGATCTAAGATAGAAAGCTAGAAACAAAATGCACCGTGACACAAAGTTCTCCGGAAATCTGCTCCTTTATATTCCTTTGCTTCAAGTGGCTATCAGGGGTTTCAACACAAAGTTTGGAACACAAGAATGTTGCTTACAAATTCTGATCATTAACCCGAAGGTTCTTCTCCTACTTATAGAATGTAGAAGGGAAAGTACAAATGGGAAACTCAACTAAACTGAAACATAAACAAAAGGTAAAGATAACATCTGGCAATCATCCTCCTCTAATTCCTCTTCAAGTGACACAATTGTCACTTAACTAATAGAATTGTTCCACATAACTTAAAGTAATGGTTTCAAAACCAATAACTTTAAAGTTTTACAATTTCATCCGAGGAACGTGGAAAATAAAGAAGAAAAAGTAGAAGAAGAAAACACGCTAAGCTATGGTGTCCCCAGATTTCATCCTGAAATCTGAGACTACCCTATCCGAAAAAATTTCGTACTTTTAAAATAATGGGTCGTTTTGTGTTTTTATTGCCAGAAAGTTCTTGTATTGCATCAAGATATTCCCAAAGAGCCATATTAGCCATTTTCGCCAAATACCCAGATGCCCAAAATTGTTATATTCTGTCATCGGGATTTGTCTGCGGGAAATTTGTATTTAATTATTTTGAGCCCCATTTGAGGCAATTAGTGCTCCGTTTTAACTCTGTTGTGATCGTACATATTGTTATTCCCATATACCAGTAGGGTTTTAACCAAGAATAAGTTTTGGGCTTTATTTGTGACTTTTGGCAACGTTTTGTGTTTTTGTGTTTTCCGTTTGTTTTCTGTGAAATTTCTCTAGATCAATTCCTTTGTCGGTTTGGCCTGATTCTTGGCCTAGAGTAGCTGGAGATCACATACGCACGTTGTGCGTAAGGAAGTCGCCATCGGAGGTCTAGTTCACTGGGAAAAGACGAAGTCGTGCACCAAAAAGCCTCTTTTGGGCTGGCCGCATTTTTGGAAAAAGAAGTTTGAAGTGGATCATGGGAAAATTAGAAGCAGCAGGAAGGTGGGAATTTTGTACCTGCCTAGCAGGGTACTTTTTCCCATGAAAGCAACGCCACTTAAGTGACAATGGGAAAATTAGAGGCAAGCAGCAAGCGGGAATTTCTTACCTGCCTTGCAGGTAAAAATTCCCATTGTGGAATAAAAGAAATATCACTTAAGTGAATCATGGGATTTTATTGCCTCGCCTTTTCAGGTAAATAATCCCATTATGAAAGTCAAATGACTTAAGTGAATCATGGGATTTTCGTAGGGCTGCCTTGCAGTAAGGTAAATAATCTCATTGTCATGTGATTTTAAAAATAGAAATTCTTTATGTCAAAAAGTGCGCCCCTTTAGAGAAGTAATGGCAGCCTTTAAATTGATTAATTTAATTAATTATTCACCCAAAATAGGTGCCGTGTTTGTGGAAAAGTCAACAAGATTAAAGGACAAAAGGTGAATGAAAATAGACTATTCTAAAATTAAATAAATTAATTTATTTAATGGCAGCCCCTTTATGTCAAAAAGTGCGCCCCTTTTGGGAATGAAATAATACTTTTTAAAGTATTAAATGATTAAATTAATTCCTATTTTCAAAGTGGCTAAGGTCAAAGCATACCGTGAGGCTTGAGTTAAGCTGGAAGGTAAGTCTAAAATTAAATAAATTTAATTTATTTAATGGCAGCCATAAGCATGCACAAAATAGGCGCCCCATTTGAAGAGTGAAGCTTATTAATTAATTAATTAATTGCAAGAATAGGAAAAGCATTAATTAATTATAGAATCACAAGGGTTATATAAGCAGGGCTGCCATAAGGATGAATTAATTAATTCACAGGTAAAGAAGTGCAGCCAGAGGAAAAGTGCACCCCATTCAAGAGGATTTTTGCTCAAAAGAAGGTGAAATCAATGCTAAAAGCTTCCAATTTTGGCGCACAAAGTTGAAGGAGTTGATTTGTGTCCTGGATAATTGTTTGCATAAGTGATACAGGTGCTCAGGTGAAGTTGGAAAATTCATGCTCACTTTGCATGCAAACAAAACATCAATTTTGGGGCAGCAGGCTTGAATTATGCAGATTTTTATAATTAAAATTCACTTCATATGTTCGGTTGCCATCTTTGTCTCGAATTAATTGCAGGAATTCATTACATGTGTGCTTTACAAAAGAAAGGAGCTTTAATCAATGTCCAATACATTGAATATATCCTCCGAATCTGAAGAATTATCCAGATCTAGCACCAGTTTTGAAGAATTTCGCCGAATAAGAAGAAAAAGAATTGTTCAGACAAAGATAAACAAAGCCATGGCAAAGAGGGATGAAAAAGAAAGCACAACAGAGTCATGCATCACTTCTAAATTTGCAGACATAGAGACACAGATCTAGGTCCGAACCTCTTTCCGAATTGATTGATAGATCCAGAGCAGAAAGACTTCACTCATGCGTGCGGTTAAAAGCAATGGAATTATTCGAGCTGCCTTTCCATACACAGCCCAGTTGCCAGAGTTCGTTATGGAGTGTGCTAGATCTTACCATCCTTCATCCAAATTAGTGCGAGATGCTATGGGGAAAACAATAATTCGGTTGGACGCAGAGTTCATCAATTATTGTTTGAAGATTCCGGCGCGAAAGGTGGTGACTTCCATTACATTAGCATTCGTGATGCCGGCACAGAAAGGGGAGAAGCATAGAGTTGACTGCGTGAACATAATGAACAAAGCAGATACATGAAGAAGCCCAGATCTCCTTCTAAGTTCCCAAGAACTCTTCCACGGTCCAATCTGGTGCAGGAGGTTGATGATATTGTCAAATTGTTATGCAGGATAAATGGCGAGGCGAATGCTCACACTTTCCGTACATGGATGTATGCTTTCATCAGGACCATTGAAGTCAACAAGGTTGATTCCATAATCAATTGGTCGGAAATCATTAGCGACAACATTGGTGAGCAACTCCGGAACGTGAAGCGTACTTTCAGCTTCAAAATGACTTCCTACTTGGTATACGCTACAGCTTCACAAGGCATCTTCTCCAAGCTGGATAGATGTGGCGTTCTTTCTAAGGACCCCATTTTCGAGTGCTACCCACAGCTTACTGTACCTACATGCAAGAAAGATTTCAAAGTGGTCAATGATGGATTCTTCTACGAATTCATTTGCAGGCTGGAGACAGGACCTAAAGGCCAACAGGTGAGCAAAGAAGCGTGGGAAGTCGTATCAGAATTGGCAATCTATTCATTCAGTTTGCAGATTTCACATACCTCAGGGTTACCGGCTTTTCTAGAGAACCGGTTAAGCTACCCAGATATCCGAATGATAGATTGATCACCATGGAGCTGAGCAAACAACTTGTGGAGATACACGACCTTCAGTCGAAACGGCACAAGTCTACGGGCTTCTTCCCGATCACTGTGGGACATTATAGTTGTCAGAGCATTCATAGAGCTCGAGGGATGGAGACGGAGATGTTATCCGAGTATGAGCAAGAGTTCTTCCCAGAGACGGCCTGAACTTCGATCCATTTGGAGTAGCCAGAAGACGATCTCCCAGGAGTACGCACATGTGCCTTCATTAGAGGATTTCTGGATGAAGTGCAAAAGTGAGTACGAGGTTAGAAAGAAGGATTTCAGCAAGCTATCAACATGGCAAGTGTTCGACTTTGGACTAGAGTGATACCTGCGGATCTTAAAGATGATGGGAATGTGTTACTTGACACTTACCATCAAATGGGAGGAGATAGAGCCGTACTTCAGGATAACGTAAGGGGCTGCCATACGATTGAGGAAAGGTCTAGCGCTGTTCTAGTGAATACTTCAAACTGGTTGCTGACAAAGGGATACTACCTTGATGAAGCATTGATGAATCAAATCATGGGCAACTTCGGCACAGGAGATTCTCTCAAGAGGAAGCACGAAGGAGAAAGCAGCAGAAGGTCCGAGAAGATGAAAGTGCATGAAGATCTCAATCAAAGGAGAAGATCACTTCCACGGCTATGACTTTAGTTCCGGCTTCTCCAGTATCTACTACTTCACCGACTGTTGTACCTCAGCAGGACACTTCCATGCATCCATTGAATCCTACAACATTCTTCTTCTCTCAACCACTCTTTGTTCAAAGACTGTTCCAAAAGAGACATTGAAGCTGCAGATGGCGGAGTTCGAAAGAGCTTTGTCCTTGGATGATTCAGAAGATGGCAGCCATAACACTGTAGCACTTTTTGATGGAGAGGAAACAGAGCGGGAGATAGTAGTGCACTCAGCGACTTCTCATTCTCCGAGAAGTAACTTCTCAGAATGGTTGGCTTCGCAGTTGGTTCCAAAAGCTAGAATGGAAATGAACTTGGAGGAACACGACTTGCAGCTACTCCAGAGTCTAGGCGGAAAAGACAGAAGGCCTAAAGTTGCTAAGGTAACTTCAAGGTTGATCATCGAAGAGTCGGGGCGAAGTTTCTCACGAGACCTTTACACTATCAATTAAAAAAATCGTTAGAAGAAAATATAGTTAGTACAAATGTATATAATAAACAAGATAAAATATCCTTCTAGTTCTACCAACTCATAGATTCGACCTCAAAAGCCATATAACGCTTTTAATCCTCTAGGAAACTTTGTGTTGTTTTATAAACATATACCGGTTTAGTTTTTACGGTAGTATACATATGGGTATAGATAATGACTAATACTATAAGGAAAAGGTAAAGGCGGCTTTAGATTCCATTCTAGCCAAAGCATGCCTTCTTGGCACATGGGATCCGTTTGTGAGAACAAGGGAATTTTTCACTTTAGCTCATATATTGGTTTAATTTTGCACCTCTTTAGGTTTCACCCTTGTGAAATGAAAGAAAGAAATTATATTAATGTCCACAAATTACCAAAAGTAGGTCAATGGGACTTGAGAATACGTCTAATTACAATTGAAAGTGTCAAGGCAAAAGGACCCTAGGCACAACGAACAATAAAATAGAAGTAGACTAAAAGCAATGGAAGTAAACGAGGGTTAAATCCAATGCAATAAACCTCCTAGCCCATGTGTTTAGGGTAATAATGCAAATAGCCAAATCCATATCACTTTGAGAGGCCAATGCAAGCTCTGAAAAATGCTCCATAGGGAATGCCTAGGACTAGGGCGGAGTGTGGGTAATTTTAGGATGAAGCAAAGCAATTTCCCTAGAGTCTCTACTAGCATCCATAGCATGCAATGTTATAGGAGTATAACTCATGCAAAGATGAGCGTCGCCACCAACCTCCAAGGGCCTAAAAGAATGAACTCGCTTAGCCTAGGGAGCTCTAGAGGTATTAAGGACTCCTCAGAATGATCTATGTTCAAGGACTGCAGTGATTTGCATCGAAAGGTAACAACCTCTCAAAGTAAATGGGCCAGGCACAATTGATTTGGGTACCAAAAGAAAGTGGAAAGGGTTTTCTCATGTGTCTATAAAGACAATGGTATCTCCCCCAAATCTCACAATAAACATGGCATCTCGAATATGAAGTGCTTCTCAATCTCCCTTCCAAATATAGTCCTCACGTGGAATGTGATGATCAATCTCAACCCGCAATTAGTGTAAGCATACCCTCAACAAGCCAAGGGAAAACCTCAAGCCATAAGACCAATGGCTCTAAAGATACCACAATAAATGACACCACCCACCATATGTAAGAAGTGTTAAGCGTAAAAAGAAAACTTGGGGCTAAGCGGCTAAGAAGCAAAGGTTCAAGTGACCTAGATGTACCACTTGCAAATATCCTCTCTAATAGCTCTAATAATGGCCTCTTTTATGGGAAGAAGCCAAGGAGGGGCATCTAAAGAGTACCCAAAAGGAGGTAACCCATCAATAGAGATGTCGATGGACTAGTGAACCATTTTCCTTCCAAAGGTGATTAACATTCTTTGACAATCTGAAAGAGAGGGATCTTCTATTCTCGTCCTTTTGACCCGGCGTCAAGATCCATTCTTGTTGGTGCGTTACAGTCAGGATTGATTTCTAATTGTCAAGAGTCTTTGCAACTATCAAGTGTCCAACAAAGGTGGAAAGTAGTGGCACAAGAGTTTCGCATCAAGACTCAATGTAACCCATGGTAAGTGAGAAGATTAAGCTCAAAAGCATTATCGCCTACTTGCTAGGTGATAATGTAGGGCCCGTACTAAAGAGAACAAAGCTTGCACTAAGGTCCTATCAGTCTTTCCTTTTGTAGGTAAAGCCATAATCGATCACCAACCTAGAAAGTGTATGGTGTGCAGTGTTTGTCACGGCATTGCTTGTATTTAGCATTTTCCTGTTGCATAATGGTTTATGCTTGTTGGTGAATGTGCTTGAATATACTCAATGAACATAATAGCTTTGTCAACTTCCTTTTGAACTGAAGGAGTTGCTATTGTTGATGATGGTATAAGATAAGCTACATTAAAGGGTGTCGAGGTTGGAAACCCAAACAAACCTAAATAGGGATGTGTTTAGTAGAACTATGAAGAGCTCTATGTAGCTATGTTAAATGAAAGGAAGGATTTCACCCCATGTGCATTGCTTCTTCAAATTATACATTCCAAGAAGATGCACGATCATCTTATCAACCAATTTTGTTTATCCCTCATTCTCGCAAATGGAATGTGGTAGATTTAAACAACTTTGTGTCCATCATAGACCAAAGAAATTTCAAGAAATTCCCCAAAAATCTTGTATTCCTATCATAGATGATAATTTCTAGTAATCCATAGTCGACCCAAACATGTTCAAAATACGGTTTAGCAATTTCAGAGCATAAATAGATTAAGTTCGGCGAAAGGAAAGGAGGATGAGCTCACGGTAGAAGACGAATAACAAGAACTGGCAGTACCCCTCGGTCAAGCCACCACGAAGTATGAAGCAAGACACGTAGACATTGATAGATGCTTATTCCTTAGGCTTGACAGAGAAAAGATTTTCTCTCATGACCACGAGAGAAAGACGAGCTTCGTAAGGTGTATCTCAATTGTGCGAGATCATAGCCAAGGTTGCTAAATCTTCCACTCGGCCCATTTTAGAGCAGGTGAGTGATCATCTTATGCAGAGATGGAGGATGCAAGTAATCGGTGAAAGCTATTGATTGAATGGAAGAATCGATTATTCATCAAGCTTTCGCACAACTTGGAGAGGTGTCAAGCCCTTTAAAGGTTATGAATAATGCAACAAATCAATTCAAGCAACCTGGTGATGAGCATAATAGATATGAACACGGTTGTGAGAGTAACATAAGTATTTTGGCCGAAATCAACAAGTTGTCGGAGAGAAGTATTGGGTTGCAGAAGCGATTATGCGGATGGATCGGTTGAGAAGGGGAAGCAGCTGGAGTTTGCAGTATCTTTCCGTTTGGAGATCTGCAGAGTTTTGCTGAAGAGGATGCAGGCACTTGAGAGTAAGACGTCGTCCCTACCAGACCATATCATTGCTTTCACTGACGAGGAAGTGGTCGGAAATGTTACTTCATACGTACGGATCGTTCCTAGCAAAGTGCCTAATTCCCTGGAAGGGTCTCTTCTGATGGTACAAGGAAGAATTGATGGAGCTACTAAGCCTTTCACAATGAATTCCATTAGCAGACTGGTGGCACTGCAAAGGATATCATGAGGTTCGAGCCGAGCTTGAGGATGTGGAAGCGTGTATCAAAGTGTTGAATGAAGGATTGTTGCAGTTCAAGATAGAAAAGGAAGTGGTGGCTAAAACAGATGGGAAGATGCTGAATCACATGTTCGACAAGTATATCCAATATCAGAACAAAAAGAAGACATAAATGTTACAATTGGCTTGACTTCTTCTTCTATTCTTTCTTCTTCTATTTTCCACGTTCCCGGATGAAATTGTAAAACTTTAATGTTATTGGTTTTGAAACCATTACTTAAAGTTATGTGGAACAATTCTATTAGTTAAGTGATACATGTGTCACTTAAGGAGAAGTTAGTGGAGGATGATTGCCAAATGTCATCTTTACTTGTTTATGTTTGAGTTTCGATTGAATTTCCCATTTGTACTTTCCCTCCTACATTCTATAAGTAGGAGAAGAACCTTCGGGTTAAGAATCAGAATTTGTAAACAACCTTGTGTTCCAGACTTTGTGCTAAAACCCTTGAGAGCCACTTGAAGCAAAGGAATATACAGGAGCAGATTTCCGAAGAACTATGTGTCACGGTGTATTGTGTTTCTTGTTTTTATCTTAGATCTTTTAATAAACTTTGTGTTATTTCAGATCTAGATCTAGAGTTGCCTTTGCTTATAATTTTGTGTTTATATCTATTGGTTTCTTCAATGTGCATACAATCAACTCTGTTATCTATTGATTGGGATGCACATCTTCCCCATTTCTTCTATGTGTTTATATAATTCCCTTTTATAAATATTTCCTTTCTTAAACAAAGCTTGCTTACTTGCTGCAGAATCATACTATGGTTCATGAGTGAACAATTAAAGTAAAACCCCATTTAGATATTAGCATATGTTATAATTGACAAATCGACACGGGAGCCTCAGGTAAATGAGGGAGATTTATCTCATGATCGCTTAGGTTTTGTGCTACTGCAGAAAATCTAGCCAACAAATTGTAACATTTATTTCTTTTTGTTATCGATATCGAATATACTTGTCAAACATGTAATTCAAAGATCTTCCCATCTGTCTTAGCCACAACTTCCTTTTCTGTCCTAAACTGCAGCAATCCTTCGTTCAACACCCTGATACATGCTTCTACCTCCTCCAAGCTAGGCCCGAACTTCTCAATATCCGACTGCAGTGCCACCAGTCTGCTGATGGAATTCATCGTGAAAGGCTTAATGGCTCCATCAATTCTCCCTTGCACCATCAGAAGAGACCCTTCAGGGAATTAGGCACTCTGCTAGGAATGATCCGTGTGTATGAAGTAACATTTCCGACCACTTCCTCATGAGTGAAAGCAATGACATTGTCTGGTAAAGATGATGTCATACTCTCAAGTGCCTGCATCCTCTTCAGCATAATTCTGCAGATCTCCAAACGGAAAGATACTGCAAACTCTAGCTGCTTCCCCTTCTCAACTGATCCGTCAGGCACAATTTGTTCCGTAATCAACACTTCTCTCAGCAACTTATTGATTTCAGCCAAAGTACTCAGGTTACTCTCAGCAACTGTGTTCATATCTACCGTGCTTGTCATCAGTTGCTTCAGCTGATCTGTTGCATCTTTCATAACCTTTAGGCGGGCTGGCACCTCTCCGAGTTGTACAAAAGCTTGACGAATGATCAGACTTTTCCATTCATCGATAGCTTTAACCTGGTTACTTGCATCTTCCATTTCCTGCATCAGATGATCACTCACCTACTTCTATGCTGAAATGGGCTGAGTGGAAGATTTAGCAACCTTGGCAATGATCTCGCACAACTGAGATACCTGCTTCTGAAGTTCAACTTTCTCGCATTTTCTTTTCAAGCCTAAGGAATAGAGAGCATCTATCAATGTTTGCATGTCCGCTTCAATCCTTCGTGGTGGCTTGACCTATGGGTACTCGTTACCGTTATATCTTCTCGTATGAGCTCATCCTCCTTCCCTTCTACCAAAACCGACATCTAGACTCGGAGTAACTGCAAGTCATATTCCTCCAAGTTCATTTCCATTCTAGCTTTTGGAACCAATCGAAGCCAACCATTTCGAGAAGTTACTTCTGAGAATGAGAAGTCGCCGAGTGCACTACTATCTCCCGCTTCGTTTCCTCTCCATCGAAAGTGCTATAGTGTTATGGCTGCCATCTTCTCGAATCATCCAAGGACAAAGCTCTTTCGAACTCCGCCATCTGGCACTTCAACGTTTCTTCAAGAAGAGGTGTTGAACAGAGTGGCTGAGGAGAGAAGATGAATGTTGCCGGATTCAACGGAGGAATGGCAGTGTCTTGCTGAGGTGCAACAATCGGTGAAGTACTTGGTGTTGGAGAAGCCGGAACTAACATCATAGCCGTGGAAGTGATCTTCTCCTTCGAATGAGACCTTCTGTGCACTTTCATCTTCTTAGGCCTTTTGCTGCTTTCTCCTCCGTGCTTCCTCTTGAGGGAATCTCCTGTGCCAAAGTTGCCCATGATTTGATTCATCAATGCTTCATCAAGGCAATATCCCTTCGTCAGCAACCAGTTTGAAGTGTTCACCAGAACAACGGCAGACCTTTCCTCAATCGTATGGCAGCCCCCTACGTTCTCCTGAAGTACAGCTCTATCTCCTCCCATCCGATGGTATGTGTCAAGTAACACAGGCCCATCATCTTTAAGATCCACAGGTATCCATGCTAATCCAAAGTCAAACACTTGTCGTGCTGATAGCCTGTTGAAATCTTTCTTTCTAACCTCGTACTCACTTTTGCACTTCATCTAGAAATCTTCTAATGAAGGCACATGTGCATACTCTTGGGAGATTGTCTTCCTGGCTACTCCAAATGGATCGAAGTTCAGCCGTGCTGGGAAGAACTCTTGCTCGTACTCAGAGAACATTTCCGCTTCCACTCCTCGGGCTTTATGAATGCTCTGGCAGCTATAATGGCCTACAAAGTGATCAAGAAGAAGCCCGTAGACTTGTGCCGTTTCGACTGAAGGTCGTGCATCTCCACAAGTTGTCTGCTCAGCTCCATGGTGACCAATCTATCATTCGGATATCTGGGCAACTTAACTGGTTCTCCAGAAAAGCCGGTGACCCTGAGGTATGTGAAATCCGCAAACTGAATGAAGAGACTGCCAATTCTGGACACAGCTTCCCACGCTTCCTTACTCACCCTGTTGGCCTTTAGATCGCCATCCAGCCTGCAAATGAATTCGTAGAAGAATCCATTGTTGACCACTTTGAAATCTTTTTCGCTTACGAATACGAGTAAGTATGGGTAGCACTCAAAAATAGGGTCCTCGAAAGAACACCACATCTATCCAGCTTGGAGAAGATGCCTTGTGAAGTCAGCTGATATACCAAATAGGAAGTCATTTTGAAGCTAAAAGTACGCCTCACATTTCGAGTTGCTCACCAATGTTGTCGCTAATGATTTCCGACCAATTGATTATTGAATCTGCTTTGTTGATTTCAATGGTCCTGATGAAAGCATACATCCATGTGCGGAAGGTGTGAGCGTTTGCTTCGCCATTTATCCTACATAACAATTTGGCAATATCATCCACCTCTTGTACCAGATTGGACCGCGGAAGAGTTCTTGGGAACTTGGAAGGAGATCTGGGCTTCTTCATGTATCTGTTGTTCATTATGCTCACGCAGTCAACTCTATGCTTCTCCCACCACCGCGGCATCCTGTATGCTAATAGAAGTCACCACCTTTCGTGTCGGAATCTTCAAACAATAATTGATGAACTGTGCGTCCAACCGGATTATTGTTTTCCCCTGTAGCATCTCGGACTGATCTAGATGATGGATGGTAAGACCTAGCACACTCCATGACAAACTAAGCAACTGTGCTTTGAATGGAAACGCTGCAGCTCGAATGATTCCACTGCTTTTGACTGCACACATGATGGAAGTCTTTCCTGCTCTGGATCTGTCAATCAATTCGAAAAGAGGTTCCGGACCTAGATCTGTGTCTCCAATGTCTACAAATTTAGAAGTGATGCATGACTCTGTTGTGCTCTCTTTTTCATCCCTCTTTGCCATGGCCGTATCTATCTTTGTCTGAACAATTCTTTTTCTCTTTATTCGGCCGGAATTCTTCACAACCGGTGCAGATCTGGATAATTCTTCAGATTCAGAGGATATGTTCAATGTATTGGACATTGATTTAAGCTCCCTTTCTCTTATAAAAGTACTGTAATGAATTCCTACAATTAATTCAGACAAAGATGGCAACCAGAACATGAACAGTGGATTTTAATCATAAAAATCTGCATATATCAAGCCTGCTGCCCCAAAATTTGATGTTTTATTTGCATGCAAAGCAAGCATGAATTTTACCAACTTCACCTGAGCACCTGTATCACTTATGCAGACAATTATTCAGACACAAATCAACCTCCTTCAAACCTAGGCGCCAAATTTGGAAGCTTCCAGCAGTAATTAAACCTTCTTTTGAGCAAAAATCCTCTTCAAATGGGGCGCACTTTTTGTCTGGGCTGCACTTCTTTGCTTTTGAATTAATTAATTCATCCTTATGGCAGCCCTTGCTTATATAATCCTCATAATTCTATAATTAATTAATGCCTCTCCTATTCCTGGCAATTAATTAATTATTTAATAAGCTTTACTCTTCAAATGGGGCGCCTATTTTGTGCATGCTCATGGCTGCCATTAAATAAATTAAATTTATTTAATTTTAGCCTTCTACTTCCAGTTAACTTAAGCCTCACAGTATGCTTTGACCTTAGCCACTGAAAATAGGAATTAATTAAATCAATTAATACTTTAAAAAGTATTATTCCTCTCCCAAATGGGGTGCACTTTTTGACATGATGGGGCTGCATTAAATAAATAATATTTATTTAATTTTAGAACTTCTAATTTCGACTTCCCTTTGTCCACTTTCCCTTTGTTGACTTTTCCACAAGCCTGGGCGCCAAAATTGGAGAAGAAATTAATTAATTTAATGCATTTAAAGCTGCCCTTCTTTCCCTAAAGGGGTCGCACTTTTTGGCATGAGTAATTTCTATTTTTAAAAGTCAATTGACAATGGGATTATTTACCCTGCAAGGCATCTCCGAAAATCCCATGATCCACTTAAGTTGTTTGACTTTCATAATGGGATTATTTACCCTGCAAGGCAGGTAATAAAATCCCATCAATGCCTTAAGTGATTTTTCTTTTATTTCACAATGGGAATTTTTACCCTGCAAGGCAGGTAAGAAATTCCCGCCTGCCTGTTGCCTCCAATTTTCCCATTGTGACTTAAGTGGTGTTGCTTTCATGGAAAAAGTACCCTGCTAGGCAGGTACAAAATTCCCACCTGCTTGTTGCTTCCAAAAATCCCATGATTCACTTCAAACCCTCTTTTTCTAAAAATGGCAGCCCAAAAGAAGCTTTTTGGTGCACGACTTCGTCTTTTCCGAGAGAACTAGACCTCCGATGGCGAATTCCTTTCAGCACAACGTGCGGGTGATCTCCAGATACTCTGTGCCAAGAATCAGGCCAAATCGGCAAAGGAATTGATCCAGAGAAATTTCACAGAAAACAAAATGGGAAAACACAAAAAACACAAAACGTTGCCAGAAGTCACAAATAAAGCCCAGGATTCATTCCTAGTTAAAATCCTACTGGTATATGGGAATATTGATATGTACGATCACAACAGGGTTAAACCAGAGCACAAATTGCCTCAAACGGGGCTCAAAATAATTAAATACAAATTTCCCGCAGGCAAACCCCAAAATGATGAATAAAACAAATTTGGGCATCTGGGTATTTGTCGAAAATGGCTTATATGGCTCCTTGGGAATATCTTGACACATTACAGAACTTTCTGGCAATAAAAACACAAAATGACCCATTATTTTAAAAGTACGAAAAAAATTTAAATAGGTAGTCCTGCATTTTGAGTGAAATCTGGGACACCGAGAGCAATAGGCTTACCTCTGCGAGAGTGAAGAAGCTTGTAGTCAGTACATAGTGCTTTGCGCCTTATAGATCGCAAGACACCCGAGTACAAACAGACACCAACATTATGGTGGGATGTAGATCCCGAGGAGCCGTGGGGAGTTAAAGAGGACAATACACGTGCAGAGGGGATTGATTGGTCTTACCTTTGAGGACGAGGATGCTAGTTCCCGGCGAGGAGGAGTTCATGGATATTGCTTTAGATGTTGATTCTGATTTTTAAGCCGATACTTGTAGTTGTCCTCTTTTTTTGTAATATTGACAATAGACAGGTTGTTGGTGTATTTGGATATGAGATTAATGATATGAATATCAACTATTGCCACTTGATCAATCATAATTTAGAATGGTTTTCTAATTTATTTCAGCTTGTCTTAAATTCAAAATTCAAAATTCAAATATGACATATGTAACTTGCATTAACATAAACATATTGATATTATGTTATTAAGGAATGTATTTGATGTTTATGAGTTCAAGTTTCACCCTATTTAAATCTCAAATGGTTTTATTTCAGCTTATTTATATATTTTTTAATTAGTCGTCCCCTCGACGTCCCCCACCGTCCCCAAAATTTAGAAATTTTTTTGCCGTCCCGAGTCTTAGGTAACTATGTGTTAGGATCCCCTTGCTTGATCCATAGTTCCTTGCATTGATGGAACCAACAACACTCCTCTTCGCTTTGTAATTAGGTTAATTTTCAAATAAGATGTCGCTCTGCCTATACATTTGGTCACAGAATTCATTATCATTACTATCTATGTTTGCAGGCTATTGTGTTGTTCCTTTATTCTTTTTGTTTGGCTGAATATATTACGAAATTTCTACTTGCTCCACTCTTTTGTGTTCCTAGACATGAGCTACTTCTTTCCACCACTTTGTAATACAGTTCGACAAATCAGGATTTTGCATCCACATATTTTCAAATCCGAAATTATTTGTGGGCTAGTCTAGAGTTTGCTATTTCCAGGTGTATTGGCCAGTGATCAGAGTTTGGAATCATGAACATTTGTTGTTACCTTCCTTGTGGTGGATAACCTATTATTGGCAATCAAGTTGGGTATGCACCGCTAATGAACAAAAGCATACCAGGGCAAGCCACAAGCATATCCACAGGCTTTACCACCTTGTTTTTACTTTTTCACCAATTTTTTAGTTTTTTTTGCCAAGGCTAAACACTTTTCACCGAAGCTATGAAATGGTATTACACTCGGCCACTTATCCATTAACATGATGCCTCCAAGAATCGAACTTGGATAGGGCTGTAAACAACCCACCCATTCAACCAAATCAACCCGCATCTCATCAGCTGATTTTTCAATCTTTGACTTCACTAAAAACAAAAAAAAGACCTAAAAAGTCTACAATAACCTAAAACAAAACCCTAAAGCTAACTTGCCTCTCATTTTACCCACACAAAAACAAAACAATACACTTACCTTTCATTGCACACTTATCTTTTATGAATGCTTAGGACTGAGACTTCTTTGCAGGACCCGCATAATGCAGCTAGTGGAAGTGGCAATGCTACTTCTTGTGGTTTTAAAGAACCGTGTGATGAAGTTGATGAGCTCAATGAAGAGCAATATGATGATCAATTTTGAATTTACATATGCATGATATAATATGACCACTGACTATTGGTCTATTTTAAATAATGGCTTTTCATGACATTTGGCATTTAATCATCAATTATCAATTTTTTGGTAGTTTTTTTGGTTATTTTGTTAATTCAATGAATAATATCCGGTAAATTTCACTTATTTGGCTAGAATTTTGAATTTGTTTTTGTACAGCCATACATATCCATACCAAACCTAGGGCCCAAAAATATTTGTACCACCATACCCAATCCCTATAACGGAACTGGCAACTTGGGTCGTTGGAGAAGAGAAACTTGTCTAATTTATTATTTTTCAGCCATATACCTTTGCCCTTTCCTACACGTACACCACGTGTAAAGGCCTTGTGCACGAGGAACATAAATCGGACCATTTCTATCAACTAGTCAGTTCAATGCTTCAGCTGCTCTGAGATTGAATCCTTGACCTCCCTTTTCCTCTTCTAGAAATTTCAATATTTTATAGTATCAAAATCTTCTGGTATAATGAATTTCTTCTTGGAATTGTTTTGAATCTAAGCTGAAATCCGTTCCAAGTATCTGATTCTAGTGGTCACATAAGGGAGAACATAAACACATTGTATGCAGCAATCCTCATGCAACTCAAATGAGTGAAAAACTATGTTGATTCCTAGCTAAAAACCTAATGCAAAAATGTGGCATACCTGGCTGATTTCCACTAGGATGGAATTTATTATGAAACCATTTCTCCTCATGCTTCTTGTTCCTGCCATTGTTAATGCTTATCTTGCTTCTCAGAGTATTTTTCACATGCTTCTTCTCGATGTCTTCAAAATTCTTAATGTGCTTCTCAAATTCCATCTATTTCTCACACTGCTTCTCAACATTCTTCTTCTCGATGTCTTCAAAATTCTTAATGTGCTTCTCAAATTCCATCTATTTCTCACAATGCTTCTCAACATTCTTCTTTGCACAGTGCTTCCTTTACTCTACTATTACTCTCCCAAATTCTGAAATGGCTACTATGTGTGACTTGCAAAACCAATTTAAGGTGTTATCCCAACCGTCTCAAAAGCCAAGTATTAAGATCACTTCCAATGATATTTCACCTAACCCTTTGATTGTGAAGTGCTTGCTTACCATTTTCCATTTGACACTGTAGCTCCAAAATTTGAATTATTGAATGGCAAAGGAGATCCTGTTCACTGTATTAGGTAATTCTACCCTCTTGTCTAGACTTTTCACACAATGATATACTATCAACCCAAATGAGTGAAAATCTATGTTGATTCCTGTAATATCCTTTCAAGGGATGAAACCACAACCAAGGAAATTAGCTCAAACCACAAGCAACAAATCTGAAAATTAAGGAAGTTTGCACAAAACTCCAAAATTAAGCAAGTCTGATTTTTATGACAGCAATTAATAAAGAATCGAAACCACTCCCAAACCCTAGCGACTAGGAGAGAGAAGAGAGAGAAATCCGCCAAAGAAATACTACAAAATTATAAGTGATTCCTTGGATTACCTTTGATTTTAGAAACCAGAAAATGTGATCAAATCATCAAACTCAGAATTTTGGAATTTATTATGGGCAAAAACAGTTGAAACTTGTAAATTCAATAACCAGGGAATACAAAGAGTCTCCACACAAATGAATACTCAAAATGATCATAAAAATACTAGCAATTAAATGAGACCAATATCATAATTTTCCAACCA
Organism: Taxus wallichiana var. yunnanensis; assembly: GCA_018340775.1. Lineage (NCBI taxonomy): Eukaryota > Viridiplantae > Streptophyta > Pinopsida > Cupressales > Taxaceae > Taxus > Taxus wallichiana. Next base: position 1,025,692,574 of record CM031239.1, read on the forward strand.
TGGAAACCCTTTCAAAATTGATCCCGAAATCTCTAAATGAGTAGATAAAGCTGCCCAATGCCAATAAAAATCTGAATATGAAGTATTCTCCTCAAATCTGCAATATTCTTCAAGCTCACACAATATAGGAGGGTTTTTGTCCCCTATAAGCCACTAGAAGGGTTTTTGTCCTTCTAGGAATTGCCACACACTTGGGTTTTCGTCCAAGAGTGGAGAACAAGGAGCCACAAGCTCACAATGCCCAAATAGAAAAATGCGCCAAGATAGATCCTCCAAATGAGCTCTCTAATCTTCTTTTATAACCTCATTTTGGCACCAAAGCTTGGGCAAACCTCTTAAAAGTATTCTTTTAATCTTTAATTGGCTTTTAAAGTGCATAAAACCCAACCAACCTGCTAAAGGCAAACACATGCTAAAAAGAAACATTAAAAATTAGAAAAATAAATACAAAAGAAGCTCAATTTCCTTCTCCAACTCCTCTACTTCTTTGCCATGGAAAAGGGAATGGCAAGAAGTCCAAATCATGCTCTTAAATTGGAAAAGGGGACATTACAATTCCCTAGCCAAAAAAACCAATGGAAATATGTGACATACCTAGCTGGTTTCCATGGGAAGGATGTTTTTCCGTGATGGCTCGTAATCGTGTGCTTTTATCCCCATCGTCCCGCATACTTGAGTTGTTGGGACTCACGAGGAGGTGCTCCTAATTACTTCCTAGATAAATAATAGATTTATCAATTTCCTAGTATTTTATCTTTGAGAAAACGATGTAATCCCCTTATGTTCCATGACAGAATCTGTATTATTCTATTTGTGGGATTGAGGAAGAGCCCAAGATTTGTTGGATTGTTTCTTCAAAATCTATGTCGACCTGGATCTTGTCATACTTTGATCTCCCGATTTCTTTCCTTGTTGCATCCTCCTTGGTAGCTCTTGCTTCGGCTTCCTTTTCTTGACTGAATTTTTGGATTGAAATACCATGGCTCCAGCACATGATTGAATTTTGTTTATCTATTCTGGATGCTGATTCAGATGTATCGGCTATTGATGTAAACCAGACCTGTTCTAGAGTGGATTTAGTCATGTTACCTTTGTTTTGAGATTTCTCCTCTTCTACTTAGGCTGATTCTGATCTGCTTCTCCTGCTGCATTGGGATGGTTTATGTCAGTGTTCTCTAACTCGGTATCTTCATGAGTTCCTAGGATTCAAAGAGTCTGCAATTCTTAGTTGTTCTCTATGTGATGGCTGAATTTTTCCTTTGTGAAAATATTTTCTTCTTATTGGGCCTTCCCTTTGTTGATGCTGAGTTGATTTTATTTAAGGGAATCAGTACTCTTCAGCTAATTTTCTTTGAGGGAATCAGCACTTTTCAGCTGATTTTCTTGAGAAGACAATACCTCTGGTTTGTGTGTACAGCTCCTTTCCTGAGCTTGCATTGTATTTTGTTGCTGATTTTTCTGGATTGGGCAAATACTTGCCAAATGTCTGTCCATGCCATATTCTCCATCACAATGGGATATTTTCATAGTCTGTGGGTTGTTCCCATTCTATACTCCCCATTTCCATCAGAATCTTATCAGGGAGTGGCCTCTCTAGGTCCGTACTTTCATAATCTTTGCATAGTTTAATACTCTTAGTTGCTTGATGATCTCTTAAGCTCTATAACATAAGTTCCTATTGCAATTCCTATCTTTTGAAGCTTTCCTGCTAGTAGTCAGTGGGGAGTAGTGGTGGTTTCCTCCTTAGGGTTGAAAGTCGGTGACCATGGTTTCATGAGTAAGCCATATTTCTTCATTAACCATGGCCCTCCTTGGAATACCTGGTCTTTCTCATGACCTACTGTGAAGACTGCTGTGAAGTATCCTTTGGGCATCATCAGAATGTAGTGGTGATCTGGGGAACCATGCTCGATAGATTCTCTGTAGTCTTGAAAGTTGGTGACCATGGTTTCATGAATAAGCCATATTTTTCCAGTAACCCCATGGCCTTCTTCAGAATACCTGGTCTTTCTCATGACCTATTGAGAAGATTGCCATGAAGTTTTGTAGCCTTTAAGCATTGTCAGAATATTAACTGCTCCTGATGGCTTCCGGTTTTCCTGATGAAGTAAAGCCTTCGACTTTGAAGAGCCACAGCAAGTTTTCTATTTCATCCATAGAGAAATGTGATTGAAGGAGTTGTCCATCCTCAAATGGCAGCAAATTTCCTTATTTGTTGGGAAGTTTGGTCTGATTGTGGATTTCTGTGCATGCTGATGCATAAACTTAATCGAATAGCATCTAGGAATAAAATGGTTCATGAGAAACTGTTGATCTAAAGGTAGGAGAATGACACTTTTTGAGGAGGCCGTGCCCTTCCCTAAGGGGGAATCCTGGAATCCAATCAGCTCGAAGGATTTTAATAGACTAATAGTCTTACCGGTAGCAGAGTCATGGGGTGTTGGTGTGAAGGAAGGGGCATGGGACTCCATCTCAAGAATCTTGAAAAAGGACAGTTCAAACCAACAAATGATGAAAGTTTCCATATATCATTATATCGATTCGCAAGTTTATTCCCTGCATAAGATGTTATTGATCTGTAGTATGTAGTGATGCATGGGCTTTGCTAAGATTTTACCAATTTGGTTAGATATTCTATCAATAGAAGCCAGTGAAAGACCATCCTATGCTCCAGTAAGAACAAAGAGAAATGAAAAATCCCATTCTATTCACAAGCAAAGATACTTTTTCAATAGCATTTGAGAATACCGAGACTAGTAATCCAATCATCTGATAGGTCCTTCATGTGCCAATGCAAGTCTCTGATGTTTTTTATCATATTAACTCATGATTTTTTGTGCAAAAGTGTGCATCTTTCCATTGTTTATTTGGGGAAAAAGATATATTGCTTGCCTAGGCTTTTAAAGATGGAACCGTTTTTCCGCATATCTTTATCATAATCATTGTAATGAACCATTATAACCTTTTTTGTAGAATCTAGAAGTATGCATTTAGGTCGATCTCTTTCATGTTGAAATCTGCTAATAAATTGGAATGATATATCTTATCAGAAAGTAGAAAGGATAGCCAAATCTGCAAATTGCTTGAATTTACATGACCAGATGAATCTTAGACTAATGAATAATGTAAGAAAATATTGCTATAAAGAGAAGCAGCTCCTTTTATGATCAACCCAACTGCACACAACAATGTATATGAGCAATGCCTCAAGCAACAATATATGTCTATTGTCGATAAAATTCTCAATTGGTAACACTAGAAATAGACTGGTCACAGCAAGGTTAATGGGCGTACTGACAAAGGAAACCTAGTAAAATAAGAGAGAAAACATGCAGCATAATATTTCAATTGTTTTCCCCCTTAGTAGCTACATTTACCACCCAAAAGACAATGAAGCCAACTAAAAGTTTTTCAGTGTCTGACCTAGTTGCCAAGGGGCAAATGGAACAGCCATATTGGGTGGTCCTCCTCATGAAAAGACAATCTAAGTTGCCGATACATTTTGGATACAGGTATGGATACAAAGTATCCGATATGCAGATATGGCAATAAAAAGGCCCCGGATATGGCGTTGGATACAGCCGTACAAAATATATATATATATATATATATATATATTACAAAAAAAAAAAAATTCAGCCTAATAAATAGGAATTAACCACATATTATGCATATGAAAAACAAAACAAGCTAAATAACCACAACAAACTACTCATAATTTCATTGAACCTGGGCACAAGCATTGTCCCTACCACATCTAGTTGAAGTGTTTATTACATTTATCTCATACATGTTATTTTTGTCCATGTTTTTGATGGCTTGTATTTGGTACCTTCCGCAGAATAATGCTGCTGCGAAAACTATAATTTATGCTGTAGTTATATATTAAATTTAAAGTAGACAAAAGATTATTGAAATTTATTGAAAAAATAAATTATGTTTAGGCCTAGAAACGGCCAGGGTATGGCTGGGCAGGTCTGGGTATGGCCAGGAACATCTGCAAACATACCCAGCCGTACCCGGACCTACCTGGCTGTACCTTGGCCATTTCGGGCGCATATCCGGACCGTACCTTTACCGGGTATGTTTCGTACCTACATTGGGTGCCCTAGAGATGGCATTTCGGTATCTTAGAAGACAGTTTTGAAAATTCAACAACCCAACAAGACCAATAGGATGTCTAAAAGCTGCAAAAAGGCAACCTCAATATCTCATTCATAAATTATACATTCGTCAGAGTTTACACCCACTTAACACCTGTGTAGCCTCCCTTGGCATAGCCATCTACACTTGGTATTCGGATATTGTATTGCCACTAGAATTTTCGCTACAAATATGTTTAGAAAAAAGGAATGGTCTCCATGGAAAAATAATGATGGTTGTTCCCTCATATCACCTCCCTTGAGTCTTAGACTAATAGCCCTACCTATGATGTTGTGAAAATGTATATTACATACAATGCTGACAAATGAGGGTCTTTGTAAAGCGTTTTCTAGAGATTACCAGTTGCAAAGCTATTATTTGTAGATTTGTATTATGGTTCTAAGCCCTTGGCATCATGACAACATAAGACCAACATAAAATCTCACAAGAAAATGTTTATATTGGCTAAAACACCAGATTAAATTTGAAAATAAATGATTTTGTACATAAAAGTAAGCATCAAGATAATTCCAATAGCATATAGTTGATAAGAACACCAGAAAATGAATATAAATCCTATTTTCCCCATTTGTACCTTTCATCAGCAAACCTGCATTTGTAGCATAATGAAAAATATGTAACAATCAAATACCTCATTTTCCCAAACAATACCCATTCGTCTTTCCTGGTCAATGAAGGGAATTGGCGAAAGGAAGATAGCAACATGGGGATTAAAGCTTCTGACATCAGTGTGACTGAAGCATAAAGTTCTGGTTTAGGAATCGACAAAAATCGGCAATCAGTCGTGATACAAACCTGCAACAATTTATCGTTGCAAAAATCATGATTCGTGGCAGAGCGATTAATCGCCAATTTTAATTTTTCGGTGAGTAGTTTCATCATTACTCGCCAAAAATCACCAAATAAATCGTGAAAAATAGCCCTCGAACAGTATAAAACGCCAAAAATGAAAAAGGTCATTTTTCTGCGAATTGCTGTGATTTTTCTCTACAAAATTTCTCTTTGCGAATTTGGTGATGGCCTACTAGGGTTTCAAGCTTTCTGGGGTTTCGGGATCAAGCTTCACCTTCAAGGAATACAACGGCACAACCTGCAGGAGTAACAGGTTACAAAACCACAATCATTTTAATTTATTTTCATTGTTCATGAATCATTATCTAAGTGTTTGGAAAGTCAGCATTGCTCCATAACCTTGTTTTGTTGAAGAGTTTGAGCTCCTTGAGGAGCACTATGATAACCTTATTTGATACTAATAAAGTATAATAAACAAGCTTTGGGAAAATTTGCTTAGAGAAGAGAATAGAATCAATGTTTCAGAAAAAACTTTAATCTCCATCATCAAGATGAACGACAATGATAGATAGGAGCCCCTTGTATGGATATCTCCAAGTACATTATGTGATGGGAATCCCTTACATACCCCATAGAGCAAATAATTAATGTTTGTAAAAAGTAAAAACAATTATTGTTATTTTTCCAGGCATTAATTATTATCTGTAATAGATACATTCCTTAGTTTGTGAATGATGGGCTTCTTCAAGCCACTTAATTCCAATCCCTCATGCCTATATAGATCATTAGATCTTCCACAATTGGAATTAAATGACTCATAGAATCCCATCATTCACAAAATAAGGAAGTTTATGTATTACTGATAATAAATTATGCACAGAAAAATAACATAGTCATTTTACAAGTATTAATTATTTCCTCGAAAGTGTTTGTAAGGAACTCCCACTTCATGATGTACATGGAGTTAGCTATATAAGGAGTTGTAAATTCACCAACAACAAAATTGAAAAACAGGTGGACTATCAGCAATCTATAGCTCCCAAACAAATTTCATAACATTGTGATAACCTTATTTGAACCTCTTCTTGTAGCTCCCAAACGAATTTCATCTTGTTTAGGGACAAAACATATATACCTTTTGTAATGTCCCCTTTTCCAAGCTAGTCGCTACGGAAGACCTTATCCCATTCCTTCCTCGTGGGACTAAGGATTTGGAGCTAGAGGAAAGTTGTTTGAAGATATCTGGATTAGTTTTAAGAAATATTGCACTATTTTATGTTGTATTCCTATTGGATGCCTAGCACTCCAATAGATGAAATAAATTACTTAGTTGTTTTGTGAGCATATATGCTCAAATTAGAAATAGACTTTAATATTATAAGGTCGGCCATAAGTTATGATGTAGCACCCCTTATGTTATAAAAGGAGGATGTTTGGCCATTATGTCATATGTTGAATCTTATTATTTCTTCTTGGTAAAGGTTGTACCTTTCCTTTCTCTCTCATCAAGGACGAAAACCCTTGATAGTGGAACTTGTCTTGGGGACAAAAACCCTCAAGCAAGGATATTTGGAATCATTGAATATCTTAAGGTATTTGGAGCTGATATCTTTTTATCTAGCCCTAGGCGACTTGCATCATGAGCATTTTGGAGGTTTTGAGCTGATATCTTTTTATCTAGCCCTAGGCGACTTGCATCATGAGCATTTTGGAGGTGTTTTGATGGATGTATGGTTTGATTCTTGCATGGATGGACTTGTACTAATTTCTAAAGGTGAAAGCAATTATTTCTTTGCATGTTGAGCCAATAATTCAGCCTTTCCAAGTGGGGCAAATTGCATAGGAGTGGGGTTTGCATTGATTTGAAGGGTTTCTCCATGTTTGGTTTGCATCATTCAATTCCTCATAATTTATAAGGGTGAAATCTACAATTTGGTGATTTTAGGAGTTGTTTAAGAGCTATTTCCAGCCCTTGGTTGTGGTTGCACTATTGTTGTCATAAAATTAATTGCAGCTAGGTGTAATCACTTGTTTTCTCCATTTCTTTGATGTAAATTGGATTGATAAATGTTGCATTGATTGGATTAATTATTTAGAAGCAATTTCAGTTATTGCATGGTTAAAGGTTGATGTGAAGTCTGTATATAGTTTTCTGCCCTAGAGGACTGATTGTTGATTACTTTAATAAGGGTGAAGTGTATTTTCAGTCATTTAGATATTGATGCTTGTTGGCTGATGGTGTATTTTCAAACTTGGTTCATTAGGGTTTAGGCTAAACCCTTATTCTTGGTTTCAGCCTTAGAAAGGGACATTACACATTTTTGTAATTCTTTGTTCAATATAACTAGGCTTTTACTATATGTATTTGTAACCTTTTTTGCCTGGTATATTGTCAACTCACACATATTTGAAATGCAAACAATTAAGACTTGTTGGTAATCCCACATCCTATCTCCCTTGGATTTTAGTTAATGGATCCAATGAAGGCTAAAGCCCTGGTATAAGGTGGGTGGAGGTGGATCTTAAATATAAGAAATATTGAGCTATATTTGTTGGGATTTAGAAATGATCTTTAGTTTACTCGTAAATAACAAAACCTTCAATTTAATATAGTGGTTGGTTAAGTCAACAGCCTTTTGAAATTATTTGCTTACAACAAACTTACATAATTATGTATGCATTCACCACAATCAATACACTTTATAGAATAAAGAGTACGAGTTGTAACCACTACTTGGTGAAATAAATTCTCTATAGAACAAAATAAATGGTGTCTTGAGTGTAATGTTTGCATTAGAAGCTACTTGACAATATTTAATGATTTTAATTCTTTTGACTGAATTTCATATCATTCCTAATTTCCTCATGCAACTTGATTTCTCTAAAACTTGTAACACTAAGACAGAATTGTTCTGTTTTGTTTTTTAGAATGGCATTCGCATCTAGTTTAAGTTCAAGTGACTATAGTAATCCAAAGTCACAAGACCATTCTTGGAAGCATTGTGAACGAGCAAAGTGCAATTGTCTTGTATGCAATTATTGTGGAATGAAGATGAGTGAAGTGTCCAACGCCTTAAGTTCCACATTGCATGGATATCGAGGGGAATGAAGTGGCAATGTGCATACAAGCACCACTTGAACTCAAAGAGAATTGGTTGATTACCTTGCGGCTTATGCAGAGAAAAAGAGAAAAATTGACACATTTGTAGCCCTAGCGAATAGGAGGGCAGCAAAGGATGATTTTGACATTGAGTCCTCTTCTAATGCCCCGACTCTAGGGGGATCGGGGATGGGTACGGGGCTCATCCATTAAAGATAGGTTGGTTACTTTGTTTGTTCCACGTAGTAAGTCTTGAGTCACAACCTTCACTTGAAGTTACTACTTGTAACAAAAAAATGTGCAATGAAGGAAGGATAGCTACGGCAAACTTTTTGGTACTACAACATTCCTTTCAATGTGGTGAAAAGTCCATATTGGGAGAATTTGATCATTGCATTACTCATTCTTTAGGAAGAGGTTTAAGGCTCATACTCCCATGCTTTGATTGGCCCATTATTGGAAGATTCCATCAAACATACCAAAACTATTGAGAGAGCTAAAAAGGTATGGTAAAAAAATGTTGCACCATTTACTCTTATGGGTGGATGGATGGGAAAACAACACACTAATTAACTTCCTGGAAACTCTAAGCGGCAATTGATCTTCTTGAATTCAATTGATGCCACCCACAAAGTGAAATTGCAAACACTTTGTATATTATGCTAGATGAGATAGTGAAGGAGGTGGGCATGGAGAATGTCGTCAAAATTGTGACAAAAACGCAGCATCATATGTAGCAACACAAACTTCTTGAAGAGAGGCACCTTACACTTTTTGGAACCCCTAGCGCAACCGATTGTTTACATCTCCTATAGGAGGACATGTGAAAATTCTCATGGGTGAAATAAGTGGTTAAAGAGGAAAGAAATATTACCAAGTCCATCTACAATCACACTTGGGTGTTAAAATCGATGAAAGAGCACACAAATGGAAAGGAGCTTGTGTGATAAGGTGTCACACGATTTACCACGAACTTCATCACATTACAACACTAACATCCCTTAAGTAGATGTTTGTGAGTCACCCGATGGTTGGAGTCTCCATGTGCTAGGAAGGTTGAAGGGGAAAGGGACATGAAGACCATTTTTGATGATATATTTGCAAAGCAAATGGAGAAAACCATTACGGTAACCTAAACTTAACTTTTTTATTTATCGTTTATTTATTATACAAAAACTCTTAATTTTGATTTTAAATTTGTGTATTTTGTTTTAGGTGTCAAATCCTTTGGTTTGAGTTCTACAATTGTTGGATGGGGGGGAAAACCAAATGGGTTATTTGTGTGAGGCTATGAATGGGGCCAAGAAAGCCACAACTAAATATTATGGGCAAAGAAAATATGAACCCATTAGGTGCATAATTGATCGGAGATGGAACAAGACACTCCATTGACATATTCATGCAACGCCCTACTACGTGGATCATAAGTTTTTCTATTTGGATTCATTTGAGGCGAATGAAGAGATTATGGATGGCCTCAATATATGCATAGAGGGGATCATTCTTGATGATGACACTAGAGATGTAATTATTGAAGAACTGCAGAATTACAAGAATGCAACAAAGAGACTCTCTTCTTCGACTCTATGCATTAGAAGAAGAAACAAATATCAGCCCAGTACAAACAAATTGAGTCAAATGTTTTTATTTTTAGTCCCATCACTCGTAGATACTAGTACTAGACTTCTTTCATTTATTCAATCCTAGTTGACTAACAAAATTAAAAATGTCATATATGTAGATGTTTGGTGGGAAGATTATGGTGCAAAAACACTAAATTTTTAAAGACTAGCCATCTACATTTTGTGTCGGTCATGTAGCTCTTCCGGGTGTGAACGTAATGGACCATATTCGAAATTGTTCACACAAAGAAGCGCAATAGGTTGACAACACAACACCTCAATGACCTTGTTTTTGTGTGATACAATCTTTATCTTCACATGAAGCAAGTGGGGGTCTGAGAGTTATTGTGCAATTGATGTGGATGAGATAGATTCATATCACAACTAGATTGTTGATGATGTGGAATCCATGTTTACCGTGGAGGAGATAGCAGATTTTTGATAGGGAGACAGATGAATGGATACCATCAAGGACATTAGGAGTGGGTGAGGATCGAAATGATAGTTTTGTGAATGATGATATAGGTGTTGTAGAGGAGGAATCTTTACCTTTCACTTCAACGAGACAACGTGGAAGACTTATTTTAGGTACACCAAATGAAATGTGATAATTATATTGATATTTTAAAATTCATATGACTCTATGAGCATTGTAAATTGTAACTTTGTACTTCGTATTTTTTTGGAAAATTAATAACAAAAAAGGGCATTTTGTACAATCACTTCTCGTGTCATTTAACAATGTTTTACATTTAACTTAATTTTATATTTTGAATTTAAAAATAATTTAAGTAGCGATAAAGTTGTTGAGTAATGTCGATAAATTGTTGATTCCCGATTTTCGAGTCAAATGTTAGGCTACCAAATATGATTTTTGAACTACGGCATGAAGTTGTAGACACCTAAATTTGGTAATTTATCACTTGGCAATGACAACATTAGCTTAATCCCTAAATCATGACATGTATACACATTCCAAGCTCAATCGCCTATCCTCAATCCCATACATGACTTGCTCCTCAATAGCATTGCTTAGTCGCTCACAATATGGCTTACATCAATCCACAACAGTCTATCACCTCCAAGTGTCATGCCCAAAAGTTTCCAACACCTCACTCCCTATCCAAATGGGACCACTAAACAAGGACCAAATTGTCCAATGGTTTGGTCCAAAACTGGCAGTTTTGTCCCCAACCACCCAACAATCACTTTCTCAATTTGATATCTTTTATGGGTTAGTGTTTTCCTCATGGGTCAGCATTAATGCAAAATTATACATATGAACACATATATAAGCAAGTAAAATGCACTCATTTACTCACCTAGCACTTTCAAAAGCACTCATTGCAAATATCATTCCTAAAGCACTCCAAGTTCTCCTAAATTCCTAACAAACATCAACACGCTCTAGGAGCAACCCTACACAAGTCTAAAGCACACTCAACTAAGTTATAAAGTCATGCTTCCCAAGCTAGAGACCATTGAAGCTAAGCATGCCAAGCCATTGTTGTATTATTAAGTGATCAAATTGTCAAAGCTAGTTGCATCATTAATTTAGATATCCATCCTATTATGATGTCTTGGGAGATAATTCACATGTTTATAGACTAGATTTGTTTCGATATGGGTACGGGAGAAAAAAATTTAAAACCTCGGGTATGGTACGTTGTGTGTATGTTCGTATAATATATTTTTAAAAAGTAAAAAATATAAATATATATAAAAATTTAAAGAAAACAACAAGCTTATAGTCTCAAAGCAACCTATAAAATATTAGAAGGCAATCTACTAATGGGCTCACAAACATTCCACTTATTGTTAAGGCCCAGGGAAAGGTTTGGGGAGAAGGCAATCTTTTCATAGAGTTGTTTGGAGGTAGCCTCTTGGAGAAGGGGCACTTTGAGCCACCACATAGTATCCCAAAAGTCATTCTCATCCTCCATAATTAGTCCAGTAGAGGGAGTTGTGAAAGCATTTCTGAGCATTGTATACATTTTGAACTAAGATTGAGGAAGCTTATAGAAAGCTTTAAGGTCTGTCCATTCCATCCACTTCCCAAATCTATACAAGTCATGAAATATTTTAATTCCTTTCTCAAACCAAAGGAGGGCAGAGCAGCCTCTTGTCAAGGCAAGGATCTTGTCATTATATTTCAGATTTGACAAAATCGATTTATAGGCTTGGCACCTAGTGTCAAACGAAGAGAAGATAGGCTGCCCAACCACCAAGTGCTTCACTTGTTTCCATGCCTTCCAAATTGACTGAAGAATAAAGGACCCATGAGGAGCAACAAGAAAGCACCCAAATAGTAAGTCAACCAAATGAAGTCCTTTTCATCTCTCTTGACCCTTCGGAGCCTATTGGCAATATTGAATCTCACACAAACTTTCCAAGGTTCAATTCCAGTCAAAGCCCTCAAGTTTTATTTATTTTTTGCACTTTAAAAAAAAACATGTGGGTACGCTGTGGGTACGTACCCAAAGCATACCCATACCCAGTACGTATCAGGCCTGGTACGGGGGTACTTGGCGTTTCCGGGCTATCTAGTTAATAGAGATCTAGGAACATCATTATCCACTTTCTTTTGGTACCTCAACTAGAGGTGGTTAGGTCTTTACTCAACTCGAGGTGGTTCGACCTTTATCTCCTTGAAGTCTCTCACTACTGAACAAAGGGCATTGCATTGATATTCTCAAGATACAATGTTGATAACCTCCTTGTTTTAACTCATTTTAGATGTAGGAAGTATAAATTGTCAATTAGAAATTATAGTTTTAGGTTGTAGGTACAATAATTAAGGCTTTCTAATCTTCCTAATCACATAGCAAAGCCTTCTAATTCTTTCGACTCATATTATTAGAATAAGGGGCATCCATTCTGCTACAACCCTTTCAATCTTATTCCCGTTTTTCTAAAATAATTTAAACACATATTTATTATCACACACATTTTTTTCTAGTAGAACTACACATGCTGAAACCTCGAGTGGGTTGTATAAACAAGTTCAAGGGCACAAAATTCTTATAGCTTTAAGTTTACATGTATTAAACCTATATAATTGGGACTCTTTTTTCATTTTGTTTAATGTCTTAAATTCTCAATTGGACAGGTTTTTCGGTCAAATTTTATATCGAATTTGATTAATATATGGTGTAAATGTGTTTTCCTAGATAAGAACAGAAAAAAAAAAAGAGTGATGAACAGAAATCCTATTTTCACAGCTTCATTATATTATTTTCTGTAATTGACTTCAGAATTTTCATGGGACCTGCTGCTGCAGCAAAATAAAAAAATATAACTGCAGATGAAGCATGAAAATTAAAAGCATTGAATAATGTCGGAAAATGTCGGGAGGCGTAACGTGTAATTCGCAGCAGCTTTTGTCTTTAATAATAGACTGGCACTGTCACTGTAGTGATCCTTTCAGTGATCCTTTCGGTGACTCGTTTGATTTTAGGCCTTTATGTTCTAGTTGCATCCATATATAGATATCACAATGGCCACGGTGGTGATCCTTTCAGTGACTCCGTATGCCAATATTACACAAGTATTCGCGATTGGCGAAGTCATCCTTAAGGGGACTTCAATGCCCATACTAGAGCCCTTCAAATTCTCCTCCATGACTAATCGAGGATGTGTTATGCACCCAAGTGATCGATCAAGAAGCGTGGGACTTCACAGGATATCAAAGGATGATTCAAGGCCCTTCACTACATATGGCCGACACCTTCTTCAGTTAGGGGAATCCCATGAGTTGTTGATCCTGAATGGGCTCACTGCTTTCCTGACTCTCACTTCTTCACATGTCGGCCTCATGGTGGGGGTGCGAGTGTTGTGGATTATGTCCTTTCTAGCCAATATCTCTTGTCACTTGTTCATCACCTCTCTGTTTCCCCCATCCCCCTTGCCGATCATGCCCTTCTTTCTTTCTCTCTCCAGGTTGATATCCCCCTTCCCGCCACTATTCCCATTCATAGCCTCCCTCGTACTACGTTCGGTTTGATGGAGACCCCAATACCTTCTCTTCCCACATCCGTCAGTTACTCCCTTCGGAGACCCATTTCTTTTCATTGGATTGTGTTGTTACCAAATACACCCGCCTCTCTTCCATCGTTTGGGAGGCAGCCCTCAAATCTTTCCCTAGTTCCACCAGTTCTTCCCCGCTTCCCATCAACCCAATAACTCCAGATCTTGCCCTATGAACAAGTGGTACGATGATGAGTGCAAATTCCTTCACCACCAGCTTCGTCACGCCTTCATCCACGACCATCCCTCTTATCCCTCCCTCAAAGCCTCTTACCGCTGTCTTCTTCGACATAAGAAATGTCTCTTTATTTCCCTAAGGAGACGGATCTTGTGTTCTTCTCTCTAACACTCTCCCAGACATTTCTGGCGCACCATCCTCCCTCGCCACTCTCCCCTTCCTCTCGATCTTAACCCCGAGTCCATGTTCTCTCACACCTCCACTCTATATGATATCCTAGACAACCTTGTATCCAGGTTGATCCTCCTCCCTCCTCATGTTACTTGTTCACTTACCGGAATATCAGAGAGGCAGTCAAAGTGATGAATAGTAGTAGGACCATTGATGAGGAGGGCTTCCAGGCTAAATTCTTCAAGTTTGGCTTTAGAGGGTTGGGTAGTTTCTTGGTTGATCTTTTCAACCACGTGGTACGATCTGGTTTTCTCGCCGGCTTGGTCACATCACTCCATTCACCGATACACAAATCGGGCCCCAATTCTAATCCCAATAATTACAGGACTATCATGGTTGGCCATACATTCTCGAAGCTTTATGCTATTGTTCTCCACATGTTGCTTTCTAGGGAGTTGGAGCAGAGACACCTCAGAGCTAGGGGCAGGTAGGGTTTCGGCCTGCTTACCAAACCATTGACCATATCTTCACTCTTTGGGCCATCATTGAGGAGGCACGTCATCACTCATCGAAAGTCTACTGCTGCTTTGTAGACTTTCGGAAAGCTTTTGATTTTGTTCCTCAGAGGCTCTTACTGCAGGCTCAGAGACATTGCTATTTTCGAGATCCTTCTAACTGCCATCATGTGTTTATATGAGATTGTTCTTGGTTGTCTTTGAACCGTCCATGGGATATCAGATTTCATCAAGAGTACCGTTGGGGTTAAACAGGGCTGCCCTTGTCCCCCACTTTGTTTGGGATCTACATTGATTTGTTCCTTCGGGAGGCTCTTTTCCAGAGGCTCAGAGACATTGGTATTTCCGAGATCCTTTTGACTGCCATCATGCGTTTATATGAGACTATTCTTGGTCGTCTCCATACCGTTCATGGGATATCATATTTCATCAAGAGTACCATTGGGGTTAAACAGGGTTGCCCCCTGTCCCCCACTTTGTTTGGGATCTACATTGATGAGCTCGAGACCTTTCTTCGTGAGCATATCCAAGATGGTGATGGGTGCCTCCTCCACCAGGTTCTGATATCTATCCTTTTGTTTGTTGATGACGTAGTCCTCCTAGCCTCATCTCCTGAGGGACTTCAAAGACAACTAGATGCCTTAGGGTGGTTTTGTGATCTCCGACAATTGACAGTTAACCTAGGTAAAACCAAGGTTATGGTCTTCAACGGGTTGAAGACCTCACACCTCCATTTCTTTTTCGGGGGAGGAGATTGAGATTACCAGTACCTACACTTACTTGGGTGTGTAGTTCTTTGGTCCACATTTCAGTCTGAGACAAGCCCTCCAACCACGTGTCAATAAGGGTTACGGTTCCTTAGCTCTCCTTGAGCGACAGTGCTTCCGGCACCATTTTCAGGACATCTCCTCCAAGATGTCCCTCATGGATTCCCTTATCAAACCCACTGTTCTTTATGGCTCTGTGGTGTGGGGGCCTTCTTTACTCGAGTCGGATTGGGCTTCAGCCAAGAGAGTCCAAACACTTCTCCTTCATCACTTCATCAAGTGCAAGCAGTCCATTCCCTTTACATCATTCTTGTAGAGTTTGGGGCCCATCCTTTCAGGCTGGAGACCATTTTTGATCTGGTTTCCTTCTTGCACCGTATTCGGAGCTTGACTCGATGGAGGGGAGAGACAAGTACCCGTATTTGGCATATTGTTCCTCGGAGAGCATTGCCCTTTTTGATTCTTGGGTCGTGCTCGTTGTTGGTACGTTGGGGTTTCTACTCTCTTAGAGTCAATGGGTATTAGGATGGATCATCTTCCTCCTTTTTGATACCCTTGGATGCACCTGGCTCATCTTCTCCCTTCCAGATCAGGAGCTGAACAAGATCATCAGAGAGGATATTTACAGACAATTCATCCACACCACTTGGGTGAACCCTCATGGTGGGTTACGCCCGAAGATGGCTTTTTATGCGGAGCACTTCTTGGAGTTGAGTGACGGACTTATTATCCATCCTTAGTATACCCTTCGCCATTGGATGCACGCTCTTTGCATCCCCCTAGGTCAATTCAAAGTGGGTTCTCATAGGCTTCAGAGTGAGACAGACCACCAAATCGATCGGTCAGACAAGATTTGCCAGCTATGCAATCTTTAGGAGGTCGAGACGAAGCACACTTCATCTTCCGTTGTCCCATCTACTACGAGATTAGGGGGAGGTTCCATTGTCTTTTCAGAGGGACCCGTGCACCCGTGCACTTCCGAATTTTTAGATATGTCGATCAGAAGTGCCTGGCTTTATACATACATGAGGCTCTTAGGCTTTGGGATCACACTATTCAGACACTTAACAGAGTTGACTCTCCCAGAGGATCACTTCCTTCTTTCCGGCTCTACCCTCGGAGAGAGGTACTAAGTGCGATTGATACCAAGTTAGCGTCATACTCTAGATCAAGATAATTCAGGCCGTCCATTTATAACCTCCCGATATCTCCCAGACACCATTATACTACTTCCAGTTCTAGAGGGCGAACTAGATCCACCAGGTCCTCGAGACATGTCACTTTCGATAGACAACAACAGAGGGGAGATCTCGTCATCTCACCTCCTCTTCCTCTTCGGATCATCACACTATTCTAAGTTTATCGATCCTGGATAGACATTCCCCATTGCTTCACATGGGTCTTCTTCTTCCCTTCTCATGCTTTGTTCTTTGAAACCCTTTGGTTTCCCACTTCGCTTTGCCTTTGGTCTTTGACCTCTTCTCTTTCTTTGTACTTCTTTCAGAAACCTTTTGGTTTCCCGCTTTGTATGGACACATTTGTACTCTATAGTCCCTTTGACCTACTTTTGTGGTCATTTGTTGGACATTAATATAATTATCTTATCTTATCTTCTCCTGCAAAGGCCCTTCAAGTGAAAGAGATCAAGGTAATTATTGATGCTTTCCTTGTTGGCCTTGGTGCTTCATATGATGCACAAGAGTTCAATATTAAAGAAGAGAAAATTAAAGAACTCAATGTCCTTTTGAGACATTTGTCGATGAGCAAAGAGTACATGAACCTTCTTGCAACTTGTTCCCTCTGTCAACGCAAGAAGAAGATGAGATTAGTGTTGATAGTTTCCTATCTGGTCTCACCACTGTTGAATTCTCTGTTGATTCTGAAAACAAATCAGCAGCTCAAATTTCGTCTAGAGATCATGGCCTCTTAGAGACTGGAAGTAAAGAAACTGATTTTGCAAAGACAGAAGAATGGCTTCCCAAAGACAAGATAGGAATTGCAGGAATAGAAGAAGTAAAAATAATGATGATGGATCATTCAATGGTCAAGTTCCAGCTTCTCTCAAACCAGATTGTCAAGAGAACCTAGTAGAGATACATGACTCTTCCAAATTGATCTCTGTAGGATGTGATAGGCAAAAGCATGAGAATGGATATGTTCGTGAATGCATTGTTGATAGATGTTGTGCCTTTACTTCATCTCCGAGAAAGGTAAGTCATGGCGCTTGCTTCAACTCATACACGGATACAGTTAATATGAAATTGGGATAAGAAGACCATACTGCAACAATCAAGAATTCCCATGAGACAAGTCTTCAAAAGCCAATGGTTTGCAGACACCTCGAAGGAGATAAACAATGTTCATGCAAATCGGAGCTTGGAATAGGCAACAATTTCATTTCAACACTTCCGCTTTGCCAAAGGAGCCGAAATTTTCAACAAGTGTCAAGCTCATCATTTGAATCCAGCAACTTCCTAGTGCACAGTCAGTTTGAAAATGGAATGTTGGTTTCCATTCTTCTTCTCAGGCCATTTGGAGCTGCCACGGAATCTTGGCATGATTAACTGATCATTTTTAATTCGTGGAATCTTCATGCATTCAATCTCCTTCATTGTAAGGGTGCCTACTTCTCTCAGCCTATTGTTGGGTTTGTGTAAAATTTGTATATTCTTCTCCCTCTGTAAACATATTTCTTCCCTTTGTACATAGTTTCCCAGTTTTGGTTTGTTTTCCTTCTTGCTTTCCCGTGTGGATTTTTGTGTGTTCGATAAACGCAGCTAAGAGAGTTTCCCATGTATTCGTGTTAACCCTGGTATATTGCCCAATGGATAAGGTATTGGTCTTTTTCAGACCTTGAGATTCTGGAGTTCGAACTGTGCCTTGTTTGTGTCTCTCCCAATCTAAGTCATGTCGCCAAAAAGAGCCAGTTGTTCTCATTAAAAAAAAATGAACTGAAACTTTTCGATGTATGTCCCACAGTGTCAAAATCTCCCAAGAGATGAATTGTGAGTATAAACACCCCTTATTTTATTGTTGTCCTCACCAACCTAGCCCTCGTCTCAATGCCATCCATTTAGTCATTATTTCTCAATGGTCTTTGTTAACCTAATTATGCTAGCACATGGATTGTGAAATGAATCATGTCTCATTAAGGTTGTTGAAAGGTATCCCTTTGAGATCTGCTTGTACATCTTCTTAACCAAGCCATTATCAAATGCTTTAAAAGATCATATTAATTTTCACGATACTTTGGCACATATACCTCTTGAGCATGTCTAAGATTCACATCTCCTCCACGTTGAAGTAAACGAGCTATTTCTACTATTCCATTGCTCCAAGTAATGTGAAATCAATGGCGGCTTTATGTCTCAAAGAAGATCAATTATACTGTTTTCATCAATCATGCAGTTGACAGGTATGGATTCAAGGCTCTAATGTAGGAAATCATGTTCAACTCCAAGTCATTGAATACATATCAAAGTTGAACATGCATCGGTGAAGTCGCCCTTTTTGGGAACCATGAGAACAGTTCCCATGTTCTATTGGTGCTCCAATCAGCCAACCCACACGATAGAAGAATTGTTAATTGGGAAAAACATTATTGCAGGTTTCTCATACGCTTGATGCAGCTGACAAGTAGAAAGCTGGAAGCTGAGCATTATAGTCAGTAAAGACGGTTCTCGTGGGAACAAGTGGAACATTCCTCACGTTCCATCAAGGCCCGATTTAAGGTTATACATCAACTTCAAAAGTAGTGTTTGGTCTCGTGCTTGATGAGATGCTCGTGGTTACAGCTATTGGTTAGAGCAATTGCGTATTATGAAGGAAGTGAGAATATTAAACTGGTACCTTACCTGATGTGGTTTACTACAGTTGCACGCACATTTGTATCAGCTGCAATGGAACGGTTAATGACAATAAGATCTGTGGATTTAAGCACATTCCATCAACAACAATATGTGCAAGGAGTCGCCATACAATCGTCACAATAATCCCTGGATGGAGCACAACATTTGCATGGTTGCAGATAGAGGCCTCAATAAGTCCCAGTTTGCATTGACACAAAAGAAGTATTGTATGTAAATAGTTATGAGCTTTGAACGATGGTGAAAATTCTATTTGCAATAGTTCCACGATCCGCATGCACCGGAAATAATGTCAAATCATAAACAGCTGAGACCTGCGATGTTTCATTATTTGATCATATGAACTTCTGCAGGAACATACTCTTCAACAACGGTATAAGAGTGATTCAAGAAATCAAGAATCTTATAAAATCCTAAGAACTATCATGGTTGACAATATATGTGGTAATTCATAGACGCATGTGAACTGTTTGACAAAATGTCTCAATGAAACAACAAGGGCTGGAGTACTTGATTTAACATTGCAGTCATGAAATTAGATGCCAATGCATTGAGGAGTATTCACAGTAGTTAAAATGGTCATGGGAACCGTGAGGCTGTACCAACAGAGTTGTGCAAGTAGGATCGATAAATCTTATCCAAGGCTGGAAAGAAACCAAACACAATGCATAATATGCCTCTGGTGGTTGGGGCATGTGCTCGGTCTTTGAGAATTATTATTCAGTCAAAACTAGTTCCAAAATATGATATGCTCCTTTGTTCATTACCCGCTAGTCAAAATGAGAATGTGTTGAAGATTGTTGCTTCCATAATTGCAGGTTGATTGTGAGACAAATGAGGAACAACAGGCCGTGATTGATGTTGGGACTTTGGAGAGGCTGTGTATCTGCTAGGAAATTCATTGAATGAAATGAAGGCTCGTGTGATTGATGTTGGGACTTTGGAGAGACTCGTGTGTCTGCTAGGAAATTCATTGAACGAAATGAAGGTGCTTCTAAAAATGATCTAAAACTGTCATTTCCAGCTGGTATTGGTCAATTAAATATGCAGGAGCCTGTACATTGTGTGTTACCCGACATTTCTCTACAAATGTCAACATGGCTGCTTAATGTGCAAATGGAGTAATGGTCAAGGCTTCCAAACAGTCAGGTTTAGCATCTCCAGAAGCTGTTGTGGAACATACTCCTTTCCCATGTAAGCTCTTCAACCAGGAGAGGTCTGCTCATCAGATGAAGGAGGTACAAAGCTTGCTGATGTGATCTTGTGGAGGCAGAAAAACATTTCTCTTGGAATGCTTTTACAACTACAGTCGCATGGTTGTTGTTTGAACAATCACGATAGTGGGTCTCATTTAGAAGAAACGTATTCCTTGGGCAAAATGTTGACACAAGAAAATTGAGATACAGAACAGTTTTATAGTAAAATCCAGATGTGGTGATTTTGGAGAAAAGGCCATTCAAAAATACAAAATGTGATTAATTAATTTGTTTATCGAATTAATTAAAATATCATAATTTGTAAACTTTTGTATAACCCAAGTTGAGTCAACTTGAGGATAGGAAACAGGTTAAGTTAAAAACTTAAAAGTAGTTATTTAGCTACTCTTGGAATATAATGCCGATAGAAGGGCCTGAAATGTAATTGTAAAGGCACTCTCTATCTGCCTCTCTTCTCATCTCCAGATGCTGGAGAATAATAACTGTAACTTTGTGTACATTGTTTTCTCCCTATTTCATGAATACAATGTTTTTCTCATTGCAATATTAATGCTTCTCAATTATAAACTATGTCTTTCTATTTATGATTGGATGATGCCATTGATGTTGCTTTTTGTTCGTGGTGTATTCGATGCTCTAATATTTAGAATTTGTGCCGATTGTCAAGGTACAAGGACTTTGTGCCATATCTACACAGTTCGGGGTTATAAAGACTTTGTGCTTTGTAATTTGTATTCATCATTGTATTATACCCTTCATGTGAGAGAGAGAGAGGGTTTTGTATTTCAAAAATACAAAATGTGATTAATTAATTTGTTTATCGAATTAATTAAAATATCATAATTTGTAAACTTTTGTATAACCCAAGTTGAGTCAACTTGAGGATAGGAAACAGGTTAAGTTAAAAACTTAAAAGTAGTTATTTAGCTACTCTTGGAATATAATGCCTATAGAAGGGCCTGAAATGTAATTGTAAAGGCACTCTCTATCTGCCTCTCTTCTCATCTCCAGATGCTGGAGAATAATAACTGTAACTTTGTGTACACTGTTTTTCTCCTATTTCATGAATACAATGTTTTTCTCATTGCAATATCAATGCTTCTCAATTATAAACTATGTCTTTCTATTTATGATTGGATGATGCCATTGATGTTGTTTTTCCTTCGTGGTGTATTCGATGCTCTAATATTTAGACTTTGTGTTGATTGTCAAGGTACATGGACTTTGTGCCATATCTATACAGTTCGGGGTTATAAAGACTTTGTGCTTTGTAATTTGTATTCATCATTGTATTATGCCCTTCATGTGAGAGAGAGAGGGTTTTGTATTGTGTTTATGTTTGAGATAATCTCAGCAGTTCTCTAATTCTATTCTGTTGTAAATTTCTTGCCTCCTCCGTCTTCTTTCTCTTTCCCAATTTTGTTTCCCTTTTGTGCTTTCCGGTTAAAAGCACCAAAATACAAATACCCCCATCATACGAGGGAACTGCCCCTCTCAAACGCAGAGGAACGTCACCCTGTCGATAGGTGATATTCCCTAACTGTTGCAGATTTTATACGCTTCCATTGGGCGAATCAAGAATATATACAGCGACATAAAATCCTGCCAACACATGCATGCATGCAAATATATGTGTGGATCTGTGTAGAAGTTTCTAACCACAGATACATGAATTGTGATTTTGCTAATTGCATAAGAGAAGCATTTATTAATAACTGCTTTGAAAGACGTAGTGATGATTGAAAAAGTTAGCTGGCGTGTTCCACGACAAAAACAATGTGCAAAATGTAGGAGAAAAGGAGAAACAATGTTGAAATTACAATCATCAATGGGTTTAGTTTACTCATGCATATCGAGGAGGTTTTCACTGTGGGATTCATCTGCGTAGAGGGTGTTATCATGTACATAAATTATAAAAGATTAACCAGATTTATACCACAAGACTATGGATTAAACCAATCTGCACATAAATCATAAATTAACAGAGCTTGCTGAGTTACACAATCAAGCCTTCATCTTAATAAAATAAGTTTAGTCCACTAAGCAGATTATGTTTCTCTTGGATAAATGCATTTCTACTAACAGAATATTAAGATCTGAACCAATTTGATCTACAACCCTATATCTAACAAGCTTCAGTAGAGTAATGCAACCAAGCATTTATTCTCAGTCACAAATCTCCAGCATGGCCCTTGAGCAATTTAGAACGATTTCTACTATACTACCATTACTGTAGCCAATACCAAATGTATGATTCTATTTTTGTTGATATTATGATGCCATTCTCTCTCACTCCTGTTCATTGCTAGAGAATAGCTCTACTGCATGTCGTATCATGGCCTTATTATATGACGACCAACTTGGAATCTTGGGACTTCATATCTTCAGGCATTCTAACTTGTAAGAGTTGACTCCAGCATGTACAGATTTTCTTCAGCACGGAAAAACAAGAAAGAAGAGAAATGTAGGTTACAGTAAAATACCTAAGCGGTCGATGACAGCTGAGAAAGCGCTAATAGCTTGAAACTGGTAGACAATTAGCGAGAAGTCTCCCAAGATGTGATTAAAAGCAGAGTAGGACTGATTTATCACTCCAAATTCAATTTTTCCAGAGAAATACATGGGAGCCACAACAGCCGCAGGTAAAATTTGAATAAGATAACGGTATCCATTAGTGAAGAATTCTAAGTTCCTCGATGAAAGCAATAATTGCTGCAACCAATAAAAACACAGTCAATGTTGTACATACAGAATCCAACATATATAGGAAGAGTTCCATCAACGTTCTAAACTCTAGCCACATTCTTTACCGGCAGAAATGCTGAAGCTTTGAATTGGAGAAACTCAAGTAAAATGCCAAAAACAATGGGAATGAAATCAATTTACTCACTGAAATTTGAAGGTTAAAGGACAATCGGCATAAACAAATACAAATATCAAAAATGCTCAAAGTTTATATAGGGCAAAATTAGTATCTTCTTCCCTTAAGAACACAAAGTAGAATCTTTCCAAAAGCAAAAACACAATAACAGATGATTATTTGAACAAAAATAAAAAGGACACAATGATTATGATATGATCTGTCCATTTTGATATAGGTATTTAGCACAGCACCCCAGCTCTATGGAATCATAACTTCTAACTGTGCTCATTAAGAGCATTTGGATTGGAATCATGAGACTTGGACTTGGCAAAAATTGGGCAATAGACACAGACTCAATGAAAACCTCAGCCAAAACTCGGCAAAACTCTGCAACTTTAAAATCATAACAAATAGTGAATTTTAGGGAAAAACTATTAACATGCATTTTATATCAAATCAACTTCAAATACACTCAAAACTAATCACTTACATGTACCATACATACTTATACACCAAGGAGTAAGTAAATAATGGCTGTTGCACATTCACAATCAGCTCCTTCAACTTTCAAGCAAAAATGAAAAATCAGAATGAGGGTGAATGAGAGTGAGTGAGAGTGAAAATGAAATGGGAAAGTCATACGAGGGTTGAAAAGGCCATTTGGGTGTTTGAAGCCTAAGTAGCCTTGTTACGTTATCTTCTTTATTTTCTTTATTGACTTGAGACTTTTTTTGAATGGAATGCAATGATTGTAGGATATACATGGCATTTCACACTTTTACTACAATGATGTTACAGGGACGGCGGGATTCTGGTGGGACGGGGTTTCGGACGGCTGATTAAAAAATATATAAATATTTAAAATAAAAAGATATAGTGACTAAATTATATAAATAAGCTGAAATAAAACCATTTGAGATTTAAATAAGGTGAAACTTGAACTCATAAACATCAAATACACTATAAAGTCTAATATCAATATGTTAATGTCATAAATTGAAAATTCATAATACATATTTGAATTTTGATTCTTGAATATGAGACAAGCTGAAATTTGAAATTTCATATAACCATTCTAAAATACGATTGATCAAGTGACAATAGCTAATATTCATATCATTAATCTCATAGCCAAATACACCAACAATTGTCTATTGTCAATATTACAAAAAAAGAGGACAACTACAAGTATCAGCCTAAAAATCAGAATCTCCATCTGAAGCAATATCCATGAACTCCTCCTCGCTGGTACTAGTATCCTCGTCCTCAAAGGTAAGCCCAATCAATCCCTTGCACAGTGTTGTCCTCTTCAACCTGCCTCGGCTCCTCGGGATCTACATCCCACTGTAATGCTGGAGTCTGTTTGTACTCAGGTGTCTTGCGATCTATAAGACGCAAAGCACTGTGTACAATTACAAGCTTCTTCGCTCTCTTAGAGGTAAGCCTATTCCTCTTAACAGAGTGTATCCAACCATACGTGAGACCGGTTCCTCTCAGAGGCAGAGGAGCTAGAAACATGGGAAAGGAGGCGAATGGCAAGTGGTCGCAGCAATCCGGAAGCCCATACACGGTTGCCACCAACTCTTTGGTTTCTCCCCTGTGCTAAAAATCTGCCTTTTTGATGTTTTGTACCCATCGAGTTCAGTGAAGTCAAGCCACTCCATTCTGATCTGTGAAGCCTCTTGTGGAGTGTACATTTTTTTAAAAGCCTTCATAAGGCCCTTCTTCACCTCATCATCATCCAATGGGACAACTCTGCCTGGCCTCTCCACATACCATTTGGGATTTAGTGCATACGCAGCCATATGAAGAGGAGTGTTCAACTTCTCCCATCTCCGTTGAATAATGGGCTATATATGTTCATTATAGAACTCCAAAGTGGGGTCCCTCACCCGAATAGCTGCCTTCATTTGCCCAAGCATGCTATCAATGCACTCGTAGATCTCACCAAGATTGGGGCTGTTAGAATCCCCATATTTGATGACACTAAAAACTAGAGCTATAATTGATATGATGTATTTCATATCAACCCAAAATGTTTCCCGCAACACCACTTCCTTCACTCTTTTCCCTTGATCTGTCTTGGACTCACGCCACCTAGTCCAATCCTGTGTCATAATCATAATTTGCAGGGGCTCCTGCAACTCAGACATCCTCTCCAACAAAATAAAATAAGATGCAAAGCGGGTGTCAACTGGTTTCAAAAATTCCTTCTTGAAAAATTTCGAAAAAGTGCCAATGATGTGTGGTGATTGCATATGAACTTCTGCACATCTCTCGGCATCGATCCACTATCGATTAACCCACTGAATCTTCCCTATGTCTTTCAGTGCATTGTTCATGGCATGCACACAACATGGAGTCCAATAAATATGCCTATATTCCCGCTCCACTAGCTTGCCTGCTGCTCTGCACACATAAGCTGCATCTGTGATAACCTGTACAACATTTGAAGGTCCAACCTCCTCAATGGCATCCTTCAAAATCTGAAACTGAAACTCAGCATCTTTTCGCTTCCCAGAACAATCAATTGCTCTCAAGAAGTACGGTCCATTTTTGCAAGAGACAATGATATTGATGAGAGGACGGTGTCTAATATCCGTCCACCCATCCATGATAATGCTGCATCCATGTGACACCCATGTCACCTTCATCTCCTCCATCAATACATTAACCTTGGAATAGTTTCTATCCAAGATTGTTGTCCTGAGTTTTGTGTCTCCAGGAGGCACATAACTTGTACTGCCTACTAACCTTAGCCATAGCCTCCTTGTAATAAGGAGAGCGAGCAGCATTAAATGGAATCCCAGCAGCATAGAAAAATTTCCCAATAGCATCATCTGCCTCTTCCCTTGCCTTTGAATCAAACATGTCAATAACTGAATTTGGGGCTGCCCCCACGGCCTTTCTCTTCCCTCTGCTTTCCACTTCCGACACTTCAAAACTAGAACCAGCCAGAGTATTAGTAAGTTTGCCAGTCCTATGAGTGCTCAATGGAGTAGTAGCCGTAGAACCACGAACTTCTGGCACATTGCCCGTGGTATTTCCATTGAAGATTCTCACCATCTCAGCTCTCTGCTCTAGTGAAAGACCCTTACAAGTGCCAACCCCCCTTCCTGTAAGATGCAACAAGTGTGCATTGGTCCTAGTGATACTACCATGCCAAGTCAGTGCACATATGTTGCACTTCCATACTTTGCTCCCCCCTCCAGACTTGGGGTTATCAATTATTTGGGCAAATTGTTGCAATGGCTTCTTCTTATCAAATGGTCCAATGGCAAATTTGGACAACATTTGAGAGGGGCAATTGGTAGCACTACCAGCTGAACTACCAGTTGCCGTTGCCACTACATTTTGTGCCCCTTCTTCACTCTCCCCCATTGTGGCATCACCAACTCTTCCACGGCCACCTATCTCAACTTCCCGTTCAACCCTCTCCTGCTCTGATTCATGCTCTGATTCATACTCATACTCAGTCTCAGTAGAAGAACTCATGGTGATGATTGCTGCAATGAATTAAAAACAACCATAACTATATGATTGATTGATTATGTAATGAATTAATTTTAAAAAAAACGTAGCCATTTAAATTTTAAATTTTACAACCAAACCCTAGGGCCTATGCAAGATGCATTTTTTTAAATCCCACAAACTATATGCATGATTGCATTATGAATGTAGATGCAAATGCTAAAAAACAACCCCTAAAAAATGCAAAAATAATATAAATTTTAAACTAGAAATAAAAATGTAATTAAAAAAAAAATGTAACCATTTACATTGTAGTTTGTATAACCAAACCCTATGCAATTGCAATATGCATTTTTAAAAATCCTACAAACTATATGGCATATGCATGATTACATTGTGAATGTAGATGCAAATGCTAAAAAACAGCCCCTAACAAATGCAAATATAATCTAGATTCTAAATTTTTTAAAAAAAAACTTTAACATGTATTGTAAGCAAATAAAATTATAAATACCTCTTGCTCCCTCTTGCTCTTGCTCTTGCTCTTGCTCTTGCTCTTCCTCTTGCCCTTGCTCTCACTCTTGCTCTTCCTCTTGCTCTTGCTCTTGCTCTCACTCTTGCTCTTGCTCTTGCTTGGTGTGAATATGAAATGAGCCCATATTGTTAATTTATAACATAAAATAGCACTTTTAGGGTTAGGGTTAGGTTAGGAATGTCACTTTTATGTTATTAGACATATACAATAAAAAAAAAAAGTGTTTTAATCTCTAAAAAGTATGTTTTTTTTTTTAAAAACACGTAGAAGCCGCTGGGGGACTGGGGACGTCGACGCCCTCAGGAACTTCCCGGGACGCCAACGCCCCGCCGTCCCTGACCGCCCCCAACGCCCCCGGACGCTTTCCTTCCCTGCCGTCCAGTATGCGTTTTCGCCCACTCCCGCCAAAAAGGAAACGCAGTTTTCCCCACGTCCCGCTGCGGGACGTCCGGGACGTCCCGGACGTGTTGAAAAGGGGGACGCGCCCCGCGCAACACTGCTTTTACAACTAATGACGCCCTTTACCATTGATGTAGGATCATCCAAGTGCATGAAAAATCTTGTATCAACGAAAAACATGGGTTGGGTTCTTTTGCATGTGTAGCCGTGTTTATGTAAATTGTTAGTTTGATGGCAAGGTTGCATGCATGGAGAAAGCTTACACAAAGTCTTGAAGCATCACCGAGAAGCTTTGAATGATATCATAGCTAAGGAAAGCGAGAAGGAGATGATGTCATCCGTTTCCCGAGCTCAAGTGACCTCTTTGGGGACAATGGAAAACTGCTGCTGCCTGCACAAAGCAAAGGCTGGCTTAAACGGGATTGTGCAAGTGGCACCTGCACAACCACCAACCTACAATAAACCGGCAATTTCACTGCAACGTAGGAAAAAGAAGAGTAATGCCCAAAATTTCAAACTTTGCCACACGGTCCAGTTTTTCAGGATCTTTAGGACTCCAAGAGATGCCTATGATCATTGTCAAACTAGAGATTCAAATTCAGTGAGAGTTGAAAAGTTGAAGTCAATTATGCAAAAAGAAAAGGCTGGGCAAAACAAGGCTTAGTTGCAAAGAACTCCAAGCAAGGAAGCAAAACAAAGAGAATCCAAAAAGCTTAGCTTAGGGGGAAAAAGTCGAACCGAGGGCCTGCGACTATGATGTTCATGAGTTGTACTCAGTTATTGGACTAAAAGTGTGACTTCTTCATAGTGTGTAGGGGTAAGAAGTGTGTGTGTGTGTGTGTGTGTGTGTGCATTTGCATCTCTCTAATACTGCTGAATATCAATAAAGAATTTGTGTTGGTTACAAAATCATGCCTTGTGCTTGTGTATGTCCTTTGAGTGTGGGTTGTGAGTCCTAAGTTGAGGAATTTGGCAGCCATTTACTAGGCCCCCTCATTCTCATCCGCATTGATTGGGATGAATGTGTGAGGCTCTTGTTGAGTCAATTGCAAGTTGTGAAAGAGAAGCTTGCTCGTTGTAAAGATATGGCACACATAGGAGTACCTCTTCCAAGAGGAAGAGGAAGGGCACCAAGAGCACATAGAGTTACAGACCTAGCAGTGATGTTGGGAAGAATCCAAGTGAGATTGGATGCAATGGAGAATATACAAAGGAGAGGAGGTGGAGCTGTTAAGGAAAGTGATAACAAAGGAGAAATCCTAGAGATTCAAGAAAGAAAGATAGATGCTCAAGAGGAAAGACTTCTGCGAGCGATTGCATGGCTAGGAAGTAAACCAAAGATGTATACCCCCAGCTATGGTAGAAGCTTGACTCCTGAGGATCCTATCAAGTGGACCTCAGAGCTAGAATATTATTTTGATTAAGAGTCCATAGAGAATTAAAGAAGGTGAAGTTTGCTTTTATGAAACTGAAGGTCCATCCATCCTCATGGTGCGATCATATGCAGTTGGAGAGAAAACCAAGGTCAAAACTCGGGACATAATGGTTGCAATGCTGAGAGGCAAGTTCTTACCTTCAAATTATCAGCTGAAGCAGTAGTTTATTCAAGAAGCTGCATAATTTGAGGCAAAAAGAGATGAATGTGAAAGACCACACGAAGGAATTTTACAAACTCATGATTAGAGTTGGTCATGTTGAAGTTGATCAAGAGAAGACATCAAGGTATTTAATGGACTCCGCCTTTCAATTCAAGATGAGATTGGAATGTTTCCATTGAAGTTAGTGAAAAGGCCTATCAATGTGCATTGAAGGTGGAAGAAAAGTTGTCTAGAAAGGCAAAATACCTCTAGAGGTAGAGGAAGGTTCTCAAGAGGAGGACAAGCGAGCAGCAATAAGGGACAACCTACTCAAAAGGAGAAGCCAGCACTTCACAAAAACCAGAATCAAACACAGAGGAAAACGGTATCCTTCTAGAGGAAGGGGATACACTGGTAGAGGAAGAGGTAGAGGATTCTTGGGAAAGTGTTTTGAGTGTGGAGAATATGCTGGACATAGAGCATATGAATGTCCTAAAACATTTCAGAACAGCAATAAGAAAGTTGAAGCAAGCAATCATGTTGCTCTTGTGGGCAAGGAGAGTGTTGGATCTCCAACACATACACAAGAAACTGGAGCATAGTGAAACTCTCTTGATGAAAAGAGTGCTGATAAAACCAGCCAAGGAAGCGAATGAACCAATGCAAAGAAAGAATTTTTTCGGACTATGCAAAAACGGACGTAAGTGTTGTAAGGTTATTGATGGTGGTAGCATGGATAACCTAGTTGCTAATGAGATGGTAGGAAAGTTTGGGCTGGAATGATTGGTGCATCCCAGTCCACGACAGGTGTCTTCGTTGCTTAAGGGGCATCATGTGTAGTAGTAAAGAAGCAATGTAAAGTGAATTTTCAGATTGGGGCTTACAAGGATGAAGTGATGTGTGACATAATGCCCATGGATGTTTGTCAAGTGTTGTTGGGTAGACCGTGGTATTATGATAGAAAGGCTATGCATAATGGAAGAGCAAACATTTACAGAATTTAAAGATGCATTTACAGAATTCAGAAGGATGGTAGAAGGTTCACATTGATCCCATTGAAGGATAGCAGAGAAAAGGTGGACAGCAGCTCTAAAATGTGTATGATTTCTAATAAGCAATTTTTGAAGGGAGTAAAGAAGGAGAGGTGTTTGGCTTTCATTCCCCATAAAGGTTGGGGCAATGGAGAACATAAATGAAATTCCACATGAGGTGAGTAGTTTGTTGAATGAATATGTTGATATTGTTTCTAGAGATTTGTTAGATGGATTGCCACCTATGAGAAGCATTAACCATCATATGAATCTAGTGTCTAGATCAAGTTTTCCTAACAAAGCAATGTATAGGTTAACACCTATGGAGAATGAAGAGGTGAAGAGACAAGTGGATGAGCTGTTGGAGAAGGGTTTTATCAGAGAAAGTTTGAGCCTATGTGCAGTTCTAGCGACGTTAGCAACTAAGAAGGGTGGGGATGGCAGATGTGCACAAACTCACATGCTATAAACAAGATAACTATCAAATATAGATTTCCATTGCCAAGAATGGATGATTTGATGGACTAGTTGAGTGAAGCAAGATACTTCACCAAACTGGATTTGAAGTGTGGGTAAACATCAAATTCAGATTAGAGAGAGGGATGAGTGGAGTACAGCATTCAAAACAAATGATGGATTGTAAGAGTGGCTTGTTATGCCACTCGGGTTTTTAAATGCTCCAAATACATTCATGAGACTCGTGAAAGAGTGCTGAAACCTTACTTAGGCAAGTTTGTTATTGTCTACCTTGATGATATTTTGATTTTTAATACAAGTAAAGAAGAGCATTTGTTGCATTTGTAGTTGGTATTGCAAAGATTGAAAGAGGAAAAGTTGTTGGTCAACCTAAAGAAAATGTAGCTTCATGAAGGAGTTGATATATTTGGGATTTGTAATATCAAGAGAAGGGTTGAAGATGGATCCAATGAAAATAAAAGCAATAGTAGAATGGCCATCACCGAGAACAATGTTTGAGGCTAGAAGCTTTCATGGGTTAGCAAATTTCTATAGAAAATTCATTTTAAAACCTCATTGATATGTGTGCACCCATTACAGAGACGATGAGAAGTGATAAAGAAGTTTGTATAGACTGTTGTAGTAGAGGAGAGCTTTCAGTTTTGAAAAAAAAGTAACAGATCAACCAATATTAGCATTGCCAAACTTCAATGAAGTCTTCAAAATAGATTGTGATGCAAGCTGGAACAGCCATTGGAGCAGTACTAAGTCAAGAAGCCAAAAGGTATGCCCATAGGTTACTTCAGCGAGAAGCTGAATCAAGCAAAGCATAAATATTGTATCTATGACCAAGAATTTTATGCTATGATACAAGCTCTCAAGAGGTGGAGGCACTATTTGTTGCCCAAAGAAATTGTATCATACACGGATCACCAAGCACTGCAGTTAAAAACAGCCAAGGTAAGTTGAATCAAAAACATATGAAGTGGGTCAAGTTTCTTCAAATTTATTCTTTTGTTTTGAAGTGGTCAACAAATAAGAGATGCTTTGAGTAGGAGAGTTCTTGCGATGCATAAATCCAACCAGTATGCATAGGACTCCACAGCTGGAATAATTTTTGCAGAATGGGGTTTGTTGTTCAATTGACAGCAGTTGCGCATACCAGAAAGTTCAATGAGGGAGAACTTGATAAGGGAGAAGCATAGTGGAGGCCTTGTCAGCACACGGGTATTAACAAAACACTAGCACAGCCAAATGAGAGTTACTATTGGCCGAAAATGAGTGTGGACATCAAGAAATTTGTGCACCGATGTAGAGTTTGTCAACATGCTAAAGGCAAAAGTCAACATACAAGTTTATATCATCCTTTACAATTCCGGAAAGACCATGGGAGGAGATAAGCATGGATTTCGTTCTTTGGCCACCTTTGGGCTCCCAAGAACTCAAAGAGCAAATGATTCTTTTTTAAAGATGTTGATAGATTTTCTAAGATGGCACACTTCATAGCTTGTAAGAAGACAAGTGATGCCACACATGTTGCAAATTTGTTCTTCAAGGAAGTGGTAAGATTGCATGGCTTACCAAGGAGCATAGTGTTAGATAGAGATACAAGGTTTGTTGGGCACTTTTGGAGAACATTGTGGAGAAAGTTGGGAACAAGATTGGACTTTAGTTCAGCATATCATCCTCAAATGGATGGACAAACAGAAGTAATGAACCAAAGTCTTGGTAATTTGCTAAGATGCTTGGTGGGAGACAAGCCTAAACAATGGGATATGACATTGGCACAAGCTGAGTTTGAATATAACTCAATAAACAGAAGTACAACAATCAGTCCGTTTCAAATATTGTATGGTTGCAGCCCTAGAAGCGTGAGTGAGTGCGAAGTACAGTTGAGATGAGAAAAAGAGTTGAAGCGGAGGATTTTGCAGTGTATGCATGAAGTGCATAGAGAAGTGAAGAAGAAACTGGAAGAAAGTAGTATGAAGTAAAAACAGTGAGCTGATCAGTCAAGAAGAGAGCTGGATATTCAAGTAGGTGACTTGGTTTTGGGCCTGGCACATTTGCGTAAGGAGAGGATTTTTCAAATGATCAAACAACAAGCTCAGGTGGAAAAAGTTTGGGCCTTGTAGAGTTTTGAGAAGATTTTCAGCAAATGCATATGAGATAGAGAACTACCAAATAGGGTAGACATACTACCTATCTTCAACATAGTGAATTTGTATCTTTACTTTAAGAGACAAACAAGCGGTGAAGATTCAAATTCTACAAGTGGTGATTGGAGGCAGTAGTTGCCTAAGAAAGCTAAATTTAAGAACTTGATAAAGTGTCAGATGGGCGGATCAGTAAGAAGACAAAAGATAAAAATACTAGGTAAAGTGGAAAAACAAAGTAGTTGAAGATGCAACTTGGATGAGTCCATCCGAAGTTGACAAGTACGGAAAAACAAATGAAAATCTCAGGGCAAGTTCATGAGCAAGAGCTCATGGACACATTCATTACCCCAGGTGTCCAATGCAGGAGTGTACTGGTGCATGAACAATCTTGCATCAACCAAAAACATGGGTTGGGTTCTTGTGCACATGTGGTTGCATTTATACAGCTTGTCGGTTTGGATGGCAAGGTTGCACGCGTGGAGGAAGCTCGTACACAATCTTGAAACATCATCACAAGCTCAAAATGATATCGCAGCTAAGGAAAAGGGAGGAGGAGACAGATTCGGCCATTTCCCATAGGTCAAGTGACCTCTTTTAGGTATAACAGAAAAAAGCCACTTTGCACAAAGGACGGATATGAAACTGCCAGATTGCTCAAGCAGCATCTACGTAAGCACCACGGTAGTTTCACAATCGTTGGTCTGTTAGAACTGGCAGTTTTCCCCAGCTTAAGAAAAACAAGAGCAACACCCAAAATTTCAAATTTCACCACATAAGCCAGGTTTTTCAAGATCTTTGGGACTCCAAGAGATGCCAATCATCAATGTTAGACAGGAGATTCTAAGTCAGTGAGAGACTTAAAGAGTTGGAGTCAATTATGCAAAAGAAAAGGCTGAGCAAAACAAGGCTCAATTCCAAAGAACTCCAAGCGATGGAACAAAACAGAGAGAATGTAGAGAGTTTATCTTAGAGGAAAGAAAGCAGAGCCGAGGCCTACGGGTGTGATATTCATGAGTTGTTATCATTGGACTGAAAGTGTGACTTCTTCATATTCTATAGGTGTAGAGAGAGTGTGTGTGTGTGCATTTACATCTCTGTAATACTGCTGAATATCAATAAATAATGTGTGTTGGTTCTAGAACTATGCCCTATGCTTGTGTTTGTGCTTTGAGTGTGGGTTGTGAGTCGTAAGATAGGGAGTTTGGCAAACATTTATTTGGCCCCCTCATTCCCTTCTACATCAACCATGTAAGCTTTGTTTGAGTTTTATTTGTATTCAGACTTTGCAGGCTTAGGTTTGACAAAGGTTTGTATCATAATAAAGGTGCATCGCATCAAATCTTTAGTGGATATGAGTAGTGGAGCTGAGGCAAATGGGCGTAAATTCCTAAACAGTTAATATACCTTCCAAAGGCTTGCAAAATGCAATAAAATTATATGACAAAAATACAATCAAGACTGGGTCTAATGGAAGTCGATGGATGTCAAGACTCAATTTTACATGCAAATAAAGGAGATCTGGTGGCTGGAGT
Source organism: Taxus wallichiana var. yunnanensis (assembly GCA_018340775.1). Lineage (NCBI taxonomy): Eukaryota > Viridiplantae > Streptophyta > Pinopsida > Cupressales > Taxaceae > Taxus > Taxus wallichiana. Next base: position 1,025,727,012 of record CM031239.1, read on the forward strand.
TGTCAACGCCTCAACACCATATGATGCCATCCATTTCCTATATCAATCTCAGGGCACCGTGTAGAGAGGAATTGACAAAAGCAATAGCTGCAATACACTTTCTACTTACCACACAAAACCATCCTGTCACTATCCTACGTCTATTTTACTACTGCAAACCTACACTGAAAAAATTGGGAAAAAAGCGGACTCGCCAAGGCGGTGAACAAAATCTGCAGCCTCATCAAGGGAAACTTGGACTCGGAACAGCTAGTCCTCACCTGGATTCACGAAGTCTTATTACTGTGATTTGGATACAGAAATATTTGTAGTAGTTCAAGCAAAGCATGTATCCATAGGCTCACAATAAATGAAAAAAGAAAGTTGATCAATGTCATACAATTGTGGAAGCAATTGTCAAGCAAATTATAACAAATATGGATTCACAATTGCCAATCCTCATAAGATTGCATATGAAATGGTGAAAAGTGGAACATTAAAAGGTCCTTGATACTGAGTCAAATAAAGCAGGCAGAGATAATGACGTATACATGAGAGATGAATCCATCTCATGGTAGGTACAACAAAGTTTAGACTGAGTGTCACTTGACCTTGGTTTGAAGGAAGCTAGTATAGACCAATAGGTTAAAGCGATTCTTCAGGAAAAGAAATGCTGAGAGCTTAAGCTGTTGAAATTTTGAACAGTTTTAGTTAGAAGTGCAACTAAATTCAATTCCAGGAAATAAATATTACAAAAGGTTAATGTCTTGCATTTGGACAATTATATAAAAATCGTGGATAAATGAGTCAACTAAAATTAGGAAGTAATAATGTTTTAACCTACAGCTAAATTTTCAAAAGCTTCATTGAAACGCTGAAGAAGCAACTGCATTTCATTCCCTTCACCTCCATAAAAGGCAATTGATTCAGCATTTTCTCGAATGCGCACAAGTCCATAACGAAAATCTGCCTCCTTTTTCTCTTGCATAAAGTTCAGGGTAACCAATCCCTATAGCAATTAAACAAGTGGATAAATAAGCACCTCAGGTTTAAAGAAAGCTATTCTTCACAAGTATAAAAGGTCAAAAGAGAGAAATATAGTTAAAATTACACAACATAAATACAATCACATATTTACCTTTCCTACAAGGACGCTGATGGCCGTTCCCCCAAGAGAGTAAACAATAAGCACCACAAATAATGGTGGATAAATTCCAAAGAGAATGTTGCTGAAAGATATCAAGTCTACTGCTGCTGTAAATAGCGTCAAAGAAAATGAAAGGGCAGTCCCAGTAAAAGAACTGACATCATCCACAATCCGTTGATCTGGATTATCTATGAGTGACTGTGATTGTATCTTGTAGAAAGTTCGGTTCCCAAAATAACGGTCCAAATAATAGTTTGTCATCCAGGCCCGCCATCTCAAAGCAAGTGTCTCCCTTCCATAATCTCTCAAGACAAAAACCTGCATAGATAAATAAATTTTAATTCCTTTAAGAAAGTATGGATAAGCTGGAGTGGGTGCATTCCAGAATTGAAAGCAGAACTCATAAGTGTCAGCAGATTGTGCCCAAATTTAAATAGTTGTACATCCCCAGAAACTTAAATTACTACAAGCTTGAATGTAGTAGCCTATTGTGCAAGAAATTACCTTTGGAGCAAAGCAAGTGGCAGAAGAGAACTACCCATAGTCTCTTTGGAGATCTAATACTCAAGATAGATGAAAGGTGAGGTTTGCTGGCTGAAGTGATGACTCAAGGTCGAGACTAGTCTATTGCTGGCCCTTAATTAGTCGTTAAACACTCATACAATATGGCAATCAAAAAGCCAATAAATACAGAAGTCCACCATTGCAATCACATATCAAATGTATACATTATGAAAACCATAACCTTGAATTCCACATTCGCAGGGTATGACCCTCAAAAGAAGAGTTGTCATCAAAAAGTTATAGTGACTATTGGGAAACTGAAAATATTGTTTTAGGTAGAAAGAACCCCTTGGGGAGTTGTAGCTAAAGAAACAGTACATGGCATACATGGGTAAAGATTCCAAATTTTTGCATCATAGAGACATGATGGGCACGGCATCATTATAAAAATCTTTGCTTGAAGGAAGAGGATTTCGTTGCAAAAATTAGTACTGTCCAGTTTGGTTAGGACAAGCAGAACCAGATTTTTGCCTATTTGTTTGTCAGTGTCACCAATGTGCTATGCTTGATATAATAAGAAGTATGCTATTGAGTTATCTTCTCTCTTACAACGAAGAATCCTTTTGGGATGCTCCATAAGACAACAGCTGCAGTTTCAATTTAGCTCTCAATATGCAGCGTTACATAAATGAGGTTTCACATAAAGGTTTACAAGGGATAAATAAGATAAGAGTGTTCCTTTTGTTTTTTTTTCAACATAGAGGCCAAGGGATGAATGCAGAGCTCCTTGCCCAATTCACTGTCAAGAAGAAAAAGAGGAAGCAAGAGGTAGTTGTTGAGACATCTCCATTATAAGGGGGAATTTCCTTTCACATCCTGGATGGTTTTGGTCGCGACATTGTCCCTTGCACTTCTAATAGGCATCTTTTCAAATGCACAAGTTACCTTAGTCAGCTTAGGGTTGGTAGAGTAGAAAAATTTTCAAATCAATCACATATATAGACACGTGTACCCTTACCTATTAGGGGCATCTTGCAATCCCACATCAAAAGAACCTCTAAGAAGAACATTGAGCCAAGCATTGAAGTGTCTTCTTTTTTAGAGCACATTACATCAGATCTATTCAAATCTGAACATATATATCGAGTTTGCCCTAGATCACATCAACATTAAGTTGCTGCATTTGTATTTGTGTTAGAATTTGTGGAGGACAAAATTCATAAAAAAATTAATTACTACAAAAATCAGCCATAAAATTTGTTATTAAGTTTGACTACAAGAAGTATTCTACTTGTATTTTAGATTAAATATCCAAAAACAAAATAATGAACTCCAATGATTTCTAATGAATTTCAACAACTTTCAATGAATTTTTTAGTCATATTTGGCACTCGGCGAATTTCAAATTTTTTACATCAAATCGCCAAATGCAGTTACTTAGCATCTATGCACTAAAAATAAGCCAAGTGTCATTTCCAAGTGTTAAGTTTCGAATTAGGGCTCCATCTTTATTTACATTTTCTTAACTCCACTCAACCATAGGACTTGAAGAATTGTGTGGCTTGATCCCACTTCTATGTATTGGTACATGGTGCAGCACTCATCATGTCAACGAGGATGAAGTTGGGAGGAGAAGAGGACTAGGAGGAGAGAGACTCATTGGCATTAGCACCACCACCAATACCTCATATGTGATCCAAATTGGAGCATGAAAGTTAATAAACATCAGCTAGCTAAGCCATTATTCTCAAAATTAGTCATATTGATTAAAGTATGCAGCTTGCAACACTCTCATTCATCCAAGAATACATAGTTCAGTATGATCAGAAGTTTGCAAAAGACTCAGGGACAGATACATAGGCAGAATGGTTCAAGGGTCAGTAATAATTGTGAACAAACAAACAGGTAACAAGTTCAACCGTGGTCACACTCATCAAACATGTTTGACTAGGGTAGAAACCGTTGTGCAGACAAGCCACCAGGATATGTTGACTTATTTCAAAACCATCACATGTTGACAATAGAGCAGATTTCCATGGGATTCCAAGGAGCTGAAACATTTGGAACTCTATGTTTTTGAAGGCTTTTACCATTTGGGGCCTGGGCTTGCCTATCAATTCATTAGCTAATATTTGCATAAAAATACACCCCTTAGGGAACTTTTAAAATCATCTTAGGCTCCTGGTTTGTGTTGTAACATTGAAGAGCAGCAGTAGGAGAGTGTTTAGAGAAAGTTGCAGAGAATAGCAAGTCTTGAAAGCACGGTTACTCAGTTATTGGTGTTCTTGGAGAACTTGAATAGGAAATTGGCTTGCAAAAATGAAAAAGGTAGTGACAAGAGAAGGCTTAGACCTCACTCTTCTAGAGTTTCTTCCCATGTAGGGTTCTCTAGGGTAATAATTGTGTTATGAGCACCATTTTTCTTTGTTTTTCAGTTTGTGTGTTTGTTTCTTACATTCAGACAACTACATACAATTAATCTCAACTCTTAATAACTCAATTCTTGCAAAAATTACTCTTTTCTTAAGCAAAGTACTTAGTACTTAGAGGATAGCAAGCATAAGTAAGTAAGAGGTTGTTCCTTAAAAAGATTCGTGTTGATGAGTTACCTATGGAATATCTATACTAATTATGGATCAGACAGGTATCAGAGCAAGGTTGTTTTCTTTGTTGTGTGACTTCGTGTGACCGTTTTGTAGATTGTACTCACTAAAACAGCTAGTGCAAGTGGACCGTGCGAATGGTTCCGTTGCAAAAAGAGATCCACAAGTGAGTGGAATAAAGAAGTGAGATGCATGGCTCATGAAGTGGAACCTCAAGCTGAAAAGGAGGCAACATTCAACAAGTTGGAGGGAGATCTTGCTAGCATTTCTCAATCCATTTTAGAAGCCTGATAAGTTGTAGATGATCATGGAGCCTCTCATGGGAAAGCTAGGAGCCTTCATGGAGATTCCAAAAGCAAATGAAGAGCACCAGTCTTCATCCTAACAGAAGGAGCAGCCCTATGCTAACCAAGCACCTCCAAATCAACATCCATTCAAAGTGGAGGCCAAACTAAAGATTCAGCCCTGCGAAGGTAAGTCGGTGCTGAAAAACTTGATTATTGGTTTTCCCAACTTGGGATATCTTTCAGTTTACATCAGATTAATGAAGAGCGGAAATTTTCTCTTGAATGTTTGAAATTATTAAGAGTCACTCAAGCCAAAAGATTGATTAATGCTAGTGGGAACTTGGGAACTTTGTTTTGCTGCTTTTGAGAGATAAGAAAGATAATATAATTGAATATAAAGCTTCTCCTGGTATGTCTACTAACAAAAGTACAAGAAAATGAAATAGTCGTTGCAGCAATTTGGGGAAATTTTCTAAGAACCTATAGGTGTACCACTAAAGAGAGCAGTGGAACATGAGATTCAAATGTTAACAAATTGCCCTCCTCCCCATATTGGTCTTTATCGACAATCATTGATGGAAGCTAAAGAGGTAAAGAAACAATTACAAGTTTCATTAGACCAAGGTGCAATCAGTCCTAGCACTTCTTCTATTGCTGTTGTACCCAGAATGGAGGATGTGCATTGATTACAGGACCTTGAATAAGATAACCATCAAGAACAGGAACCCTCTTTCACATATAAATGATTTGTTGAACCAACTTTAGCATGCAAAGTACTTCACAAAGTTGGACTTGAAATCTGCGTATCACCAAGTCAGATTCAAGGAGGATGTGTGGAGAACATCATTCAAGAAAAGGCAAGATTTGTATGAGTGGCTTGTATTTCCTTTTACATTGTGTAATGCTCTTGTTACTTTTATGAGGTTAATGAATGAAGTTTTGAGACCATCCATAGATTCTTATGTCATTGTTTATATTGATTTTCAGCAAGACTTATGATGAGCATCTAATGCATTTGAAACAAGTCTTGCAAGTTTTGAAGGAGAAAAGTTGATCAGGATCCTGGGAGGTTGGAGGGGCAACACTCAAAATGTGTTATATGTGTATGCGGAAGCAATATGAAGTAAGATTCCAAATAGAGAAAATAATAGAATTGGAACATAAAGTATTAATAATGTGTGTGTTTTGTACATGGCATACTCTCAAGGGAGATGTATAGTTGTTTATCTTCTACCGTCCAATTGCTATCTACTGCTAAAAATATGTATATATAGATTACAAAGCTGTGAAGGCTTAAAAAACTGTTATAGAAGTTGAATTGTTTGGGCTTCCATGTGTGAATTTTCGCCCTCCGATGGTTGAATTCAATGGTATCAAAAGTTGATGGTTAAAAAAATTGCAGCAGAGCACTTCCTCTCAGCCTTTCAAGGGGAACCCCTTGACTCAAATCGGGGGCTCTGCCCCCATCGAAACGGAGACAGAAGTGTTTTCAGCACCTACCGGTACCGAGTTGTGTGAGTTATCCTTAGCAGTGTGGCATGTAAGTGTCTATGATCCTGAGGAAGGCATCGCTGGAAACCACATAAGTTTTGGTGCACGTATGGATGGCACGATGTTTGATCTTCCCAAATTTGTGCTGTCTCACTATAGATGTGTGTGTGGCATCTAATGGAGATGGATTGATAATCTTGGAGGTGGCGAAACTCTAGAAGTGGTTTTTGAGTTCCATAGACCATTGAACAGGAAACATCATTACCACAAGCTATGATCATGGCCTTAGCAGTATCATTAGAGCTAATCTTAAAGGATCCACTTGGTTTGCACAACAATCACTTGTCTACGTGGAGCATGTGATTGGAGATGGAGAGCTGAGAATTGATCTTGCAAAAGTAGAAGCCATTTTGAAGTGGCCGAAGCCTTTCAAGGCGACAGAGACGAGGAGGTTGCTACGGGTTGTCCAATACTTGAGAGTTAAACAAAATTTTCTCTGACATAGCAGCATCTTTGAACTTCATGAAATCAAATGATAAGTCTTTTACTTGGGTTAGAAATCAACTAAAAAGCATTAGTTAAATTGAAGAAAAAGAATAGTGATGCATCTATTTTGGCACAACCTAATTTGTAGCTACCATCTAAGGTGGAAATGAATACAGGTGATTATGTTATGGGAGTTGTCCAATAACAAAGAGGTAAGCCCATTTGCTATCATTCAACATGTTTTCATAGGTCCATCTTGAATTATTACCAATAGAATAAGGAGTTGTATGCTCTTGTACAAGTGGTTAAAAAATGGAAGTATTCTCTATGGGAAAGGAAAATCCACACAAATCATAAACTGCTACAATATTTACAAGCACAATCTAAATTGCAATAAGTAAAGGTATTACAAATGGGTAAGTTTCCTACAACAAATTTTATTTGGTTATCAAATATTAGAAATTTGTGAGCTCTAAATCAGAACTTAGTGAAACTATTAAGGCATAGGGCAAGTGAGAAATCGTCTGAAACTTGGAGAACCATGTCAGCAGCGAAAACTCATCGAGTTTTTCCAACAAATTTCGTCATTACTCGGGAAAACTAGCCGAGTTTTCCATGTCGACTCAACTGCCAATGCATGTAACGCCCAGCTTAAAAAACATCATTTTTACATATGAAGCCTACGTTTTTCTGCATTTCCCTTTGCAAATACAGTGAATGTGATTGATTGGCATGCCATTGGAGCTAGGTTTTTCAGCATATAAAGGATATATCAACATATAGTCAGCAAAAATAACAAATTTGAAACAAAGATCTAGAGCATTCAAGTAAGAATGATAAGTTGATAACATTACTTTCTATTTTTCTAAGTTTCTAGTTCCTTATTCACTAGAGTTTGCAACATTCCATATTCAATTACTTAATCTTCTGCTTCTTCCTTTGATTAGCAGCTAGGGTTTCCATCTAAAACAAAAAAATTGTTCTTTATAGAGTTTCTACTATCTACATTTATAAGAATGACATCAACATCCTGGTTCAACTACACTTGAACAAGCATAAGTCCAATGACCCCTATTGGAAGCATTGTGAATAGGTAGATGTCAAATGTATGACATGCAATTATTGTGGGATGAAGATGAATGGAGGTGTCAATCACCTCAAATACCACATCGCACAAATATCAAGAAAAGATGTGGTAGTGTGCAAACAAACGCTGCTTAAGGCTCAAAGTGAGATGGCCGCATACCTTACGAGTTATGTAGAGGAAAGTTGAAGCACTTGAAGCCTTAGTGAATAGGAGGACAGCAAGAAATGATTACGATATTAAAGCCATTTCTAGTGCCCCAATTTTAGGGGGACAAGGACGGGGACACAACTCATCTCTGGATATAATTCGGGTTCTTTTTGTCCCTCAAAATAGTTCTTGGGCACAACCTTCACTCGAAGGTACTAATTGGAACTAGGAAGTGCACAAGGAAGCAAGGATAGCTGTGGAAAACTTTTGGTACTACAACAACATTCCCTCGATGTGGCAAAAGCTCATACTAGGAGAATTTAGTCACTACATTGACCATTGTCGGGAAGGGGTTCAAGGCTCCTACTCCTCATGATTTGAGTGGCCTGTTGTTGGAGGATTCCGTCAAATGTATGCAAGGTATTGTAGAAAAGCAAAAAAAGTATGGCAAAAGAAGTTTTTCTTTTCTTTTATGTTTATAGTTTTTAAAGGTTGACAAGTCATTATTAGGTCAGTCCTTTGTGTTGATAGTAATGTCATTATATTTGTGGTGAAAATGTGTCTAGTAATTGTCATTTTGTGACATTAAATTTGTGTTATTGTAAAAGTCCGAAAATATTAAAAAAATTGCTTCACTTTTTCCGGATGCATTATCGCATGACGCGACATCCTAGAAAATAATTTGTTTCATATTGCGGGGAGAAAAGAATATCACAATGTGGAAACAAATGTGCTTGAAAACCGCATGTGTTGAGTAAGCAAAGAAGATTATCGGAGGACGAAGGCAATGAAGGCCGGAGGTCAATTCAAGCGACCTCTTGTCGATCAACGCACAAGGCCACATGAAGGTTTGGTGGCATTTTTTCATAGTGTGTTCAATTTCAATTGTGTGTGGTGTGCTTGATTTCGGTGTTCTGTTGTTTTGTTTGGTTTGCTAAATAAGAAGAAATTTCACATTGAAGGGGAACATAATCCAATGTTCCATTTCCATTTGTGTGTGAGCAAAATTTTCTATGTTATTCCCTAAGGTGAGATATTGATGAAAGCTGATGAAAGTACTGCACATCGTGATGTGGTTGTTGGTAAGCCACTTGCAAAACCATCATTTGTGGTTTGTGGTAAACCACTTGTAAAACCACCACTTTTGGTTGTTGGTAAACCATTTGCAAAACCATCATCTTTTGGTTTGTGGTAAACCACTTGTAAAACCACCTCTTTGGTTTTGGTTAGCCATATGCAAAACCATCACTGAGGTTTGTGGTTGTCCTTTGAAAATCACCTAATCATGAGCAGGTGTAAATACAAGACAGGTTTTCCCATGTTCGCACTTAGGGGGGAATGTTAGGAAATTAAGGTTAGTGTGAAACATTTATATGTGAGTTATGTTGTAATAACGTGATTATTACTCGCGTTAAATAGCAAATAATAATATTGTTATAGAGTTGTTATAATAAACAACTCATAACAATTATTGTTGAGTGAGTTACAACAAGTGGCGTAGAATAATGGTGAGTTGTTGTATGAGTTATTTGTGGAGATTAGCTCTCCCATTTTATAAGAAACATATTTCTTGCATAAATGAAAATGTATCCCAGATGAAATTGCAGCTGCAATATTATTTCTGGGTGTTTTATCTGTCAATTTATCTACCAAATTTTCAGGTTCAACTCGATCTAAAATCATTGCATGCCAATAAAACAGCAGACTTCCAAAGGATTCCAAGAAGCTGAAACGTTCAGAATTCTATGATTTCAAAGGCTTAGACCATTTGGGCTTTTCCTTTTCCTGTAGATTCATTTGCTAATATTTGTATATAAATACACCCCTTGGAGATCTTATTAATTATCTTAGGCTTTTAATTTGAGGTGTAGCACTGAACTGCAGAAGTAAGAGAGTGTTTAGAGCAAGTTGTTGAGCATAGAAAATCTTGAGAACACTTGCTCAGCCGTTGGTGATCTTGGAGGCCTTAAAATATTGAATTGGCTTGTAAAAGTGCAAGAGATTGTGGAAAGGGAAGGCTTAGACCTTGTTCTTTTGGAGTTTCTTCCCACATTGGGTTCTTCCAAGTAATCCTTGTGTTATGAGCTCCATTTTCTGTGTTTCTCGGTTCATGTGTTTGTTTCTTACATTCATATGACTATCTATGCAGCAATTAATTCCAGCACTTAACTCAATTCTTGCACAAATTATTGTTTTCTTAAGGAAACTCCTTAGAGAACAGCATGCATAAGTAATTGGGAGGTTTTTCCTTAAGATAAGATTTGTGTTGATGGGTTGGCTATGGAATATCTACGCTAATTGCAGATCAATTGCATCCTAGATTGGGCAGGAGGGGAGGAAAAGGGATGGCGTCCAGCTTTATACTTTTCTTCATTTTGATGTTTTCATGATCGGGTCTATCTCTAAGCTATTAGCATTACTTACACAATGGCTATTAGCCCCTTGCATGTGATATTCTGCATAGGAGTTCTGCAATGATGACTACCACATGTGCCTCCACAATCCATCAATGTCTGATGTTGACTGTTATAACCCTGAGACAACCAACATGCTAGATATTTATCCCTCCAAAACAAATGTATAATTTAAGATAGCTGGTTAGTGGTCGCCTAGAACAAAAAATTGAAACTATTACTACATGTCGATGTTATGACATGTCATATGGAGTCAAAATATCTCAAAATCTGCGCTAAAAGGATTATTGGGAGTGATGCATGGAAAGCAAATCCATTAAAACAACCATACCTGATTTTATTCAATGATTATTGGGAGTGAGCATGGGAAGCCAATCCATAACAACAACGAAACCCAATTTTATTTCAATCAACAGTTGGGATTTCTTTCTGATAAAGCTCAGGACAATGCAGCCATCCATGACTTGCCTGCCACTGTATCAACTAGAAAATCTAATTAAGTTTCTTCTGTGTGTACACCTATCCTTTTGAGTCTTGCATCCTCACCTATATTTCTTTCCTCTACGTCCATAGTTAGAATGGGACCTACTCCTCCAGTGTGCAGAATAGTGCCGTATCATGTAATCAACCAAAAACTCCAGTTTTATAAGGTTTACAAAAATTAAATGGATTACACCATATTTGGAAGTCTGCCCCTTTCCCACAGTTAGCCATGCAGACAACCCTATACGGTTAACAAGTTAACTGAATAAGATCATATGATAAATTATGTGAAGGAAAATGAACTTAATACTTCCTTATTTACTCAGTTCGAATTGCTGCAATTTTCTTTATACGTTTGAGTTATCAAAACAAAAACATTATGTGAGAGTAGAAGCTCTCAAAGGCGAATCAGGAATTTTTTAAGGAAATGATAAGGGTTTTCCCCAGAGATGGAAACTAAGACCACCTGGTCTTATTAATCTGCATATTCTTCCTCAACTGGTTAAAAGGATGAAATTGGCCAATATCATGACGAACTTGGGTAGAATAGATACAATTACGATCAATATTGCTGTCTATTAGATCGTCCAAGTTTGTTAAGGATTGACAGTAGTTATCTTTTAAAAATATTTGCCATTATTGAGTATCGACTTAATGTAAAAACAAGGAGAGGCCCTGCAGGATTTTCAGTAGACTCTTGGTTGGTGATCCTGTATTGCTGCAATTAAGTAATCCATTTCGGAATTGATTGCCTGTATTTATCTTTAATAGAAATTGTCCTCCTTGAAAGATTAAAAGGAAAAATGAAGAACATGAGGCACCCAGAGTTACTTCATTATTTATTTGTGCATGAACATATGATGTTGATTAAGGGGATTGCATAAATGTTTATGCATATGTCAGTTTGTATGCACTGATCTGTGATAGCAAATAAGTTGTTAGTATTGAATGTTGTGAGGCATATCACTCTTGAGCATTGACTTATTGTTATATTATCCTTCAACATTGATTTGTTATCATGATTTGAAAAACTAAATTAGAACTGGTTTTCATATTCTAAGAAGACACTAGTACGGTACTACAGTATAAAATGAAGTTCAAACCCTTTTCTACATTGACTATAAACCTTTTGGTTGTCTTTCCATGCGAGTTAGCAAGGGACTATCTTCCAAGCACCCTCGATTTTCCATCTGCATGATCCCAGCAATGTCATTTTTTTATATGAATGTTGAGTCATAAACTAATACTGCATAAACAGACCCATGTTGCATTCACATGCGACACTAGGCTACAATAGTTTGAATATAAACTCACAAAAGTTCTAGCTCACACCACTCTTCAAGACTACCTGCAGCTACAACCAACACAGAGATACTTCCTTGTGGTAAGAAACCTAGATAGGGGGTGGTGGGAGAGGGTATACTAGCTCCCAACAAATAAACACATTTTAGGGCTTTATCGAGTTGTTTGTCCTGTAGGTAACTGACAGTAGGCAATGCAATTAATTCACCTTAGTCACAATAATATCCAGTTCAACCATTTATCGTACCATATAAATATAGAATACATACACTAAGAAAATATTGTGCTGGATAAAAAACAACTGGTAAAGGGAAACAAAAGGTTTCTAAATGGATCAAGTTCCAAAACTATTTCCTTGATTACATGGTTTGTCGAGCAGTACCTACAAGAGTGCAGCAATATGCTCACCGGAATTCCTCCGGCAAAAGCCCCTAAATAATACAGAAGTTGTTTTGTGAACTGCTCCTGGTCCTTGCCTGAAAAATGCCGATAGAGAAACAAGGGAGAAATCAAACCTCTCAATCATCATGAACAAACCATAAATCAGTTGATATCAATTTCTTGTCAGGATACTTTAACATGTATGTGCATATAGATCAATATATGCAAAATAAATGTGTTACCGTATGCCCATTATCTAAATGCATGTGTGTTGATTCATCTGCTAATTGTAGGCATATAATGCATGTCTGCATATGCAAAGGGTGTAAAAAGGGTGAAAGAAGAATCAACAAAATAAGGAGTGCAAGAGTGTGAAACATCAGCTACTCACTGGCTAGAGCATTATAAAAATCTCGTCCAAGGAAATTGAACCCAACACTGATTCCTGTAGTGGCCAAAGTGAGAGCAAATACACTAGCAAGTCTTAATCTAGCCTGAACTTTATCATCCGATGTCCAATACGGTGTGGCAACCTTCCAAAACCTATTAAGAAGTGTTTGAAGGTTTGAGCCTTCTCTCTGCCAAAAAGCAACTCTATTAAGAAACTTTTTAGCAAAGGAAAAGAAACACAATGCAGATACAAAGTCTCTCTCAACTACTAGAAAAATTAGAAACATTTTCGTTTTTAGCAAAATCAACACAGAAAATTGTTATAGAAGTCCTCAAGCATAAAACAGACAGCATTACTATTATTAGAAACACAACAGAGTTCAGCAGGACGTCCTCATCAGCAAAAGTTTGAAACAAACTCCTCTTATGATGAGGAAGCTGAAAAACAACTCAAAATCTGGTGAATTAAAGAGCAGGAATTTCTATAAACTGCAGGCTGAAATTCTGAAATGGAAGTGAATGTCTGATATCCACAAGGCATTCAAGATGGGCGACAATTTTCTTATAAGTATTCACAGACCTCCTGGTACCAATTGTGGAAACAGAAATCAAGGACAGCCCTTTAAACTGCAAAATCTTAATGTTACCAAAAGTATACTGGGTACTAAGGTAATAAGGTAAAAGAAAATGATGTGATAGCCAAGTGGAGATCACAGTTCAGACAACAACTTGTAAAAATAAACCATGCACACACACATAGTATGCCATAGCCAAATATTTTTTAATCTAAAGCAAACAAAAGGATATTGAAGTGCCTGATGTATATCATAGACAAAATTCTAAACTTAAACATCATGGACCCTAATATGAATAAATTAAGGCATCCTCATTGAAAAGAACAGCACAAGCATGATGTAGCAATACCTGAAAATAAAATAAAACGAGAAAAAAATGTAACATCCCTACAGGAAGATCAAAGTTCCCTGATGAGAGCAGTAAATTTATCAATTTTTCCACTAAAAATGTAATGTTACAAAAACTATGTTAAAGTCCACAAATGACCAAAGCAAATAATGGAACACAAAAGTACAGAAATTTACAATATACAATTAGTGGTACTAAAAGAAAACTCCAAGAATTACAATGCAAAAACATAATCTAGAAGCAATAGAACTAATAAATGGGGTAGAACCAAACGACTAAATCTTAGACACATGGGAAACTACAAAAACCCTAAAATGCAAATAAGGAATACAATTTCATATAGAGTACATGCAACTTAGGGGAAAACAGATTGTCCATGGCATCATTGCTTGACAGAAAAGTCAAATGAATGACAAATTAAAATCCATGTGCGTGTATAAAATCACTGCATTACAGCTAAACTATGCTTGCTTGTAAATATTGTGCAGGTGCTATTTGGCATCCATAAATGAAATCGGGAATCCCCTTACAATTTTTCTCCCAGGCAATGCAAGGCCAACAACCCTTAGCATATGATAAAATGTAATCATAATTCAATTTCCATCAATTTTTTGTTCATGGCAAATCATGGGTGAATTTATGGGCTGCCTTTAGAGAAGTGCGGGAAAGCATGGACTATATTCTAAAACTCGTATTCATAGGTCATGATCAAAGCTATCTCTTAATAGCTCTACCACAAGCTTGTGTCTGTTGAAATGGGGCATTTGAACATGGGCCACGCTCTAAGGCGTGTGTGCATTTCCACTGCACCACAAGCCTTAGGACAATTCAATCCTCATTATCTTATCATCTCAGTAAACCAATACTACTTTGTCGGCCAGTTACCTTGTGATCACTGATCACAGTGCATGGTTTCCAATAATTTGTTCATACTCAACTACACTGTGTAAGGCAATTCAGACTGTCTCATTCGTAGAAGAAATTAAACCAGCTTGATTCACATTTAAGATACTAATACTTAGATTTTAACCTATGTTTTATATACCCAGAAAACAGAATTAATTAAAGTGTGCCTCTGCTATATATCTGAGTAAGCCACAAACAGTTATACCACTTGACACTATCTAGCAATACACTGGCTATCATACATGCCCGTTGACCTCTGTATCTATAAGTTATAACCTATTCACTGTATTCACAACTTTCCAATTCCGTTTACTTCAAAAGTATACATGTTCTGTATACAGCAGCAACAATAATATATAATAACACCGGACAAAGACAATTTTACGCATCCCTGAATTAACTCATTACACTGCAAAGAAACTTAACTCAGAACAACGATGTTATAAATGGATGTGGGTGTGAAGAGCACCTTCATTTAAGAATGTGGATATATAGAGTACCTTCTTTTCTGCTGGAGTTTGATCCAGTCCCAAATCTTCAGTCAACTCTACGTTAGTATTGAGCTCATTGCCGGCTCGAATTCTTCCTGAAGTTTTATGTACAAGAAAGGTTCCCTTGTGCTTGTAAGGTTTATGGGGTTTGAAACCAGACAGGGAATTAGGAAAAGAAATATTTGAGTGCAGTAAGGTGAAGGACTTCGTCGAACAGAAACTTGGGTATGTTGGCAAAATGAAGGCCATGTTTTGTTAATTGTGATTTTAGCGAAGTGTGTTTGAAAATATGAGAAACTGTGAGCGCATGGATCGTGATTTTAATGGAAAATAAGTTGAGATGGGGCAGAGTATGCCCACCGCATATTATTATAAGTTCAGCGGGTTTTATCCAGATTAATATATCGAATTAATAAGCAGTGAGTTCGCATTCTCCCTTCACCATTGAATCGTTTGAAGCACTTTTAGTGGCTGCGTCCGTAGTCTCTTGATTGCCGTGGAAAGGGGGCCTTGCTCTACGAAATGAAATGAAAGATTTTAATGATGTCTACGAGACTGAGGAGTCTATGGGACCAAAAGAACTGATTTAAAATGAGTCTAGATTCTTTTCAATATCAGATCTTCTATTGTGAATCTTGAGCACAAATACCGTGATCTTTTCAAGTCTTGGTTCTTTGAATAACTCATTTAGTTTGTCCACCTTCAAGTCATTTTCGTACCAAACACGAATATCATCATAGGCTGAACACTCCATGATGAAGTGTCATTCCGTCTCAACCACCCCTGTACTGCAGAAAAGACAAGTTCTCCTTTCCCAATCCTCCTTGGGTATAGTCCATCTACTCGTTTCGCATCAAAGGTGATGTGATTCGGTCCTCTGTTGAGCTATTAAAATCCTTGCTTTACCCTTTATAGCTGCTCCAAGATAAGCTTTTTCATCATGCCCCAAGTGGGGTTAAATTCTTTGATGTAATAAGCTTTCTTACGACCAATCTGCCCTGTCCACATGGCAGTCCTAAATTTTTCTATCACATATTGTTTTATTTCCTGTTGTTGTTAGGACATTCCTGAAAGTTGATGCCCCACTTGTTCATCCATTTGTTGTTTTGCTTCATCCAAGTTTTCTTTCTACGCTCTAATTTTTCCTCCACAACCATTTTGGGCCAGTGATGATTATCCATGTTTTCAATCTTTTTCAAATAACTTAACAACTAAGTTATTGTTGATGCTTCCATCGGAAAGTACCTGCTTCACTGTAACAAGATCTCATAAGGAACCGTTGACTTGACTTTAAGAGTGCTTGTGATTAGATGTTTCTGAATTCTTTCTAATTGTCTCCATCCATGATTTGACATGCTACTTCCCCATACTTCGCAACCATAAAGAGCAACCGGGGTGACCAAAGAATCAAAAAGAGTTTTCTTAGTTTTCCAATCCCAAAGTTCGGTTGTCCTGCACCTATTTTGAAGTAGGTAAGATGTTTTCCAACCCCCCTGTATCCTTTTTGTTCTACATGTCTCCCAACTAAGTTTGTTGTGCAAATCAATCCCAAGATATTTGTATTTTATTACAATTTCCAATGGGCTCCCTTCAAAAAGAAAGTTAAGTTGTTTTTCCTTCCTTTTTAAAGAAAAAATCATTACTTTGGTTTCTTAATGTTCACTTGCATCCCTACTTCTGGCAAAAAAATTCTAAGGCTTTCAAATGATCCCTCAATCCTTGAGTTGTTTTTGAAATTAGAATAAGATCGTCGGCATATAAGAGTAACTTCACCACATAACATGTCAACTGTATGCCCCCTCCCTCGGTTTTGCTTAGCCATTCTTCAAGTTTGTCAATGTATAATCCAAACAAGGCGGGAGAGAGAAGACAACCTTGTTTGACACCAATGTCACTGCCAAAACATTCTGGCATACCCTCTCTGGTTTTGATTTTACCTCTGACCTACTCATAAAGCCTATGTACTATTGCTCTGAACTCATCTAGAATCCCAAGTTCCTCCATCCTGTTCCAAAGTTTGTCTCTAGGCACTATGTCAAAAGCTTTCTTAAAATCAACAAAGCAACAAAAGCTTCCTCGCCTTATGTATCCCAAACCTTTTCAATCAAGTGTCTAAGAGTGACGCAATGGTCGATGGTTGAGTGTCTAGGCCGGAAGCTTGTTTGCCCTTTTGCTATTTTACCCTCTCTTTCGCCCAACTGTTGATTCAACATTCCACCATGCCCCCAAAAATTTTACTAAGGAGCGGATTGACCATAATGGTGCAAGTAGTTTGATGGGTTATTGATATCACCACTTTTAAATAGAGGAATAACAACACTAGTTGTCCATTCCAATGGGAAGCCATTCGATTGATCTCATTGAATATTTTTTCTGATGTGCGGAGTGAGGGTCTCCACACCCCACTTTAAAAATTCAGCCTGAGAGCCCATCAATGTCTTGTGCTTTACCACTTGCTAGATTCATGATGCCATGCTTGATGTCTTCCACGGAGAAAAGCTCGGTCAAAGTATTAATTATGGGAGGGGTATCTTTCTGTTGAGGCCGCTCATAAAGGAACCTCACATACTCTAACCACTGAGCATCTATGATATTATTTTCTATGTGTTTTTTCTTTTGTTGCTGACTCCCTCCAAAAGCCTTTGGGATTGTGTTTTCCAAGAGAAATTAATTATTTCCTCCTCATACTCACATAACTTTCTTTTTTGTATTGTACCAATTTCTCATACTTTTTTATTTTCTTTGTTGTTGGCTAGATTTTACTGCATAGCACAAAACCTAGGCGATCATGAGATAAATCTCCCTCATTTAACCGGTGAGGCTCCGTGTCAGATTTGTCAATAAAAATGTGTTATTATCTATCAGGGGTTTTACTTTAACCACTTAGTTCATGAACCATAACTAAGAAGTTCTGCAGCAAGTAAGCGGTAAATTGCTCAAGAAAGGAAGTATTTTATAGAAGAAGGAAGTAAATGAAATACGAGAGAAGAAATGGAGAAGATGTGCATCCCAATTAGTAGATAGAAAGCTAATTTGCATGCACATAGAAGAAACTTAATAGATATGAACACACAGAATTATAAAACAAAGGCAGCTCTAGATCTAGATCTAAAATAACACAAAGTTTATCAAGAGATCTAAGATTCAAAGCAAGAAACACAGTACACCGTGACACAAAGTTCTCTGGAAACCTGCTCCTTTGTATTCCTTTGCTCCAAGTTGCTCTCAGGAGTTCAGACAAAGTCTAGAACTCGGGATTCACGCTACAAATTCGATTGATCATTAACCGAAGGTTCTTTCTCTACTTATAGAATGTAGAGGGGCAATTACAAGTTGGAAGCTTTTAGTTGAACTGGCACATGTGGAAGTCGGAAAGAAACAACTGGCAATCTTCCTCCTGGAATTCCTCTTTGCGTGACATGTATGATTTTATGGCGAAAATAGAATCTTCTACTTTGCACGTGCCACCTATCTCCAAGTAGTTGACTTCTTCAAGTAATGGCTTTTAAACCAATCACTTAAGTTGTATAATTGAATTGATCGCTCAATTACTTTGTCGAAGGAAAGAAGAAGGAAGAGGAAAGCTGACTTTGTCGGAGGAAAGAAGAAGGAAGAGGAAAGCTAACTTTGTCTTTTTTCATTCATGTCAATGATTGCAAACCGATTGATTCAAGTTGGATCTGGATCTCGAAACAAACAATTAGTTGGATCTTGCAGGTGGATGATCGGAAACAAGTGGGGAATTGCAGCGTTGGAATTGGAAGCAAGCTGGAATTTTGCCTTCGCATTGTCTTCTCTTTTATCCTTGAAGCTTTTGCAGTTCTTCTGTTGTACATGCATCAGTGCAAGGTTGGCCGTAGATAACTCATCATCCTTATTTTTAATTGCATATGAGCAATTAAAAATTCTGGAAAGCACTCAGGGTGAATGAAAATTCAATGAAAGCTTCAACTGGAAGATGAGAGCACATGCACAAGATCTTGGAAGGAATTTTCCACGCACTGTCTTCTTCATGGGCTGCATTCGAAACAAGAGGATGAAGCCTTTGTGCCGGAAGCTTTTGCAACTATGAGATCTGGATCTTGGATCTGCATATGGATTTTGATTAGCATCTCATCGGATATGGATCTCGCACTGCATAACAAATTCTAAAGAACTAGGTTGTGGATGGAAAAGCTGCCACTCGAATAATTCCACTTGCTTTTAATATGCATGCATGAGTGAAGTTTCTCTGCACGCGTGAGTGAAGTCTTTCTGCTCCGGATGTCTATCAATTTAGCAAGAGGTTAGAGCCTAGATCGTGTTTCCAATATCTCGTAAATTTAGAAGTGATGCATGACTCGTTGTGCTTTCTTTTCATCTTTTTTCGCCATAGCTTTGTCTATCTTTGTCTCGAATGTCTTTTTCTTCTTATTTGACTGGAATTCTTCAATCTTAAAGTGCGAGATCTAGATAATTCTTCAGATTCGGAGGATATATGCAATGTATTGGACATTGATAAAAGCTCCTTTTCCTTTGTCAAAGCACACCGTAATGAATTCCTACAATTTATTCATACAAAAATGGCCACCGGAGCATGAATAGTGAATTTTAATTGTAAAAATCTGCACTTTTCAAGCCTGCTGCCCCAAAAAATGGTGTTTAATTTACACATAAAAAGAGCATGAATCCTTTCAACAACACCTGAGCTCCTGTAACACCTGTGCAAACAATTATGCAGACAAAGATCAACCTCCTTCAAAGCATGCGCCAAATTTGGAAGCTTTTAGCCTTGTTTCCACCTTGCTTGAGCAAAATCCTTCTTCAAATGGGGCGCACTTTTCCTTTTGGCTGCGATTTTTACCTGTGAATTAAATAATTCACCCATATGGCTGCCCATGCTTATATAACCCTCACAATTCTATAATTAATAATTGCCCTAACAATTAAAGGTAATTAATTAATTAAAAATCAAGCTCTTCTCTTTTAAATATAGCATGTTTAAGGACAACCATCCAATCAATTAAATTAATTCAATTTAATCATCCACACTTCACTTCACTTCACTTAAGCTTCACAAAGTGTGCTTTGACCATAGCCACTTGAAAATAGAAATTAATATAATTATTTAATACTTTAAAAGTATTAATTCCTTCTCGAAAAGGGGCTGCATTAAATAAATTAAATTTATTTCATTTTGGAATTCTATTTCCAATTGATTTATTCCCCTTTGCTTTTGTTGACTTTTCCACAAGCACTGGGTGCGAAATTGGGTGAATAAATATTAACAAATATTTATTTAATGCATTATTATTCACCCAAGGTGGGTCGCACTTTTTGCATAATAGAATTCTATTTTTAAGAATTTTGACAATGGGATTTTTACCTGCAAGGCGGCGCCGGAAATCCCATGATCCACTTAAGTGATTTGACTTTGTGATGGGATTATTTACCAGGCGAGGCAATAAAATCCCATGATTTCACTAAGTCACTTTTCTTTTATTTCACCATGGGAATTTTTACCCGCAAGGCGAGCGATAAATTCCGCTGCACTCTGACATCTAACTTTCCCTCTGCGGCTTAAGTGAATTTTATAACACGGGAAAAGTACCTGCTTTAGGCAAGTATAAAATTTCTATCATGCTGCGGAACTTCTATTTTTCCCATTGCAGCCTTAAATCTTTGTTTTTCCAAAAATGCGCCCATCCTCGCGGGCTTTTACATGCACGACTTCGCTTTTTCCCGAGTGATTTAGACCTCCGATGGTGATTTCCTCCGGGCATAATGTGCGTATATGTTTTCCAGCTACTCGGACCAAAAATCGGGCTTACCGTGAAAGGAATTGTTCTAGAGAAATTTCACGAGAAAGCGAAAGCGGGACAACACAAAAACACGAAAAATTGTCAAAAGTTACAAATAAAGCCCAAAACTTATTCCAAGTTAAAACCCTTTTAAGTACATAAGAGTAATGACATATTTGCTCATAATAGAGTTAAACAGAGTATGAAATAGCCTCATACGGGGCTCAAAATAATTAAATACAAATTTCCCACAAACAAATCCCGACGACAGAATATAACAACTTTGGGCATCTGGGTATTTGGCGAAAAAGGCTAATATGGCTCTTTGGGATTATCTTGACGCAATACAAGAACTTTCAGGCAATAAAAATACAAAACGACCCATTATTTTAAAAGTACGAAAAATTTTCGGATAGGGTAGTCACAGATTTGAGGATGAAATTTGGGTGACACCATTTGTTCATTGCACTCTCCTTCAAAGCTCTCTTGGCTGCCTTACATTCTTCGTCATACCACAGATTCATTGGAAAAGTATTTGCAACTCCCTTTCTAGGTTTAGATCTTTTGCACGCACTTAATGCCTTGTGAATTAAAGGAATCAACAAATTACTTTGCACATAGCTATTAAACATACTTGCCAAAAGGAGACATATATAACATCCATTTCGATGCATTAATTTTTTAAGTTTGTTTTTTTATAGTGGAGTGTGTGCTCCTATGAATTTCTACTTCTACTATGAGATTTTGATAGTGGAGTGTGTTTTCGCCTACAAGAGGCGAGCTACCACTCCTTGCGTGGATCAACGGGGTTTGAATCTGGGCGGAGAGCTTTGAATGCTCACATTATGAGTTGGACTACATGCTCGCCTAGGCCCCCTTCCACTAATTTTTACAAATAGGTGTTATTTATATAGATTTGGTTAAGCTACCATTATAATATTCAAAGGAAATTGATGGTTCGTATATATTTCTCATGATATAGTGATGTTTGGTGGAAAGAGAATCGTTGATTTTTATTTTGTATATTTTCTAATATCTGTCATCTACACTCTAATAGTGTTGGAAGGTATGCAAGATAGGTAAATATACAGTAGGTGGTCGTGCAGAGATGTTTATATCCTTTAAAACCTTTGTGTGTGATGCACAGGGCATTTATTGATATAAATGATATTATTTACCAACAAGGATAAAGTGAGCAAATTTTGTCGAGGAAGTCGGGATTAGAAGTGCCATACACGTTCATGAATGAGACTAGGTTGTGTGGTGGTGGCATAAATGTTGGTGGCGACAATTATAGTCGAGTCATCCTCATAAACGATGGTTGTCATGTCCCCTTTTCAAAATTAAGTCGGTCGAAAAACCTCTGACCTATTTCTCGTAAGCTAAGGGATAAAGTTAGGGAAATAAATTAATGATAATACGTTTAAGTTGTCCTAAGTCACTATTATTTTATAACATGAAAAGGACACTTATGTAATATTATTATTTATTAAAGGGCCAAAAGTAATTATCATTAAGTGGATGAAAAGTGATATTTTATTAAAAACATTTTTATAAACTTTTTGGGTGGAATTGGAAAAGAGAAGTTATAAAAGGAGAAGTGGGGTTAAAAATATGCATGAGTCATCATTCAACTTTGACAATCAAACCCTAATTTAGAGCTTGAGCCATTATTTCAATCTCTTCATTCAAGGACAAAAATCCTCTAATATACAAGTGTGGAAGATGAAAACCCTCTAACCCATTGAGGTGATTCCATCAGGGATCGTAATTGTGTTGGAGATTGATATTTTATTCCATTTAGTTGTTATAATACTACTACTACGGTAGCACCTCTATAGTGTTATCGTCATCTGCTTTCTGATCTGACTGTGATATCTTGTCATTTATGAGTTTGGTGATTTTCAATATTAATATCAGCTTTGATAAATTCTAGCTTTGTAATTCATCATGAAGAATGTATGAATGTTAATCAACATTTAATGCGAGATATATCAACACAGGTTTTATACTTTACAATTGTTTGTAAAAATGTCAATGTATGGTTCAATGTTTGCCAAATGTTTGTGAATATGTCAATGAATGCTTATGATACTTAATGTTGTTTCTAATTACCGAAATAAAAAACAATGTGTTTGTTTTTATGTCCGCCAATTGTTTGGGAAATTGTCAATGAGTGGGAAATTAGAAAATTGTATGGGTTATTGATTTTTTTAAAGGGAACATTTCATTGGTATCAAAGCGGTGATCTTGCCAAAGATATCTGAGGAAAAATTTAATATCTTGGTATCGCATGCAAGCTAGTAGAAGAGAAATAATGTATTATCAAAGAGAAAGAAGAAAGGCTCGGTCACCGGTAATAAAAGAAGCCGTGGAGGATAAGAAAAGAGAGTACCTACAAATGAAATGAATTCATTCCATAAAACTATTAGTCGTGGTCGGATGAATTTAGAAAGAACAATCCAAAGAGCATTAAGAGAATCCATGGCAAGGTTAGTACAAGCTTTGAAAATATCAATCCAAATAAGGCAAGTCAAAGAGAAGGAAGTGCTTGATTAATGAAAGGACCTCAATCAACCCCCTTCCAAGACATTACGAGAAAATATTTTGCAAAGGGAAGAAGAACACCCGAAGAGGTAGATCCCTAACAACAAAACATATGTGACAAATTTGTAACATATCATGTGGAATATGAAGAAATCAGCCTTGCAATACATGAAGCATTGATGTTTTGAGAGTTTTATGATCTAAAAAATGGAGAATAGTACAAGAAGGCGAAGGAGGACTCAACAGGATCGACCTTGTAAAGATATTCAATAGTGTTTAGATAAGATTATAATACCCATATATGATGGATCCAATAAATGTTCTATCACATGTTTTGATTGTAAAAGATAAACACCTACTTCTCATTGAATTTGATACACGAAGAAGAGCTAATCAAATTTGACAACCCTCCATTTAGAAGGAGTGGCACGTGAGTGGTGATACCATGGTACGCTCACCCAAGGGGACGGTTCCATTACCACACTTTGGAAGAATTTAGCCAAAGGTTGATAAAGAGATTTGTGAGAAAAGATCTAGAGATCCACTTTAGAGAGTTATCTCAACTCAAGCAATATGGGACAATGGACATCTATGATGAATTATAAAGATTATCAACAATGGTCCCTGGTGTGGTGAAAGGATACTTGTTGTTCTATTCATAGAAGGCCTAATGGAACCACTCAAGGGTTTAGTAAAAGCCTTTAATTATCTATCTTTTGTAAGAAGTTATTAAAAGGGATTTGAACTTGGAAACTTCAACACCTAAGAACAAATATTTTACAAATACACCACCTCTGCAAAAGTGAAAACAACACCTTTTAGGAAACAAAGGAAACCATTTCAACAAGGAGTTTCTCAATAAGAAGAGTCATCGCGGAGACTAGGTAAAGATGTCAAGACCATAAATGAGGTAAGAAGAAATGAAATGTGTTTTACTTGTAAGGACATGTGGGAGCTTATACACATATGTTTTGGGTGAGGTCAAGTGCATTCTTGTTGGATTGGTAAAAGTTGACTAAGTATGATGAGCATGTGGAAAAGTGAGGCACACTGAAGTGGGGCACATGTACGCGTGCAAGGACGATAAATTAGTGCGCAGAAGGCTTGCGCCCAAGAAGATATCACTTAGGACTTAGCCGATTTCACAGTTATGGGTTAAAAATAGAAAGCAACCGAGTTGGAGTGCGAGACCAAGAAAAGGATAAAATCAGGATGACTTGAGGGCCAAGGAAGGTCTATTTTTGGGTAAAAGCACATACAGAGTGAATATGAAAGGTCATGCATGGATCAAGCTAATAATAGGATTAAAGCAACGTTTATTTATATGATTAATCTATTAGGATTGATAGAAAAGTATGCATGACTTATGGTTGTTTTTAGATGTACGCATGGCTATTTTGAGCATGCAAACTATTTTGAGAATACATGGGTAGTGAAGGACAAGTCCCCACCCCTATATATATGTTATATGTCATTATTTTTGAGACAATGTATAAGAGACCATGTGTGTGAGAACATATCTCGTGATGTATTGTTACTACGATGTACTAGCGCACATGACTTTGTGTTCACTAGTATTGATTGTTATGTATTCAACTTCTATTATGTAAGACTCTATTATGAATGGATCATTGTGGATGGATTATGGTAATTAATGTGTCTGAATATGGTGATTACATGGTGCAATTGATCTTAGTGGTTATCTGATTTGTTATGTTTCCTTATTACATGTGTTTCCATTCTAAGCTCATGATATGATGTCTGCAATGATCTACACTTGAATGTATGCTTTGATATTGGTTATTATGGATATGTATGCTAACATCTTGACAAGAAATTACAATGTAGGGACATGGTATCTTCACACGCTTGGTGAGCATTTAGATATGTGTCGAATAAGGTGTCGGCATGCATATCAATTAAGTGGAAATAAAAGACTACAATTTGGTTTCATTCTTTAAGACCTCTTTTCAAACCTTCTGCCAAGATGTTGCATACAGATGGTGTATTGATTGACTCTTGAGAGCATTGAAATTTGGGTAGAATATGAACAAGATAAGTTTGCACAGAGATATAACATTGGACCTGATTTCAATGCACGATGGTGGGTGGAAGATAATCTTTATCATGAGCTCTATGAGATGTTCTTCAACTTCTTTCTAGTATAATTATATGAGTGGATAACAACATATGCACTAGGAAGTGTCGGGGTTCTAGGTCGAAGTTTTGGACACAAGAAGATTACCAGACCTTGTTTGATGTTGATGTGGAGTGGACTAGAGTTGTAGATCATTGGTGGGCTGGTGTGTTGTGTAATTATACATTGGAGTATGTTATTTATACAAAAATTTTCCCAGAGGAGGTGAGTTCATATTCTTGCATGATCCCAGAGGATCATATTTGCACATTATGCCCTTGGCAATTAAAATATTGATCATAGAACTAGATTTAGAGAGCCTCCATATGGCTAGCTAAACCCCCCCACACACACGGGGCAAGAGAGTAGGTGTGGTTAAATATGGCGAACTGGCGGTAGATAGACAAAGAGAAAAAAGACGGCTCAAATTTAATGAAGTGCGAGAGAGGAAATGACATGTGCGCAAGACATTGAGTAGTCACTAAAGTTGAGGGAATGATGGCTCGTAAAGGTTTTAAAGATCTCGTAGAAGATGAGGAGTTGTAGCATCAGGCACTCCCAACTTTGGGAAAGCACAATAGAGAGTCCCCTTTGGCTTCGGATGACAACATGTCGAGGAGAGGACAAGGACGCGGGCACACATCTGTCCCACCTAGCCACCTAGCCCTTGCACTTGGTGTTTCAAATCCAGAGGTAGTTATTGAGAAGTAGGCTAGTGCGGGTAGGTAAACGAGAGACGGTATATATCATTTTGCATTGGATTCAGAAGTACATCATACAACACATACGCCTATGGCAACGCAATAGGTGCCATTATTTGGAAATACGCTTGAGGGGTATTCTCGGATGTGTCAATAAGACAAAGTGTGGGTGTGCGAGACCATTGGAAGCACTTACGTGAGTATTGCGACCATGTAGACCACTGGGTGTCTAGTTGAGTACTATAACCGGGACATAGGGGAGTATGTCAACC
This sequence comes from Taxus wallichiana var. yunnanensis, assembly GCA_018340775.1. Taxonomy (NCBI): domain Eukaryota; kingdom Viridiplantae; phylum Streptophyta; class Pinopsida; order Cupressales; family Taxaceae; genus Taxus; species Taxus wallichiana. The sequence goes on from CM031239.1 coordinate 1,025,753,471, forward strand.
TGTCTGCGCCCATAGTAGGGGGTGTAAGAGGATCGGGCGGATCATGAGGAGGAAATATTGGTGGAAGTTTTGGTTTTGGATCGTGGACAAGGTCCACACCCACAACAACCTCTATAACCATAGCAGACACCCCAAGTCTTCTTTGAGATGTCTTTCCACTTGCAAGATTATAGGGGCATTGAAGATGCTGATAAAGTGTGTGCATAAGTGTGAGCTACTATGGCGCGCTAAAGGAATTACAACTTTAGATATCAAGACAAGTCAATTTTCTACTACACTTCAAGGGTGCGTGCATAGTTGGTATAGGAAGTATGATCCACATCGCACTATTGTGGATTATAATGCTTTGCGCACTCTGTTTTTAACGGAGTTTCACATTTTAGAGTTTGAGTAGAAGAGCATCAATGTGCTCAAGGACGTTAAGCAAGGCTTATCTAAAAGCATGAGGTAGTATCACACATGTTTCAATACTCTGTTTTCCAAATTATCTTATGAAATTCATCAAAGTCAACATGTGTAGTGCCTTTTGGGGCGCTTTATCTCATAAGACTTATATTGATCTGCGTGAGGCTTTGGAAGTAACCTTGCACGTAAGGTGGTTAGAAGTGTTGATATTGGGGTAAGCTCATTTTTAAAGGCGCGAATCAAAACCATGGAAAAGTAGTTAGAGAAATATTCTTCCAATTCAAGCCCATGAGGCGTGGAGTGGCATATGGTGCACAAATTGTGAGGTTAAAGGACATATTAAGGATAGTTGCCCACGTAAGTTAGTGTGCGTGTTGTTGTTGGATTGTGAGTTTTGTCACCTAAACCACAATGTTCGGGATTATCCTTTGTTGCGACATGCTATTCGAGAAGAAAGTGTCTATGTAAAGTAAAATTTAAGTCCCATACTTTTATGACACCATTGACTATAGACTAATTGATCATATCTATGAAGCCATTGAGACATGGGTATGCTTGACTAGTGTGGCGAGTGGATCAAAGGAGAAGGAAGGACAAAATAATTGTTAGTGCAAAATCACAAAGCACCCGTGGACGACATCGTGCTTCAGGTTGATGTTCGGGCATCCAGTGTGATTCACAACATGGAAACCTCTCTCAAGCGTGGGACTTGTAAACCGAGAGAGGAATCTCCGAGAGAAGGTGGTTTCTGCTCCTAAACTACTCCGCCACAAGCTATTCCGGTGCAGTGCAAGCTAATCTAATCCTAATCTAACCATGCCAAGGAGACAGAGAGAGAGAGAGAAGGGAAAAAAAAGAAAAGCCTACACTAAAACGGTGATACACCGAGAGAAGGAGAATGTTGAACATCTATCAAAGCGCCATGGGACAAAGAGAGGTGAGCAATGGGAAGGATGGATGAGATGCATCACGAGCCCAAGGATAGATTTCACACGAGAAAGTGTCCCAAAACTCCATGAACACGGCTCGGATCTGCGGTGAGCGTTCAAACATGCATGAGACCTGCAATGAAGAGAGGCAAGAAGAGAACAAGCAAAACGAGGAAGGATGGACAGATGCATCACAAAACACGTTTTGTTGCTCTTAAGTTTGCACGAGAACATCATTCCATTAGTAAAAGGCAAAAACGCCATTACAGAGCGGGGAGGAGGTTCGAACTCCATTTTCAACCCTAGAGAAGAAAAGAAGGGAGGACAGAGCGAGAAAGAATGAACAACCCCTTTTTTATTTTGCCACTCCTTACAATATATAGGAAGAATGAGAGAAGGAAGAAAGAGGAAAGTGGATCTACTCCAACCACCCCTTGTGTCGTATTTTAAATCATCTCATTATGGTATAAGCGGCGGATCTGGCAAACGGCCAAGTGTCATCTACACTGCATTAAAGCCTGGTTGTTGAAGCGTCACTTTTGTATCACGCGTCGAGCCGTTTCTTGATTTTCTCTCTCCAAACTGCACCAAAACTCAATATTAACATGAGAATCATGTAGAGAATTTCATGAGCTTTAGTTGATATAAAGAACGTGGAAATCGAGCTCTGGATCAAAAGATATGGCGATCGAAGATTTAAACACGGAGAAGCAGACCAAGACAGATTTTAAAATGTTTTCCGCTCTTCACCGTCATGCGGAAGACGACACGTGGCACGTGCTTGATTGGACGAGCAATTCTCTGTCCTTCGTCTTTCGCGGGCTTTCCTTTTGAAATTGCTTGTGGGCCCCTTAAACTTGGACACGTGGCGCCATTTCATTGGTCTGGGTTCGGCGCTCGATAACTCCCTTTGACCTTTTGACTTTTTCTCCGTGAGGACACGTGGCGATTCGATTGGTCCTCGGCTCCTTCGGCTCCTTCGCGTTTCGCCTCCATTTGTCCCAGATGTCCCATTTGATTTTGGGCCCTTTGTGCTCATTTCGGCCAGTTCGGGCATTTCGCGTCCATTTGTCCCGGATGTCCCATTTGATTTTGGGCCCTTTGTGCTCATTTCGGCCGGTTCGGGCATTTCGCGTCCATTTATCCCGAGATGTCCCATTTGATTTTGGGCCCAATGTTTCGGCTCATCTCGGCCGATTTTACTTGGTTGCATTTTTGGCCGCTTGTCTCGCTTTGCTTTGACCGACTTGACTCTTTTCGGCCGGTTCGGCTCACGGCCTGAAAAGCCTATGCTCCGAGATGTCCCAATCGCTTTGATTGCACTGCAGTGCTCATTTGAGCCGATCCGCCCGGTTGGTCTTTTTGTCCCAAAGTCCCGAGCAACGCTAGCCAATTTTTCTTCCTCCTTGGCCGGATCGGCTTTTTGCGTCCTCCGCGTGCCACGTGATTGTCCCAAATGCAATTTGGGCCGCCGGAGGCTTTTCGGCCGATCCGCGCCTTGACGTCCCAAATGATTGCTCCCTTGAGTAGGACTTAGCCAATTTTCACACTTTTTCTGGGTCAACCTATTTGCCTTTGCAACTTTTTGCATTTTCTCGAGCTTGCTCCCCTGTTTCTTCGGCCGATGGGAGTTAGAAAAATACGAAGGACCCAGAAACCTGATTTTGCTCTGAATCAATCAATTTGCTTGGGATTTGAATCTTCGACATGTTATCAAAATTTACCCTAAGGGGGTGAATTTTGGGATGATAATGAATAAAGGAAGGGCAACAATGGGGATAACAAGAATGGAGGCTTTTGAGGGGATACGAGAGGTCGAGGACACGGTGGTGGTAGAGGAAGGTTCACGGGAGGAACTTGTTACACTTGCGGATCTCTTAATCACTATCGGTGTGATTTCCCTCAGAATACAACTTGCTCATGGTGTGGGAAACAACATAAGTTAGAGGAATTCCTGGATCTATATGAGCACATGAGTAAAAACAAGGGCAGGGCATGAATGATCAAGGTACAACATGTTGTTGTTGATCATTGGATACCTAAGAAGACACTTGATCCTAATTTGAGCGGTGATGGTTACCACACACACACGGTGAGGCTATGCACACAAGGAGGAAGTGATACATGCTAAGTATCTAGATGATGCGCACCAGAAAGAAGTCTACTAGGAAACCATGGGAGTCATTAGGGAACTTCAGGGGAGAATAAAAGTGCTTGAAGGAGCAAGCGTGAGAGAGGTAACACGGAAAGAATGTTGAGCTCCGCAGAAGGATGTGGATGAATTGAAGGAGGTGTGTAGGATGTTGCACTAGGAGAATATCATTCCTTTACTAGGGGAATGACTACAAGAAAAAGTATTGTACCATGCATTGGAGTTGAGCACGAGAGGTAGATACTTCATGCAAATCTACCACCTCAGAATCATGAATTTTACAAAGAGATTACACTAGATGCAATAATTGATGGGTGGTTATTACACAACATTTTGATTGACATAGGCACATAAGTGAATGTGTTGACTCTAGATGCATGGAATCAAATGGGTAGACCAACATTGCAACCATCTTCAAATGTGTTATATATGGCAAATAAAACTAGGGCTATGCCTATTGGGGTACTTGAAGGATGCTGACCATTAGCATCTGAGGAGCCAAGTTTATTGGAGATTTTGAGGTATTAGAGCTTGCTTGAAATAGAAAACTTCCCAACATTACTTGGATGGCCTTGGTGTTATGTGAATAATGTTGATCTGTGCTTTAAAAAGGTACATCAGTTTTGAGAATGATGAGGAACGCATGATCATACCCCTATGAGGATAAGAAGGTAGAGCCTTATGTTGAGCCCTTGAGTGAAGAAGAACTTAATAGAATCTATGCTCATACAATGCGTGATCTAGAGAATGTAGAACCATCAAAGGAAGGCATTCTTCAGTGGGAAGACATAGTTTGTAAGTGACACTACTAGTGTTGTTTGTGATAATTGGGCTCATGGAACGTATGAGATGGTGGGCATGAAGTTAAAGGAAGAGTCACCAAAATGATTAGGTCGCATGGTGAGGTGGTTAGGATCTACTCAGGTACCAAGGTATAATGGTGAAGGAACCCCGATACATTCTTGCGCGCCATGGAGATTCAGTGGTAGAATGAAGGGGATAGAAGAAACATGTTGGTATATACTTTGCATGGGACAACAATGCATGATGGTGGGCAACACATAGAGATAGCCTTTTGGAATGGTGAGAAGTGAGAATCACCTTTTCTACTAGGTTTACTCGAGAGAAATGTACCTACACAAACATGCAAATTTCATGGGAAGTCTCCTACCTCATTTCACATCCATGAGTGTGAGAGATCATGGGCATAGGGTAAGGAGGCCTTACCACCATCACTTTGGGTACATAAGTTCTACTCCACATTATGTGGTTGTGCACGTGCATGGTATGTCCATGTTGAGTTAAAAAGAGAAACAAAAAATTGGCAAGAGATGACTACATGTATGATCAAACTTTTGATTATTTTTCTACTAAGCCTCTAGTCCATGAAGCATTGTAGATCATGAAGCACATCACTTTGGGGGATAACACAAAGGCTAAAGAGCTCATGTTGAAGCTATTTGGAGAACTTGATCTGAGGCATGCCTTGATCTTGAGGAGATAGAAGAAGTACAGATGGGTCGCGCCTGGAAGGAAAAAGAAAAGGGAAAATTGGTATACATGATGATGATGAGGAATTTGATAACCTGGATGTTAGCCACACTGAAGGTGTGCACGAGGTGATGGACACTACAAGATGAGAAGGCACACACGCATACCATGCTCTATGAAGACAAAAAGGTTAACATTGGTATAGTGGCCGATGAGAGCCCAAGGAGGCCATTATTGGTGATTATTGGTCAGAGAAAGAAGTAGAAAAGATTATTGAACTCTTTGTGACTTCCAGGACTTATTCCCATAGGGCTATCATGAGTTAAAGGGAGTACATCCCTCTTTAGGTGAAATGAAGATCAAGTTGAAAGAAGGTGCATGCCCAATTAGGAAGAGGCCTTATAGGATGAATCTAATCTACGTGTGAAGGTGAAGGAGAAATTGATAAGATGCTCAAGTTTGGAATAATTGAGTCTATTGAAAGAATATGAATGGGTTAGCCCCATGGTTATAAGCATTAAGAAGGATGGGAGGATAAGGTTTTTTGTGGATTAGAGAACTCAATGCTTCATGTGTTATTGATCCTTTTCCCACCCCTTTTCAGAAGAAATTCTTGAAGGAGTTGTTAGGCATGAGATATATTCTTTCACAGATGGATTTTAGGTTATCACCAAGTGCGCATCAAAGAAAGGAAGATCAAGGAGAAGACAACTTTCACCACTGAATGGGGAAGTTTTGCATATATAGTTATGCCCTTTGGATTGAAAAATGTGCCAAAGTGTTCTCGTGCATTGTTGTGTAGGCCTTTCAAGATTTTATTCATAAATTATTACAGGTATATTTGGATGATTAGATGGTATATGGATTAGTGAAAGGATCATTATGATAATTGAGGCTCATGTTTGAGAGGTGCAGGAAGTTGAGCATCTCTCTCAACATTAAAAGTGCATCTTTGCTACATTATTTGACACTTTACTTGGGCACATCATTTGCAAGGAAGGATTGTTGGTAGACCCAACCAAGATAGTTGTGATCTTGGGTTTAGAAGATCCTACCAATCAAAGTGAGGTGCATGGATTTTTGGGACACATACTGGTTACTACAAGAAATTTATAAAAGGATATGCAAAGATTTCACACCCTTGGAAGAATTGCTCAAGGCTAAAGGAAAATTTTATTGGGGTGATGTGCAACAATAGGTGCATTTGAAACATTAAAGGAGAGGCTTACCACTACACCTATTTTGTGCTTTCCTTCATGGGACAAACCATTTCATGTTCATGTTGATGCTTTAGCATGGAATTGGCAATGTTGGTGCAACTAGGAGAAGGAATTGTGGATCATCCCATTTGCTTTGCAAGTAGGAAGTTGACACCCATGGATCAAAATTACACAACCATGAGCATGAAGCTTTTCTATGATCTACAGTTGCACAAGTTTAAATAGTACTTGTTGGAAACCCCATTTATTTTTTATACAAATCATATGGCACTCAAGTACTTAGTCAACAAACCTATTTTATAAGGGCACATTTGTAGATGGATGGATTTTGTTTAGGAGTTTGATTTCATATTGTTGTGAAACTAGGTAAGAGTAATTCAGGGCTGATCATTTATCAAGGATCAATTCTAGTGAGGATGCATAGAGCATTGAGGACACAATGTCAGATGCACAAATTTTTAGGTTAAACCATGCCGCCCACAGACTTGGAGGATATATTGTATTTTTGTGCACTAGACAAGTGCTTGAAGGAATGAAGACATTGGAGAAAAATATACTTATTATATACACATGATGCCTTATCAATGATTGGTGGAGATTTGTACAAGTTGGGTCATGATGAAGTTTTACACCATTGTGTTCTGGAGCATGAACATGAGGCCATTATGGAAGAGGCTCATGGTGGAATAGTAGGAGGGCATTATATGGTGATGCTATAGTGCAAGATTCTAATGGTTGGACTTTGGTGGGAGACCTTGTACAAAGATACTAAGGAATATGTCAAGGCATGTGATCATTTTTCAACACCTGGGAAGCCTAGAACATAGAGATGAGATGTCATTATGACCTATTACAAGCATGAGCCTTTTGAAAAGTGGGCTATTGACTTTGTAGGACCTATTTCACCACCCACGCGTAGGATTGGCACACTACATTATTACTTGTACATATTATCTAAAAGGTGGGAAAAGGAAACACCTACAAAGGATTATACATCAACTAACAACAATAAGGTTCTTATGGGAAAATATTATTAGCAGGTATGGCTGCCCATTAAGCTTGACAAGTGATAGAGGAACTCATTTCTTGAATGAGACAATCAAGAATTTGTTGGTAGAGTTTATGGTGGCACACCATAAGACTACTCCTTATCACCCATAAGCTAATGGTACTGTAGAAAGCTTTCAACAAGATTTGGGACAAACATTGACAAAAATATGTGATGTTGGAAGAAAATATTGGGATGATAAAGTGTCAACTATACTTTGGGATTACATGACCACTTATAAAAGGTTGAATAAGGCCACACCTTTTAGTTGGTGTTTGGCGTAGAAGTAGTACTACCCATTGAATTCATGTTACCATCCTATGTATTACACACGTAGTGGACTAGATGATGAACAATTTTTTTTTGGAAGAGCGCATTGATAAACTAATGCAATTAGATGAGAGGTGACATGCCATTTTGCATTGGAGCTAGAAGACTGAGAAGGCAAGACAAAAGGCATGACATGATAGGAACATTAAGAACAAGACATTTATAGTTGGAAAGATGGTCCTTCTCTATGACTCCAAATTTGTGCACCACCTAGGAAAATTGAAAGTGCATTGGTTGGGACCTTTTGTAGTAACCAAGATACTTGAATTAGGTGCATGTGTCAATTGCAAGCGTTGGATGGCACCATGTTTCCTAGGTTACTTCAATGGGAGTAGGTTGAAGCCCTACTATAAATAAGCTTCTTGGTGTTTGTAATAAGGCAATATTTTCCATTTAGATTAGATTTCCCTTTCATGTGTTTCTTTCAGTTGTTGTTATGCTTTGTTTTTTTTTTTTCTTATTTTGTTGTAATAAGTGTGTTTTGTGCGTAGGAAGCTAATTACTATCTATTGAGTTCATGCGTAGAGGACCACACATACTTTTAGTGTGGGGTGAACTAGGTGTAATGAAAAAAGGAATCCATTGTGTGATTCATATGTTGGTTGGCGTTTTGAAAAGTTAACACAAGTACATATATGATGTGGAGTAAGGATGTTCTCTAAAGATTTGTGTGTGTAGGAAAAGGTGTTACATGTGTTAGGGATGAAGGTGCTCTTAAGGAAATTTCTCAGGATGAAGACCACGTGTGAGAAAAGGTTCACACAGTGTAACATGAGGTAGGAAGTGACATGGTAAACTACTTGGTATGAGGCACAAAGGATTATGTACTTTGACACATGGAGGCACATGCGTAAGGAGGTATGTGGCCTATGGAAGTAGTAGTAGGGGGCATGCAAGAAGGTTATGACTAGAATGGGAAAGAAAAAAAAAAAGCAGTGAAAAAAGTGAAAAACATAATTAAATATGAGTATGGTGGTAGGTGAGGAGCAATTAATGGAAATTTTGAAAAATCTATAAAAGGAGTATAAGTGACTTCATTCTTACCTTGCATGTTAGAGTATTTTGAGCCTTGAAGAGTGATTGAAGTGTGAACAAGTGCAAAGTGTGAAGTGAGTGCGAAGAGATTATATCGAGCCTATAGAGAAGTTGGTCATGGCAAAGTGGAGCTCCTTTTGAGAAGAAGTGAGAGAGAGTGAGAAGGGTGAAAAGAGGATTGAGGGTTTGATCCATAGAGCTAGGGTTTGGAAAGAAGAAATACGTAGCTAGGGCACGCGAGTTTGGGGAGAAAGAGGTAACAAGAAAGGTAGAAAAATGCAAGGTAAGTTTTGAAAGTTGGACATGGCACCAAAAGAGCACTACACAGCCACAAAGGGAAAAAAAGAAGAAAGAACCAGAAGTGGAAGTAGAGGAAGCGCTCAAGGAAATATTTTTTGAAATGCAGTATCCGAGGGCATAATTATGGGACATGTTTGGGAATCCCATGTTCAAAAAAATCAAAGTAAGTGATTATAATCATCACACCAATGAAAACAAGGATCAGATAGAGAAAGAGTTGGTAAAGAAGAAAATCTATGAACTAAGGATGATAAACCCATCTATGATGATGAAGGGTATAAGACTTTGGAAAAAGAGGGAGTTTTATAAATTTATGAGTTGTCATATTTTGGAAAACCAGAGTGACTTTACCAATGGCTCATGTCAAGAGTCCATGAGGACTTCTTTTACTTTGTAGGAAGTGAGTGTGAATCATCGTGTGCCACTGATTGGGAGACTTATAGGGTTGGTTGAAGCTTGGGCATAAATATTTCATTGATATAGATGATGAAGTAGGTGTGGAGGCCACTGTGGTTGAGATGGAATATTATAAAGGAGGGGCATGTGATGGATATCTCAAAGGTAATTGACCTTGTTGTTAAAATTTCCATGCATCTTTTGACCAAGTTTAATAACTAGGAGAGATGGGGCCAAGTAAATAAGAAATGGCTCCACATCACGAAGAAGATGGCAGAGGGAACAATATACAATCTTTTTGCATTCATTACATAAGGAATTATTGAGGAAGCATGTGTGGGTGATAAGATTACATGGGGGATGCGATCCTCTTATCGATTGTGTTTACAGAGATTGGGGTTCCAGATGGCCCTAAGGACAAGATGTGGAAATACCTCACAGCAAAAGAAGAAGTCATTGGCCGAGAGGTTCATAAACTACACATGTGATGGGGTCACAGGTGCCTTATAAGATTAGATTGGAATGTGGTATAGAGAGAATGTGAGGCATTGAGCATGAGTGGCACATACCAAGAAACTTTCCTGCGATGTTGGATGGGAAGGTGAATTTTAGTTTACCAACATTATTGCATTGGGAGATTTTTTTCATGAAGAATGGTAAGTGGAGCCCTTGGTGCAAGTTTCCATATACATTTACAATGCATGATACTTCCAAGCTTCAGTGAATAGATTTTTAGATGCATGGAAGCTGAGATTTGATGTAGATAAGGTAGACTATGACTACCATATGCTACATGGAAGACTTATGTGTATCTTGGTAAGTCATCTTATATTGAGACTATGATGATATAGATGATATCATCATAAAATTCTATGAATTTGGTAGTCGGGAAGATAGATGTGGCTAAGGTATACATCTACCTTAAGCCTAGGTTGGTGAATGGAAAATACATTGAGGATGAGTTTAAACTCCTAGAGCTACCTAAGGGAAAACATACAAGTCGAGACAAGGCAAGAGCGCGAGGCCACCCCTCCAAGGATAGAAGAGGAAGAAAATCCTAAGGATGAAGAGGAAGAGAGGAGGATAACAACACGCTCGATCATGGACACTAGAAGACAACCAACTATAGGAAATAAAAGGCAATGTGAAGGATACTCCTTTGAGGTAGGAAGAAGAAGAGGTAAGAATTGACTTGAGGCCGAGGAGACGAAAAAGGAAAAGTGGCACAGGTGGTTGAAAGGGTTATAGGAGAAGATGAGGAAAAATCCAAAAACACAAAGCAATGGCATGAGACCTCTCGAGGTAGTGAGGAGGTCATGAGAACTACGTCGGTCAAGCCAAGCCCGAAAAGAAGAAGAAAAAGGCGCAAGCTCGTGACACAAAATGATAGTGAGGAAGAAGAGTTATCGGATGAGGTGCATGCACAACATGAGGTCATCACCTTATATCAATGTGGAAGGTGAGGAGAGGAGGAAGAGAGAACCCAACATGACAAGAAGTGCCCAGTGAGCACGAGGAAGGAAGAAGGACCCACTGGAGGAGATGAAGAAAAGGAAAAGAGCGAGGGGAGCCATCAAGAGAGCATGGGGGGCGTCGGGTGAGAAAGGAGAAGGTATGTTTCTAGGCATAGAAAATCATATTCCCAAAGGTAGGTGAATTTATAGGAAAAAAGGGGAGAAGATTTTTTTGAAAATGCGGACCTTGGGTATGTTAATGACCCAACTAAGATCATTCGCACAAGATTCCAAAGTACACTCACTGTTGAACAATTATATGGGTGGGAGATGATAGACCCCAAGGGCATAAACATGTGTACAAGAAAGATGTTGAGTTGGAAAATGTAGACACACATGGATGAACCTAAGTTTGATGTTAGCGAGGAAGCATGTATAAGGTGCAAAATGAAGAAGGTGCCTCAAGTGACCCATATAATGATAAATAATACACAAAGTTTATATAGATGAGCATGCTAGCAATGCCTTGAAAAAATGGAAAGTAGAAGTGGCTTCTTAAGAAATTTAGATAAGGGGGTCATGCTCATAACATTTTTGGAAGATAATAAGAATAAGGAAAAGGAAATCAACAATTGACTAAAGTGTGTGACAAGGCTAAGAGATGGAAAAGGCTATTCTGGATTTTGTTGCCGACATTGGGAATGAGGTTTTGGAGGCACGACCAAAATTTGATGAGTGCACACAAAAGACATACCCATCGGCCTTACATTTTCTACAAGATTTAGTTCACCTATACTACTTAAGGAGAGGTTGATCATATAAGGGGAACTCAAGAAGACATTATGGTAGAGAAGGAGAAGAATAAAAAGATTATAGCGTGAGGATTGTGGAATATGATGCCATGTTGCAAACATTGAAGGATGAACTAAAGAAGGTAGGTTGGGGCATTGGAAAACTATCAAGGATCCAAAATATATCCTTAAGGCATACACAATCTAGGAGGAAAATGAGGTACATGTGGCCAAGAAGGATGAGGCACTCGGAAGAGAAGAAAATTTGGCCATAATTGCAAAGAAGTGTGACATGCTTAAGGCATCAAGGGAGCCTCATGAAGTACAAATAAAGGATCTGGGGTCATTGGTGGCATGAAGAATGGATTTCATGGAAGGAATGGTATTGGCTCTGATTGGAGTGACAAGGGAGCTGAAGCACAAAGGTGAGGACATGACTCAGATGAGATGGAAGAGATAATTGGGGCAGTCCTAGATACAATGAAGAAGGGATAGGAGAATGGAATGAACTGGAGAGTATAATAAACAAGGATTATCTCTGAGCTTTTTTACAGCCATTGATTGAGGAATAAGGAATCAAACGCACACTAAAAATTCTTCCATTATTTCATTCTTTGTAAACAAATTCTTTATTCATTTATTATTTGAGGTTGTAAGATGAGTCAACCCCATTGTCGAGGATGACAATGTAATTAGTGTGGGGTAATGTTGGATTGGAAAAATTGACTAAGTATGAAGAGCACGTGGGAATGATGAGGTGCAAAGTGAGGCATGTGTATACACACAAGGACCAGTAAAGTAGTGTGTGGAAGGTTTTGCCTAAGAAGATAGAACTCGAGACTTAGCCGATTTTGTAATTACGAGCTAAAAATAGAAAAGCAAAGTTGGAGTGTGGACCAAGAAAAGGATAAAAGCAAGATGACTTGGCGGCCAAGGAAAGTCTATTTTTGGGTAAAAGCACATGCAAAGCAAAGATGAAAGGTCATGCATGGATTGAGATAATAATAGGATTAAAGCAAAGTTTATTTATAGGATTAATCTATTATTAGGGATTGATAGAAAAGCATGCATGCCTTATGACTATTTTTGGATGTATGCATGGCTATTTTGAGCATGTAGTCTATTTTGAGAATGCATAGGTGGTGAAGGGAAAGTCCCCACCCCTATATATATCTATTAAATGTCATTTTTTTGAGACAGTGTATAAGAGACCATGTGTTGAGATGAAATTGTGATGTATTCTTCTCTGATGTAGTAGTAGCACATGACTGTGTTCATACTATCGTGCATGTATTAATTGTTATGTATTCAACTTATGTTATGTAATGGATTATGGAATGGATTTGTGGATGGATTATGCTAATTGATGTATCTTATGGTGATTACATGGTGTAATTGATCTTAGTGGTTATCTGATATGTTATGTTTCCTTATTACATGTGTTTCCATTCTAATCTCATGATATGATGTTTGTAATGATCTGCACTTGAATGTATGCTTTCATATTGGTTATTATGGATATGTATGATAACATCTTGACAAGAAAGTATAAAGGAGGGACCTGGTAGCTTCACACACTTCGGGTGAGAGTTTAGATCTGTTTGAATGAGGTGTTAACGTGCATAGAAATTAAGTGGAAATAAGAGAGGAGGCACCCTTGATACACTTTTTGGAGCTCCTAGATAGCATCCTTTTAAAGTTTTGGAGCTCTTCACGGGCATAAAATCACAAAGTGTCAATTGATAGTGAGGAAACACATAATTTTATAGATGAAGGATTAGCTAGAAGAGTTTTGAAGATAGAATAACTTTATAGGCTCCATGTTATTGTGGTTGATGGTTATACCATCCCTTATACAAAGATACTTTTTGCAATTGGATGTCACCCTTGGTAGGCCCAATGTGCATGATGACTTTTATGTTGTGGGAATAGGAGAAATAGATAGGTATTAGGGATGTTGGCATGTTGTGGTATAAGTGTTGTCATTGATGAAAAACCCCATTAATGACAAAGTGGATGATGGAGTAGGGTCATATCATGTTGAGGATGATGATGACATGATGATTCAAATGTGTTCATGGTGATATCAGGTGCTTTAGTGAGGATTGTTTGTTCTTGCAAGCATATTCAAGTGATCTAGCTAGCCTAGGTAACAGTGCACAATGGTATGAGCTTCTTGGTAGCTTTAGAAGCATGTTGGCATGATGAAGAGCATTTTTGGGAGTGCTTGGGCACTCACATGAGTTTCAGGGTGCAAATACAGGTTGGTGACCATGTTTCATGTGTTCATTTGGAGCAGGTATGGATGCTAGGAGGCATGAGGTTGAGCTATGGAGCCATATGAGCTCATGGATGCATGTAGGTAGGTGTATCATGATGTACTAGGTATGTTAGGACCTTTTGGAGAGTTTTCATGATGTGTTATGAGGTTGTTTTAGTTGACCCTAGCTTTTATAGTGTAAAACCCTAAGGGCTAGTTATGCAAATGAGATAGGATGGAGACATATTTGAGCTATGTTAATGATTAGAGATGATGCACGGGGTTTCTTGAGGTGTGAGAAAAATTTAAGTCATTCTAAAGAAGATTTTGCAAGTTATGATGTTTTTGGTGAAACAGGGTCAAGAAGAAGGGCATTTCCAACTTGAATTGGGTCTTCTAATGCTCACCCTAAATTGTGTGCTTTGCATGGGAACTTGTGGCTTTCAGGGATGTTTCTAAATTTATTCTATAAGGTTTCAAAAAAATAATGAGGCCATTTCATCATTAGGTTTTTATGAACAAATGTTAAGAAGGTAAATAACTCTTTATGTGTTTGAAACCTTAAATTGAAAGTGGTTTGAGATATTTAATTCCTAAGTGGAAATAATTGCTTTATAGTGCATGAATGATGATAGATGATGTATAGGAATCCTCTAGGTTTCTAGAAAGGTATGATATAGGTTGTGGTGATGAGTGGACCCCACTCAAATAGGTATGTTTCGAAGAAGTTCAATTTGGGACAAGGTTTTCCAAAGGAGTAGCAAGCTAAATGACCATTATGTGAATTATGTGAGTTTTTCATTATTTCCATGATGATTTTAGTTCATGATGATGTAGTTAAATGGTCAATTATGTTTCATTTATGTTGAATGGTCTAAGGCGAGTTTCGGCAATTTTAGAGAACAACTTGTTTGAAGGCCTTCCACTTTGATTTGGAAGGAGTTCCAATATGTTATGGAAAGGTAATTCAGATATATTTCCAATGGTATAAGTTTTGTGTCATTATGAGTTTATTTGATGAGGTTTATAGGTCAATTTGTGAGCAATAAGATTTCTTACTTTTCGAGACAAGACTAATTTTTTTGAAAGATTGAGTTGTTTAGTGCATGAAATGGATTTTTGATGCTTTATATCACCTGAAAAGTGTAGAGGAATTAATTTTTCATCCATTTAATCCATTTTGAGGTCTTTAAAGTTTCAGGAAGGGTGTTAACTAGTTGCATTTGTAAAATTATTTTTGGGCAACTTGTTTTGGTGAAGGAAAAAATTGATGTGGTTTGAACATGTGATTGTTTAATGAGATATAAATTGCTTAGAAGTGTTATAAAGGTTGTGGGAATTAAATTAAGTTGTTACATGCCATATTTTAGTTCATCTTTATGGGTCTTGAGGCCCAAAGGCAAATTCAGGTTGTTAGAAACAATTGTTTTGTGAAGGTAATGAGCCAGTGGGCCCATTAAATGAAATAATTTGATTGGTTAATGTAAATTGAAACCATGTATGATGTTTAAATTTCATATTACTCATGTTTGGTGATTTTTAGATCTTGAATAAAAATAGTTTTTGTGTTAGAGGATTTTTCTCATTCCAATGGCAAGGTTTTGAGGATTTTTGGTGCATGAATGGAGGTTTTTGGCTAGGCCGACCTACTTGGGTCACTTGTGACTATTATGATAAATTTTATGGGATGTTTTTAATAAGATTAGGTCGAGATAAAGGAGGGAAACTGACCTCTTTTGAATTTTAATGAAGGAAAGCTTATAAAAGCATGGTTTTGGGTGCTTTTGTGAGCTAGTTGTGTGTGCAAGAAGTGTGACCTAGGTGTGAGAGTTTTGCAGGTGTGTGAGCATGATTTGAGATTTGATAAAGTGTACTATAGGTTAAATAAGACAACAAGCACATGTGCAATATTTTGATGAATTGAGAAGTGAAGAAAGAACAAGACTATGCAAGTTTGAAGACCTGGGGTTTAAACAAGGGTTTGAAGGAGTGTGAGCTGAATTTGTGATCTCTATCAATTGTGGTAGAAGAAATACATCAGATATATTATTCATAAGGTTTTTGAGTGGGTGTTTTATCATCTTGGGGGTTGTAGCCTCCTTGTGGAGTTGGTGCTTCACAAAATTAGGGGTTGGTGTGCTCTACTAAACTAGGGGTTGGTGCTCCTTGTGGGGTTGGTGCCTCACTAAATTTGAAACATATCAATATAAATATTGTTTTTAGTGGGTTTTCTTCCCCATGAGGGTTTCCCACTTATATATTGTGTTATGGTGTTGATTTCCTTGTTCATGGTTGAATGCATGTTTGGTATTTGATATTGTGCACACATTAATAATTGGATAAGTGGTTTGTGATCTAAGTAAGAAATATGAAATTGAATAATTTTGTAAGGAATGATTCAACCCCCTCTCAGTCCATTTTTCTTCCAACAAGGAATGCAATGGTTACACTCCCTTGGAAAATTCCCGTATATTATCAAACTATGGAGTTGAAGTTTAAATCAGATGGGAAAGAGGTTGTGCTTCAAGGCATGACCAATGGATCTCCTAGAGTGGTCATGGCTAAGAGGATGTAGAGATATTTTTGTATAGGGAAACCCATTGTTTGGTCAAAACTACAACTTCTTCCACATATAATACATCCTACCACATGGACATTTAGTCTATTTTAGACAAACATGACACAATGTTAAATGGTATACCTCCATGATTGCCTCCAAATAGAGGATTTTAGCACATAATTGAGTTGGAAAAAAGTTTATAAACCTGTAATTATTACTCCTTATCATCATCCAAGAGAATTCAAAGATGAAATTGAGAAGGCGGTCAAGGAATTATTGGAGGTGGGACATATTCAACATAATTCTAGTCCCTTTGCTTCTTCTATCATCTTGGTGAAGAAGGATGGTACCATGAGGATGTGTATTGGCTCACGAGATTTGAACAAGAAGATCATCAAAATAAAGTACCACATGCCTAGGATTGATGAGTTGATTGATGCGCATGGAGTTGCATACTTGTACAAAAATAGCCTTCTAGTGTTACTTTGGGAATTTTTAATTTTTGGCTATGCAATTTGGTTTGACAAATGCCCCAACTACTTTTCAATCATACATGAACCACATCTTTAGTAAAAACTTGAGGAAGTATGTTTTGGTATTTTGTGATGATATTTTGGTGTATAGTAAGACATGGGAAGAGAATCATGACATGTGGATACATTGTTGGAAATTTTAGAGCACTCTCTTTTTGCTAAGGAGTTTAATTATGAGTTTGACATGACTAAAATTCTTTACCTTGGTCATGTTATCAATGCTCAAGGGGTTCAAGTGGACCAACACAATATCCAATCCATATTGGATTGGCCTCCACCTGCCACAATGTCACACTTGAGGGGGTTCTTGGGTCATTGCGATTCTTATAGGAGGTTTGTTAAAGGATTTTCACAATTGATTATTCCATTAACTAATTTAACGAAGAAGGGAGCATTCAACCAGTCTAAGTCATACCAAATAACATTTGAAAAACTAAAAAAAGTAATGATTTCATGCCCAATATTGGCTATACTATATTTTTCTATTCCATTTGTGTTAGAGTGTGATGTATCAAGAGAAGGGATTGGGGTAGTTTTGATGCAAAAGGGACATCTCATAGCCTTTGAGAGTCAGAAACTTAAAGAAACATAACGCGGATTCTCCATATATGACAAAGAGATGCTGGCCATCATGCATGCATTAGCGAAATTCATACAACATTTGGTTTGTGGAAGATTTTTGCCTAAACAAATCACAATAGTTTGAAGTTTTTTCTCAACTAGAAGGATTTGAATGATAGGCAACAAAAATGGGTGAGTAAACTTCGGGATAATAACTTTGACATAAATTATGTTAAGGTAAAAAACAATATTGTATTTGATGCCATCTAGAAAACCATTTATATGCTATATGTCTCAAATCTTTGTTGAGTGGAAGGTTATTATAATAGCAAAACATGCAAATAACATTTTCACTAATGATATCCTTGATGGGAAAGTATAAGATGACATGTATAAGGTTATTAACAATCTCATCCTTTACAAGGATATAATTTATCTTGTTCTGAATCAAAAGTGAAGAATAAAACCTTAAGAGCTATACATGATACACCTTTGGTATACAAAAATATTGATGATCTCATCCTTTACAAGGACTCTTCCAAATAGGGAAAACTAGGAAAACTTTTGTTGGTCACCCAGGGTATTTCAAGACTTACAAGCAACTAGGGGATATATTTTTCTAGAGAGGACTCAAGGGAGAGGTCCTCCAATACATTATAGAGTGTATTATCTACCTAGCTAAACAAAGTAGAACAATTATTTGTAGCGGGTTTTTGTAGCCCTTACTAATTACAAATAAAAATGGGAAAGCATTTATATTGATTTTATCTCATTCCTTTTGAAAGTTTAGGGTAAGAGTTGTAGATATGTGGTAACATATATACTTACTAAATATGATCACTTCTTTGTTATTCTAACCGAGTTTAAGGCACTATCTCCATTCAATCTAAAGGGGGAGGGTCGAACCGGTACCCATTTTTATAATCTAAAGGATAGGGTCCGATACGGTCATTGATCAATTAAGTGCCTAAAGTAAAGGCCTTCATGCCGACAACATCTATACCACGGGAGGTAGAGGAGGAGCCTATCTATAATATTTGATGACCCATAAAATCTATAGGCTATAATCTCTTATGGAACTCTATAGATATATGCATATGGTGGTTGGGCCCATCTAAGTTATAGTTCTATTCTATGAGAGGTCAAGGGCCCAAGCTCCATTGATATATAGATATGGATATGGATGGGGGCTGAATTATAGATATGGATGACCACCCCCTTTAATCTGTAGGGCCCTATTCAAGTTGTTGATATATTTTTTCAGAAGTATTTAAGCTTCATGGATTGCCTAATAATATAGTAAGTGACGGGGATAACAGTTCCTTAGTTTATTTTGGCGAGCTCTTTGATTTTATGGGAACTAAGTTGAATCTTGGTACCGATTACCACCCTCAAATATATGGGCAAATAAATATTGTGAATAAGTGCATAAAGGGGTATTTGAGCAACTAGGTAGCATGGAAACAAACAACTTAGATCAAATGGCTCTATATGAGAGAGCATTATTGCAGCACCTAACATCATGTGTCTATTAGTATGAATCCTTTTAAAGCCTTATATGGTTATTATGCTCTTTCTTTTTGTGGTTTTGGTTATTACAAATGGTAGAGTGCCAAGGGCAAGAGACTTGGTAGCATAAGTCGATGAATATTTGATACACTTAAAGAAAATATCAAATGAGCACATAACCAACATAAATTTTATGCAAACCGACATCATATCAAGAGAAATTTTAAAGTTGGAGACATGGTTTTCTTAAGGTTGCATCCCTATAGATAGCCTTCTCTCAAGAAAAGTGGAGCTGAAAAGTTCAATCCTCACTTCTATGACCCTTACAAGATTAAGTAGAGGATTAAAGAAGTTGCTTATGAGCTTGAATGCCAAATTACATAAGAATTGATTTTTTTCATGTTTCGTGCCTCAAAAGGGCACTAGGATAACACATCATTCCTTCAGCTGAGTTACCTCCTTTAGATGATGAAGGTAAATTGATCTTGGTTCTAGAAGCTATTATTGATGTCAAAGAGAAGAAATTGAGGAACATGAGCATAACAAAAATTTGGTGCATTGGAAAGATCTCCCAATGAAGGTGTGACATGGGGAGGTGTAGAGATCCTTGAGCACCCTTATTGGATGGAAAATTTATAGGAAAGCAAAATGCCAACATTTCACGTGATAACAATCCCTCCTCTTTAATGGGGATGTTCCCTTATTCGGAGAAAAAATGATCCTAATATATTTACTGAATATACAATTATTATATGAAATATTTTTTTTGGATATTAGTTTTATTATCCAAGTATATATGGTTGAACACAAAGAAAAAGAAGCTGATTTGATATAAAGTGAATTAAATCTAATTTTCAAAGTAACCACTATAATGAATGATATATAAATGATAAAATACAAAAAATGGAAAAGCACCAAGCATACAATAGTATGAAACCCTAAGCAAGAGGGGGAAGAGGGTGACTTTGATAATTTCACATAATTTGGAGATGATCTACGCATGTGAATAGATGAAACAAACTGGAAACAATCGTTAAGGCTTCTTTGGAGGTTACGAGACATGAAAGTGTGTAGGATGGGAGGCACCCACGGGAGGACAGGAGCACCCAGTGCTAGTGACTAGATCTCGAGCACTAGTGTCCACCCTTATGCTCATGTTCTAATTCTTCTTATGTAGGAGGAGCTTTGTTGTGGGTCCATATTTGTCTCTTTGGTCTTGCTTCAATGTCATTGATTGTACCTGTAACCTACAAAGCAAATGTCTAGCTGCACATACCCATAAACCACATCAAATCCTAAAAATAAAGATGCAATATGTGGAGTCGGATTGACCCTAGTGGTCACCCAAAGAGTGAACTTAGTACCAAACGCTACACTAAATTTTAGAATCCATGTAGTTATGTGTGTAAGCGTGTGTAATGATGTCTAGGATTCCCTTGTGAAAGTTACACAATGATAGTGAGCTAGATCTAGAATGTAGAAAATGTATAGAATGTGTGGGATGGAATAGAATAGACTTCCACTCCCATGCTATGTATGTAGAAGAACGCAACCCCTATCCCTTGAGTGAATGTGCTAGATAGATGTTTTGTGATGATCTTTATGCCTTTGGATGTAATCTTAGGTGATAGTAGATAATGCTAGTGCATGGCCCCTTATTTGAGAGCTATAATTATGCATATATATGACTCCCTTATTTGAAATTCATAATTGACAACTAGAAGGCTGACCCAAAAGTGTAAAAGATGCCCAAGAATTAAAAGAAACCCAAAAGAGTGAGAAAGGGCTAGAGAGGGTCAAAAGCATCCATGAGGGACAAAAGCGCCTGGGCACTTCTGTCCTAAATGGGCACTAGTGTCCGAGGCCATAAAAGATAAATATGTCAAATACCGATAGGGTATAGGGTGTGTGAGGTTGATAAAATTATAAAAGACAAAATGAAAGGCCCAAAAGACTTTGTCAATTACTAGTTTTCTTGTTTATGAATCATGTATATATTAGTATGATTTAGGACCTAGAAATGTACCCAAGTGCATAGATTTTGTGTCTACGAAGTTAGAACAAAAACCAATCTAAAGATAGTATAGGAGGAAGGAAGGAAAAACAACATTTTCAAATAAGAAGAAATCAGATCTTACTTTACTCTTGCATGTTGATAAAATTTCAGAATACACATTCACATATAATGGAGATTCTTTTCCTTAAACAAGATATATTGACTCCAAGTTCAATAAATCTTGATAAACAAAGATGAACACAAAGTTTCACAACCCAATAATATGCAAATGATACAGAATATGACCAAAAAGATATGATAAAAGATAGAAATAGAGGAAAGAGGAGTTCTCTTCTATATTCAACAATTCTATGTCCTTTTACATCAATTAACTAGCATCCAACCCCTTTACAAATGAAAAATAAACCTTTTATAGGCATGAGGGGGAAATAACTACCTTGAAATAACTAATTATTACTTAAGTGACTAATCACTTAATTAGTTAAGTCACTTTAATGACTTTTACATTTAATTTTCCTTTGGAAAATAAATGTCATCAATAAAACATAACAACTCGTTTTGACTAGTACTTGAAGAAGGAATAGAAGAAATGGAAGGAGCTGGGACTTTGAGCTTCAACACGTGCATCCTGAACTTGGTCACTGCAATTAATATTTCTGATTTTTTTGGCACTATTGTGTTGGTGAGGTTGGTCATCCATCTTCCCAAATATTTTTCTATCTTAGAGCCAGCTCCACCATACTAAACCAAGCCTTTTGAAGCTTCAATTATCATGTTGTTTAGCTCAAAAGTTCCTCCATATTGTCTTGATGAAGATTCTCAGTTTTGTATAAATCTTCTTTGATCAATTTCCTCAAGTGTTCTTTGATTTTATTGTTGATTTTGTTGGGAAGAATTATCTTGGAAGAGATCACAATGGAGAGCCCTAAGATCAATGAAGATTTCAGATTTCAAAGATTCTCCTTTTTGAATTATGTTTTCGCAAATCAGTAGAGACTTCCTAAAAAGCTTTCATCCTCCACTCCATGTTGAATGACCATATGCGAGACATATTACTCTTAACATCATCAAATATTTTATCGAAAGAAGGATTTTCTTATCCATGATAGTCATGATGCGAAGATCTTGGATTACATCTACCCATATCTTTTTCTCTTTCTCAACACTCTTAATTCTGAGATCACTTATTTTTGTGCAACAATAACATTTTCATAGGTTTTGCATGCTTCATACATGAATTGTAGACTGGCCATGATTATTTTTCTACCTAGGCTTCAAAAACAATTCCCTTGGATAGTATGCTCTTACACTTCACCTACTACTTTCATATCAATATCAATTGTTGTAGTAGGGGTTGGAAGAGAAGCAAGGAGTGGGATCGAGAAGAGAGAAAATATTTGATAAAAGTGGCAAGAGTTTGGACTTGCTCTTCTAAGTATTCTTGGGTTTGTTTTCCTTTTTCCAATCTCTCAATGACCTTGAAGATTGCTTCTTTCAAGTTGTGCACATCCCCTTCAGGATTATATTTTCTCAAAGATATCTTGGTGAGTTCATAACTAGTGGTGACAATCTCGTGCTCACTTTTATCTACTATAGGCTTGAAAATTTCAACAAATTATCGCCCATAAACATCGGTGACTAGACAAGAAGTAGACTTATCCTTTTTGGTGGGAGAAAAAGTGTCAATAAGTGCAGCTATAACATCATAATTAGGAATCTCAAATTTTGATAGATATTTCCTCTTCTTACATTCCACCATAGGTTAGACCCATGAGAAAGAAGCATTTGAAATTTCTCCAAAAGATGTGCTAGTGGTTGTCACCCCAAGTGTTAAGGGAGCACGAGGAGTTCTTTGGAACAAGAGCATTTTTGATGGGGAACCTTGATAAATGTTTGAGGAATGGGAGAGGGTCTCTTTATATATAACTTGGGTCAATAAGTACTTATTTTTCCCAAATTATGAATTGAGACTTCAATAAATTCTTCTTCTTCTTCTTCCTCTTCATCAATCTTTTCTTTCTTTTTCTTCTCCTTATTTATGCTCAACTTCAACGTTTGCCTCTTTTTCTCCCTTCTCATCTCCATATTTAACATATTCCTTCTTTTCTTCCTTTTGAATATCTTCTTTTTGCTACCTTCTTTTCAGTTTCAGCCTTTGAAGTTCTTGCATACACTTTTGAACTAGATTCTTGCTGAGTGGAGGATGAAGGAGTGCCTTGAGGGGAAACTATTCATTGGGAAGAATTAAACTCACCCAATTTCTTTGTGAACCACTTATTATTCCTTGAAAGAATGGGATACATGAGATCATCAAGGTTGTCCTTTTCTTTAAGTGACCAATCAATAGTTGGGAGAGGAGAATATTGAATAGAATTCAGAAATTCAAGCTCAAGCAAGTCGAACCATCATCAACCATGCCATTTGGCACTTAAAACAACTTAAAGTCTTTGATTTGTTGAAGATTCATTCTCTCATGCATCCTTTTTCTTACTTCAAATTCATCATCATAGTCTTCCCAATAATTTTCAATTGTAGGCAGATGAAGATATGACAAACGAAGATTGTTGTTAATGAAATTTTAAGCGTCAAATGATGCCCTCTTTTGAAAGTGATACATATTGAATGGAGTGATAGTTATATCAATTTTCTATGCATCGATGTAAGATATAAACACATAATTTCGTAAGAATATAGGAAATTGAATACCATAAAACTTCTTATCCTTGTAAGTTTGGTGAAGGATATCTAATTGTCTGCAAAGTTCAATGAGGATAATTTTTCATTACTAGTAAATTGGAAGCTTGTAGGGGATTCCTTCAAATTTGTTTGTTATGATGTAAGTGAATATTTGAAACTATATGATTGTACTCCCATACATGGAAATCAATTACTTGGCCTCCCGAGACATCCTGTTAGTAACACATCCTTCAAGCAATCTACCTATAAACACAAAGAAGGCATCATTTACCCTCCTTAAATGTTTTTGTTGTTTTCAAAAGTGAATTGGGTATAAAAGTCATAAATTGAAATATTTTTTCTATTACCCTAACTTGATAACCAAATCCAAATGTTATATCCAACTATAATATACATCAGATAGGAGGTCATGTAGAAGGACTTGGTTTGGTGAACTTGAGTGAGCTGTTGAGTCATATTCTCACAAATGATCTCTCCCTAGTTTAGTGCCTATTTTCCTTCATATATAATATTAATAAAAATGCACATACAATATTAAAATTATATAGTTCAGGAGAGACCTATAACTCTTTCCAAAAGGGTGATAATGTTAGACAATTCTTTTATGAAATCACTTTTATAAAAAGTCTTTGACAACTTTGAAGGTCATTTATTTTTTATTTTAAGCCAAGGCTTAGCTATCATAATTTGGTATTTGTTAGGAGTTAATTAAAATTCCTTATGTGCTTCATCAAGAGTCAAAACTTTAACATTTTCAAAGGTGGTAATACATACAAGTGAGTTGATATGGTGTGCATCCAATTGGGAAATTAACTAGTCTAGGATCTCTCAACTCCTTGGCGAGGGTTAAAGCATGAGGCACAAGTCGGGATGATGTCGGTGCATTATATAGATGTGGGGAGACCTCCAACATGAGATAAGCCATTATCTAGGGTTCTTTGGGTGAGTGGCATTGGATTTTTACTTTTCATTTTGTCCCAAAATTCTGTCAAATCCATCGCTTGATGTCATTATCACCAATTTTTGGGACATAAGCTTCTAAATAACAAACGGGTTCATAGGAATAGTATTGGAACTTCATTTTGATCAAAATGGAAGTCTTGGGAGGGTAAAAATATCTTGTCAAGAGAATTTGGGAAAAACACCGTTACCCAAATAACTCTCCTAGTTATCTGGATAGCTTATACTTTCATTCTAACTCTAATGTTTCACATTTTAGGTTGCACGCACTCAAGATTGTTTTTGACACTATGACACGATTACAATTCCTTTGCCTGCCCTCGCACACCTTCCTCCTCCCTTTGTATTCTTCTATCTCCTTCCATTTCCCCTTGCACACCTTCCTCCATGTGCGCTCACTTTCTCTCCTATCCTATCGCGCACTCCTTGCATGCACCTCTGTAGACTTGCCTTCCAAATTGGCTAAGTCCCTCACATGCCTTTGCACTTGCACTTGCACGCCTTGCACTTCCCCTTTTCTTGCGGTCATTTGAAGGCCCTATTTTCTTTTCGCTTGCGATCCCTTCCTTAGTTGAGTGCACGTGCCCCTTCGCCATACTTCTCCTTTGTAAGTATGCCTTCCTCCTATGCGCGTGCCTCCACGCGTGCCTTCCCTCTATTTCCCTTTCACGTGCTAGCCTTTTGCTTCTGCACCTTGTGCCTTCTTCTGCCATGTCATCTGTCAGACTTGAGTGTGTTTCATGCAACCTATCAAAGTGTGCCAAAAGGGTGCCAAATCTTGGCAACCACCGGTGATGCATGAAACGTGGAAAAAAAGACAAAACAAATCAACGGTTGGCTGACTCCTTTGGTCACATGTTTTATGTGCGCAAATAACTCTAACATCTTCTAACATCCATATCTTCTACCGCAAAGCTCCGATTGACACACACCTAGACTGTTCAAAGAGATACTGACACAAGCTACACGTTGGACTATTCAAATTCAAATACAAAGTAGGATTTGTTAGGTGAAAAACTTGGAAATGTCTCTCAACTTATCAATGCACACATCCAATCGACCTCAACCACTAGATTTCATTAGATCTTGCCTTCTTCGTTCTTTCTCATGCCAAAATGCAGACCGAGGAAGCACATATGACAACCTTACAAACAAATTTACTGGGCATTGGTGGTTTAAGATTTAAATCTAAGTTTCCGTCTCTTTCTCCTTCTCTTCTCTTCTCCTTCTATAAATAGCATAGTTCCGCTTTGTAAAAAGGATCCTCTTTGTTGAACGACACCATGCCAAAATGGTGGTCAACTTCTCATAGGTCTCGACCTTGGCATGGTCTCTACATTGTATTCTCGCCTGCTTGCCATGAATGTAACCGAATGTGCTTCCCTTGAGCAATAAAATCACGTGTTGTGGAACTCATGTGTTCCCTCTCTTGTGCGTACTCCTCTGTGCTTGCATTCCCCACGTTCATGTGTTGTGCATCTTTGGAAGGTTGAGCCGACATGTTGATCATGGTGTGTGTCATCCACCCTCTTCTCCCGCACCCTCTCTATTTCCTTTCTGTTCATGGAGAGAGATCAACCCTTTCCTTTGTGGCGTTATCACCTTCCTTAGCTTAGAATTTCCTCTTTTTATACATCCTTCTATCCTCGGCCCTTTGGCATGCTTAATCTAGGATTTACATTCAAAGACTACTAGGAGTAGGAGTAGCAATAGAAATAGATAGAGGAATCGGAATTCTCAGAGATCCATCCCAAGCATGCAAGGTCCCACAACTTTGGGACGATTCCATTGTGGTGTTAAACAACTCGGCCCTTCCAAAATCGAGATGTAGGTACACGTTTGAGCAACCAACAGCTTTTCGCACACCCAATGGGACCAAACTAAAGAGGTTTACATCTTCATCTCATCAAGTTCGATGTGTTATTGTTGAGATCCAACCTTTGGAGGCATTTTTTAAACACAATTAGTGACTCCACTGATCCAAACGCATCCATTATCTCAAGGGACCAATTTTCTCTGTTCCTTCTTCCATTCATTTCCCTTTTTCCATCATTCCACCTTCCTCTTTTGAAGTCATGCAATCATGACTTCTTTCCCTTCATGGAATTATCATTTGCAAAGAAAGTTATTTTTCTCCATCCACACAATTCCAAAATCCTCCTCCAAATTAGTTTTATAAGTCCCATTATCTTGAAAATGCATACAACCCACCTTTTTCTAACCAAAATGTTTATGAAGAACATGTTTATGCAGATGATGGTGGTAACTCCATGGTGAAGCTGATTTTGAGAGGAAAGTGCAAAATATGGAGATGGACATGATGCAACTCAGAGTCAAGTGCTCCATAAAGGCAGCTAAAGTTGGCTACAAGGTCCCTTGTCCATGGGTCGGCCTTGTACTAGGTTAGTTTAGCGCCCAGTAGAAGCTACACTTTATCATTGAGATGTTGCCCCTGTGTCACAAAATGGGGTAAGAAATAAAATCTCAAAAACCTAGCATGTGATAACCCTATCAATGGGGCAACCCTGCACTACCATCATATAACCCTCCCACTCCTCTATGCCAACTTGCATCATCTCATCCTGCTACGTATATTCCGAGCCTCTTGCATGCTAACCCCCATTGAGAATTCCCCCTCCATCTCACTTTCACTTTTCCACCATCTCTCCTTCCGCGCGTGCCTCTATTCCTTTAGTGCGCACACCTTCCACACCTTTTGCGCCCATCCTTCCATCTTCTTCCGAGTCTCCTCTACCTAATTGTATCAAAATGAACAACCCCCTACCAACGTGCCTTTCCCAACTAACGTCATCATGTTTGACGACTGCAGAATAATTGAAGAATGACATGACTCATGTGACTTTGAATGGGAAGAGGAGATCATACGGGCACTGTTTCAAAATATAAAAGTAGTTAGTCTTAGAGGGTGTGCTCTCAAGCAAACCGAGTTGCTTGTAGAGTCGAACCATACATGCCTCAACTTTATGAGCCCTAGCCTACAAGCGCTACCCTTTAGGAGGAAAGTCACAAGAGAATCCCATATGTGGGATTGAGCTTCAAAGTAATGGGAAAATCACAAGGATCATATCATGCCCAATAAGATATCTAGCTAGTCTAGAGCCAAAGACAGAGTTTCCACCGGTCATGCTCACTTTAGAGCATGAGGTAGAGCTTCAACGTGCCAAAGGTCAGCAATAGTGCCTCCCGAATCCAAGTGTAGAATAAATCTAGGATGTGTATATTCTGTTTGTTGATACTTTTATGAGAAGGGTGAGAAAACAATTACAAAAAGTATTTCACTCTTGTTTCCGACCATATTCAGCGCCAAATCAATCACATGGTCACAATTTGTGAGGAAGGGAAGCTATTTCTCCCTACCTATTATAGGTTTTACTTGAGCACCATTGCCTCTGGTTAGAGTAGGTTAGTTTAGGTTTAATTTTAGCAACACAAGTGCTTGTGCACACTATGTATGTTCCATTTGGGACATGTATGATTTTAAGCTTTTTTGTACATAGTGTTGTGCTTCTATTTTAGCACGCTCCCTCTAGCGCCTTTCTTTTCCTATTACACCGCACACCCCTTTGTTTGTTGCTCCCTAGGATGGAAGTTCAATTTGGATAGAGGTAGTTCTAACGGTCAATGTATAACTTTCACTCTCATTAATCCAATTTAGAATATCTTCATATGAGAATAACGGTTCGGTTCGCCGTTGAGTTACAGATAAGATAATCAAGACTGGTGCTTGACTCCATGCCTAATGGACTTCTAAGGATTATGGTCCCTTCATCTAAGCAGTGAGATGACCCCCAAAAGTTTCCAAAACTATTATCTAAATAACTCTCCTAGTTATCTAGATAACTTATACTTTCATTCTAGCTTTGATGTTTCACATTTCGGGTCATGCGTGTACTCAAGATTGTTTTTGAAACTATGGCATAGTTGAAATTCCTCTCCGCACACCCTTACGTACCTTCCTGCTCCTTTTGAATTCTTCTATCTCCTTCCATTTCCCCTTTGCACCTTCCTCCTGTGCACCCGCTTTCTCTCCTATCCCATCGTGCACTCCTTGCGTGCACCTCTACAAACTTGCCTTCCAAATTAGCTAAGTCCCCTTGCATGCCTTTGCGCTTGCATGCCTTGCACTTCCCCTATTTCTTACACTCCTTCATGCACCCTCTTTTCTTTCTTCTTTCACTTCCTTCCTCGATTGTGCGCATGCGCCTTCTCCGCAAGTATGCCTTCCTCCTACGCACACACCTCCACGTGTATCTTCCCTCTATTTCCCCCTTTCATGTGCTAGCCTTTTACTTTTGCACCTTGTGCCTCCTCGTGCCTTCTTCTATGCCTTATCATCTGTAAAACTTGAGTATATGTTGCACACAACCTATCAAAGTGCACCAATAGGGAATTAAATCTGGGAAACCAATCGATGCATGACACATTGCACGTTAAAAGACAAAAAAATCTATGGTTGGTTGACTCCTTTGGTCAATCCACGCGCACCATGTGTTTTTGTGTGCATTGTCGACTCTAACATCTTTCGAAAACCATATATTTTTGCTTAGAGCTCGATCGATAGACGCCTAGACTTTTAAGAGAGCTACCGACACAAGATATATGTTGGAATTTTCAAATTCAAATATAGGCAGGATTTGTTTGGTGAAAAATAGGGAAACGTCTCTTAACATATCAATTCACACATCCAATCAACCTTAACCAACATATTTCATCAAATCTTTCCTTCTTCCTTCTTCCACACACCAAACAAACCCGAGGAAGCACATATGAAAACCTTACGAGATAGATTTGTAGGCATTTATCGGTAGTTATTGGTGGTTGAAGATTTGAATCGAGTTCCCTCTCTTTCTCTTTCTCCCTCTTTCTCTTTCTCCTTCTCTCCTTCTTCTTCTATAAATAATGAGTTTTGCTTTGTAAAAAGGATCCCTCTTTGTTGTAATGACACCATGCCAAAATGGTGGTCGACTTCTCATAGGTCTCAGACCTTGTCATGGTCTCTACAATGTATTCTTGCCTCTTGCCATGAATGTAACTAATCGTGCGTCCCTTGAGAAATAAAATCACGTTTTGTGGAACTCATGTCTTCCCTCTCTCGTTTTCATTACATTCTCGCCTCTGTTATATTTCTAGTATGTTGTGCATAATCATGTGCTTGTAGTCCCCATGTTCATGTGTTGCATGTTGGAAGGCCGAGTGATGTGTTGATCCGTGGTGCGCGTTGTCGCCCTCTTGTCTCGTGCCCTCTATGTTTCCTTTGCCACTCATGAAGAGAGATCGACCCTTTCCCTAGTGCTATTACCTTCCTTAGCTTTGGATTTCCCCTTTCTGCACATCCTTCTATCCCTGGTCCCTTGGCATGCTTAGTCTAGGATTTGCATTCAACATTAGGAGTAGTAGTAGCTATAGAAATAGGTAAAGGAACCGACCTTCTCTCGGAGATCTATCCCAAGCGCACAAGGTCCCGAAACTTGGGGATGGTTCCATTGTGGTCTCAAACAATTTGGCACTTCAAGATTCGAGACATGGGTGCATGTTTGAGAAACCAACAAAACCATGGTAGAAGGGCACCCCCTAGAAAGAAAGAGAACAAACTAAAGGAAAAACAAGGTGAAAATTCTTACTTGGACGAAAATGAAAGCCTTCTCCACAATCCAAATACAACTCATTT
The DNA here is from genome assembly GCA_018340775.1 of Taxus wallichiana var. yunnanensis. Taxonomy (NCBI): domain Eukaryota; kingdom Viridiplantae; phylum Streptophyta; class Pinopsida; order Cupressales; family Taxaceae; genus Taxus; species Taxus wallichiana. The sequence continues at coordinate 1,025,783,808 of CM031239.1, forward strand.
TTTTGAAAGCAATGGAAAAATGGTGAAGTTTTTATAGGAAAATAGTTATGGAAGGTGAGACAATGACATGGAAAAGCTTAAAACATGACTTGGGAGAACACAAAATGAATTGGGAGAATTCGTCTCAAAATATTCATATTTACTTGTTTAAAATGCCCTCATATTTCCATTTGAAGGTTGAGAGAAATGAGGGAATGGTTCCAAGGGTTCCATCAAAGACCAATTTACTTGAAAAAAATAATTTGTGAGTAAATGTGAGGATGTGGGGAACAATGGAACTATTCCTTAGTGATGACAATGCATGATATGTCCGACTAATCTTATAAATCAACTAAGTCCGTGAAGCAATGAATTGGAGGAGCAAAGGAACAGTTCCTCAGGACCCAATTTACTTGCCTATAATTGTATTATTTGGATGCGATAGAACATCAAGGAACATATGGAACATGGGAACAATTCCACCAGTTCCCACAAAACTTGATTTTTCCAACCGGAAGTGTTGTTCATATGAAGCGATGAATAAATGAACTAGAGGAACAAAGGAACAATTCCTCTAGTTCTTTCAGACCCAATTTACCCGAAAAGGGACTTCGGACCTTGAAAATGACTAAGTACCAAGGATACCTAAACTTTCAAAGGGAGAAATTATTATACAAACCATTTTTCAACCCGTAACTTCAAATTTTTCAAATTTTTACTAATATGTGACAACAATAGCTTTAATAGGGGACATGAATTGGATTGTTCGACAAGTTTTAAAAGAAAACAATTCATGGAGGATCATAGAATCTTTGTTTACAAGACAAGTGATTTATCCATTGGGAATGAAAATAAGACATGGTAACAAAAGAGAAATAGAAAAAATTTGAGACAAAATACACAAAGGACAACAAAATAACAAATCCAAAACAATACAAACAAACAAAACTTATGTATAAGGGAAGGATACATATTGAACACTTATACAATTTGAGATATTGCCCACTATATGGTAATGGGAGGGGAGTCACATCCATATAAGCAAGATAATACGTGTTTTTGGCACAAAAGTGTCGAATCTTGAAAGGATCGAGCCAAAGAGAATCAAAATTACCATAACTTCCATGAGGCTCTCTTCACTTGTCCCAAAGCAATATTGTATCTCCAACTTGAAACTCATAAGAATTAGCTTTCTTATAAAAAAGTTCCTTTATTTTTTGTTGATGAGCTAAGATCAAATCCACCATAAGGACTCATTCTTCTTCAAGCTTCTACAAACACATGATTCTCTTCTCAAAGGCATCCTTAAACTACACATTCTCTAAGTTTTAGACAACTATAAGGCAAGAAATTCCAGTGTAATGGGTAATTCTACATCCATTCCATACACCAAATGAAAAGGAGACACACCGATTTATCTTTTGGGAGTTATATGATCATCCCATAAGGCATCATATAAATGTTAATGCCAAAAGATATGCCCTTAATATTCTTCAGTGAATATTCAAAACTTTGGGTGAGATGGGATGCCCTCACAAGTGTGGTACTTGCAAGTGAGATCAACCTCTAAAGAAGGTTGGTTCCTCATCCTAAAGCTAGTGCTAAAACTACTTATAAAGTTGGAAACACAACTATCTACTCCTAACCTAAACATTCCAAGGGACCAGGAGAGAGAAAAAGGGTTAGAAGGATACATAAATGGAAATCCTAAGATAAAAAAATGTGTTAACACCAAATAAAGGGACATACACTCTATGAGGGAGAAGGGAGAAAGAAAATGAAGAAGGGAGATAACTTAGATGACACATACCGTAACTACATTTTACCATTTGTTCTCATATGAGACACAACCAAATGAACTTGCAAAGAGGAAATATATGCACAACAATAAAAAAAGAATTTAGAGGTGAAATTCAAATAAAATGCAAGCATATGGGCAAAAGAGAGCCACAACACAAGATTTTATTATGAAGTATGATCGAGACCATTACAATGAAGAAGAAGCAAACAAATTAAATGTAGAGGCCTAAAATAGAGATTCATAGATCGGTGTTATTTGGGAGACCATTTTGATATGGTCCCTTCACATTTTAGAACGTCCCTCTCTTCAAAATGAGTGATTTTTACAATGTATAGAGAATGGGAGAGAAATGAGAGCGAAAGAGAGAAGGGCACAACTTTCTCTGTTCAACCATCAACCACAACTCATCAATTCACCTAAAAAGCATATGGGAACCTCTAAAAATTATTTTCACACATTATCTAAGCTGTAGATGGAGAAGGAGCACCATTTCTCATTAATTCTAGTGGTGGGGAATGATTTGATAACCATGCATGTTTAGAATTGTCCTTTCCATCTTAAACCTATGTTTAGCATTTTGGTCCCCAAAACTACATTAAATTATGAAATTGTTGATCCTAAAATTTAGTCGTCCATGAGACCTTTCCAACAAGACCAATTTTTTCGATTTGGTTGATGTGATAAGAGTTATGGGTAAAAATAAATTCTGTTTATCCCATGACTTGCCCTCGCATTTCCCTTTCCTTCACGGGGTTTTTCAAATGTTTGAACATTTTAAATATTCCATGAAGTTTTTTTGTTCGAAGGTTTGGAAATGTCCCACGAGTCTATTTCTTCATTCCGTGGACTTGTGAAGTCCGCAAAATACTAACCTTTGAGAAGCCCAGACCACTAACATAGTGTTCCATGACTTCTAGACTTAGCCGCATTCCTTGTTCCTTGCCTCAAAGCAAGAAATATCGAGCTCAACTCCACATCCCGCATACTCCCTTGAGCCAAGAATACACCCAAGTCTAACTCCTTTGTTAGTGGGTTAGGAGAACCCACAGAACACTAAGTTCTTTAAGTACGTACGAGAACACTAGAAAGTGATGTCCCACAACATTTTCTAAATTCTTCCCGAGTCAAAAATAAACCCCTGTTAATGCTAAAATGACCTTGGGGGTATTTTTGGATAAAAATTTGGTGACTCATAGGGTTATCTACCTGCTAGATAGAAATATCAGTGCCATTTTTTAATCCATTAGGTATGGAGTTAAGCTTAGAACTTGTCAAAAACTAATAAAAACTTGAAATCTTACCCCCTAAATCTGCACGAAGTGCGAGATGAACTTAGTTGATTTGGAACTACCTTGGAATATTGTTGAATCTTTTTTTGGATGTTTTAAAATGAATTTTGTAAAATACCCGAAATTGAAAATATTTTCCAATGAAGTAGCATGGAGAACTCTGAACTAGAAATGATCTTTGGGCTGAAGAATAAATATCTGAAAAACTGCCCCACATCTGAATTTGTGCCATGGAATATTGTTTAGAAATAGACTATGCAAACAACAACAAAATCCCACAAAAATTTTGTACAAACATGGAAAGAATGCATGCTTGAGTGAAGCATGCAAAGTGTGCACAATGTACTTCTTTTATAGTAAAGAAACCTACATACTCTACTCTAACCAAAGAAAAAAGGAGATAAACAAAACACGATACAAGTTGGGAGAAGTAGCTTCCTTTTCTTACAAAGTGTGGCCATGTGATCAATTTGGCAATAAACACGGCCTTTAATGAGAGTGGAAAACTACTTTAAAACTAAAATCCATCCTCATTCTTAAAATAATCAACTAAGAAAAGAAATAATACCTCCTCAATCTGATTTGCACTTGGTTTCTAGAGGTGAAAACATTGACCTTTGGCACATTAAAGCTCACCATCATGCTCTGAATTGAGCATGAATAGTTCAGTAACTCCATTTTGGCTCTAAATTAGCCAAATATCTAATTGGGAAAGCACCGATCCCTATGATTTTCCCATTTTATTTGTGTGAGACTCCATGAATGGATTTGTTAGACACACTTTACTTTTTTCCTCATCACCATGAAGCATGTTTGAAAGTCTATTTATACTCTATTTAGCTTCTTCTATTAAAAACTTTGTCTCTCCTATGATGGCTGATTTGGTAATCGTGTCATCATTCATTTCCCTCATCACCAAGCACGAGTTTAAAATATCAAACTCATCCTTTTGCTCCTCATATCTGATTTAGGCACTAGGTTCCTCTTTGATGTTCTCCTCCATGACAAGCTCATCAACATCGATTCTAATAAGGATGAAAGAAACGATATGCTTGTGGTTTTATCATCTAAAGAAAACATGAAGCATTCTATGATCTCCTCTTCATCCAAGTCTTCGAATCGACTTGTCCTCCTCCATTGTTGATTTTTGTGAAGACAAATTAATAATCTTCTTCTTATGCTCTTCAATCCTAGCATTTTTGTGGGTCTAACTAGCTATGGCATTTGATTGTACTCAAATTTTGAACTTTTTATATTCAAATTATGTAATGGTTCTTCTCTACTAGGATCATGGATTAGATCCCTCTATGACTAGTTTTCTAATTAATTTCTTCCCAAAATGGATTTGGGAATGTGAGAGGAGGGGTGGGTTGGGTTTCCAACTAATTTTGCAATGATTGTATTAAGGAGGGAGGCACAATGTCTTCTTGTGGATGCGAGGATATGGAAGGATAAGCCTTGAGAAAGCTTGGACCTTAATCTTGGGTTGAGGTTTAGGTTGACAAGGAATGTGCATCATATCTTTGAGATGGTAGGTATGAAGGAATTGTAGACAAAAATATATGAACTTGGATACCTTTTTAGGTCTTAAAGCATACTAATATATACATGATTCATAAGCAAGGAAATTAGTGGTTGAAAAATCCTTTTGGCCTCTTTGCTTTATCTCTTTCATTCTTTTTGGTCTTACACATCTTACAACCCTATCGAATTTAACTTATTTATATTTTATGGCCTCAAACACTACTACCCGGTTAGGACACTAGTGCCCAGACACTCTGTCCCTCTTAGGTGCTCCTGAACCTCTCTATCCTTTTCTTAATCTTTTGGGTCTCTTTTACTTCTTGGGCATCTTTTACACATTTGGGTCGCCCTTCAAGTTGTCAATTACGAAATTCAAATAAGGGAATTATATGTGTATATATATATACATATTGTACCATCATTACCCAATGACACACTCTAGTACTATGGTTCACACTTGACTATTGAGGGAAAACTTCATCAATAAACCTCACATCATACACATTTCACGCTATGTGATTCATGATACATCTTTCCTAGCCTTTGCTCTCTAGCTCACGCCATACACTCATTTCCCGATGACACACTCTTCTATGGTTCATTCTTGATTATTGAGGGAGCATTTATAAATGAACCTCATCTCATACACATCCGTTGGGGGAAATGTTTCTCCTACCATCTACACATATTGCATATCACACCATCACACTCACACAACATTTGCATATCTTGGTTGCATTTACTCTTGTTAGCTTATTCTACTTACATGTTACACTTTGTTTATTATGCTAGCCATATTCTTAATATGTCATTATCTTTTTCTATATACACATGCACATTCAATTGGTATCTTGAGGTGAATGTAATACCTATCATAGATTCATACACGATGCATGATGCTCGATATAGCTCTTTACCAGTCCCACTGAGGCTCCTGGGGGCATATACCTTTACTACTCTCACACTCAACATATCACAAGTTTTATTGTCACATTCTTTACTACTTCTCATTACTGTCACTTTAATTTTCGCTAATATATATACAATTTGACATACTATTTATCTTTCTAACATGCTAACAGGTGCTTCATGTGTAACATTTGCCTTGTAGGATCAATACAACCATGGTTATCTGTCATTCTTTGCTTGTTCTTGTTTGCTATTGTTTGCGGGCTATGACTGTGTCTTGTTTGATCAGTGTATGCTTTTGGCCACTTCGGTCCTGATTATCTTGTGACATTATGAGTGATGTCCCATGTTTGAAACCTACTTTTGTAGTCCATATTATCTTCCTAGTTGTTTGTTACATTGTCTTCTCTTACATGCTAGTTATTTTTACAAACTCTTGTTACTAGCCTACTTTGTTTGCATGTGCCTTGGTTTCTACCATGTACATCCCTTATCCCCTACATGTATTCACTATCAAATATGCCTATCAATATTAGGTCCTCTCCTTTATATTGAATTCACCTACATTAGTAACATACACCTCAAATGAGGGGGCATTTATTGGGTGAACAAATCACCCTTATAAGAACTACGAGCTACAACACAACACAACACAATAAAAAATCAACACAGGAACACAGATTACATATTGGCTCGAGAATAGACTTGGGCCCAAAATTTAGAGCAGACATTAGCACCTAGACCTGGAAAGTAGTGGTGGGCACTTGTGTCCCCATAGGCACTAATGTCCTAAGGGAAAATACAATCATTTTATCACTTCAACACAATTTATAACAATTTTCGATTAGTTCTCTAGTAGTAGGCACTAGCCTCCAGTTATAGAATACAACCTATTGGTTACAATCCATTAGAATAGAAACAAATTGGAACAATCAGAACAAATCAAGGATATACCATCTGCACTGGTGCTTATTTAGGAACCATCGGGAAGGAGAGAAAAGCTAGACCTCTTTCCCTAACACTCTTCTCTTGGCGTGAGATCACCAAAAACTCACTCTTAGTGTGAGATCACCCAAAAACCTCACCATTCGGCAACAAATCCAATAACTCCAAATAATTCAGACAATTATCTATCTCTTACACTCTTATACTTCAGGTGAACACTTTTATTTTACATACTTTCACACTTTTACTTACTTATACACATGTTACTTTGATTTTTCATATACAAAAACTTTAACTACTATTTTACTCTTCTTTTATAGGTATATCCTTACTAGCTAACAAGAAATAACTCAAATTAGAAAACACAACACGCTAGGGTCCACTTCCCTTTCCTAGTCTCCACGCTTCATATTGCGATCACTTCACGCTTCACTTGTCCACTCAACATGCTATCAACAACACTCTTCTCTACATGATCATAAGGTATGCATCTTCTATCTAATTTATGTTATCGAGTATTCACTCAACAACATAAAGTGGGGGAAAAATGTAGACACAAAATATATGCACTTGGGTACATTTCTAGGTCCTAGAGCATACTAATATATACATGATTTATAATCAAGAAAACTAGTAATTAACAATGTCTTTTGGGCCTTTTGCTTTGTCTTTTATACTTTTATTGACCTTACACACCCTCCAACCTCATGGTATTTGACTAATTTTTCTTTTATGGCCTCAGACACTAGCGCCAGTGCTGTATCCCTCCTAACCATCTCTACCCTTTTCTCACTCTTTTGGGTCTCTTTTACTTCTTGGGCATCTTTTACACTTTTGGGTCGGCCTTCCAGTTGTCAATTATGAAATTCAAACAAGGGAATCATACACACACACAAACATATATACATACATAGTTATAACTCTTAAATAAGAGGCCAAACAATAATATTATATACTATCACCTAAGCTTGCATCTAAAGGAATAAGATCATGATAAAGCATCCATCTAGCACATTCACTCAAGGGACAAGGGATGCATCACTTTGCATACATAACATAGGAGGGAAGTTTATTCTATTTCATCTCACACATTCTATACATTTTCTACATTCTAGATCTAGTTCGCTATCATTGTGTAACTTACACAAGGGCATCCTAGGGAATCATTACACACACTTACACATAGAACTACATGGAGTCTGAAATATAGTGCAACGTTTGGTACTAAGTTCACTCTTTGGGTGACCGCTGGGGTCAGTTTGACTCCACATTCAACATCTTTATTTTTTAGGATTTGATGTGGGTTATGGGTATGTGCATCTAGGCATTTGTTTTGCATGTTACAGTACGTACATATGGTGATCTAGGAGTGAATCTAGGGTGAAAAAAATAGATCAATAACGAAGCTCCTCCTACACAAAAAAATACTAGATTATGATCATTCACACTGACATACACTAGCACCCCAAAAGACACTAGTATCCAAACACTCCTATCCTCCCATGGGCGCTCTTTTCCTACACATTCTTGAGTTCTAGAACCTCCAGTGAGCTTCAACAACACTCTTCTTAGTCTATTTCAGCTATTCACTTGTCCAGATAATTTCAACTAAGTCAATGCTCTTACTTACGGTTTCAAATCTTATTTAAGTCATTATCTCCTCAAATCTTACTTACGGTTTCATAATGTACATGCTTATTTGCTTACATCTTTATTGTGTATTACCATTATAATTATACACTATAATAGTTACTTTGAAATTAATATTTAATTCAATTTATATTAAATCAATAATACCCTATTGATAGGGCTCCTCAACCTTATGCTCATTAGCCTCTGATGACTGCAATAATGCAATAAAATCAACTATTTGAGTGAAAGACTTACTCATTACCTCAAACATTTTTTTGGACTAAACCAACTAGGTATAGGACATCCCCATGGATAGGGTTGACTAAAACCATGTTGTTTAGCTTGTATGATTTGTAGTTGATCCTTAACATCTTACAAAATTCTTTCCATCTTTTGAACTCGCTTTCAAAATCATCTTCAAGTGTGAGATGACCTCCAAAATATGCACATTCCTTCTAATTCTTCTCATAAAAATGAATTGGAGGTGTGTTGTAATAGCTTAAAGACAAGTTTTGGAAATATGGAGGTGGATTTGAATGATATTGGTACTGCAAATGAGGATTCCATTGAGAGAATGAAGTCATGGTTGCGTAACTTCATACAAAAAAGAATTGGAATGTTGAAAAGGAAAGGGAACAATCGGTTGGTTTAGAAAATGAGTTTTTGGATTGGTGGAGTCACTAGATTTGCTAAGAAACCACCTCAAGAGGCTAAACATTTACCAAGAACACATCAAATTGGAAAATGGGAATGTCAAATTCTAAAACATCCCATTCGATGTGTGTAAAAAGCTGTTAAGCACCAAAAGTTGTGCCCCTAAATATTCTTCAACGAATATTCAGAACTTTGGGTAAGATGGGATGATCTTGCAAGTGTGGGACTTGTGAAGTGAGATCAACCTCCAAAGAAGGTTGGTTCCTCTATGTCTTATCCCGACACAACTAACCTAACACCAAATAATGTAACTAATCTATATTTAAACTATGTTTTACAGGTCCAGAGTTAGGAGAGAGAGGAAAAGAGTACTGTAAACTAAAATAAGGTGATGCACCAAACTAAATTAGGGTTCAAACTTGGCTTGTTAACACAATCAAAAATATCATGCAAGAAATAATAATAAAAATCATATTTTTATAAGGGAAGAATACACATATTCAAAGAAAGACAAAAGGGTTAAAGATTCACATTTAATGCGCAACACATGAAGGAAAACCACAATCACACTTTATTAAATGATAATACTTGAATTTACAAAGTAGAGGTTTGATAACTTCCCATAATATAGTTATAACAGTCCCAAACATGGAATCTTAAATCAAATTCTTACAACTTTTCAAGAGGGAACTATACGAAAAGAAAATCAACACGTGACCTTCTTCGCACCCGACCTCCCGAGGTCGTGTCGGGACAACAAAGCCGGTGTAGAATGGAAATAGGTGTATGTGTGGTAGTAAAGAACAAACTAATGAGGAAACCTTATGTCTTCAACACAAAATATCGGGATCTACGATTCCAAGGAAAAGAAAGCCATCCTAAGCTGAAGTGGTGTAATGGAATGATCAAATATAATAGCTACTTGGAGGCTCCAATCAATATTGATCTCTACCGAGATTCTATCTACTAGTTGTGGAACACATGGAAAGTGACCTATAGATGCCTTGTATAGATTTCTAGAAAAGGTCATGGAAGTGAGAACGAGAGGCGTAATGGAACCACAGGGTCTATGGGAGGTTTTCTAGTCTAGTCCAAAATCCTTAGCTTAGCACGATCGGGCTGCTATGTTCAACACTGAAAGTTATGCAATGATGTAAGGTGAAAGTGGTGATGATATAAATACCGGCACGTAAACCCCTTTGTCGATGTTTAATTGGTCAAAGAGGCCCATTAGGTTATGGGACTTGGGGATCACAACTGTGAACTTGTGGAGGCTATGGTCTTTGTATGGTCACATGCATAATCAAGCCATGTTGTTAGGAGCAAGTCCAATAATCGTAGGCTTGATTAGCTATAATGTTTAATGTGTTTAATTGTTCTATAGTCTCGGAATACCCAAACAGTGCATGTAAAACTAACAAGTGTAAACCTATATCAAATTTGGTCAACAACTTAGGCCCTTTGGGTTGTGAAACCAATGGATCACAACTGGAAGTTTTCTCTTATTGTGGACCTTTGATGGTCATGTGAAATGAATTGAATTGATCTTGATAAAGCAAAATAACTATCAAAGGAAATTTAAACTATGTTTTTGATATTTTCACAGTATATCTAAACAAAACAATGGAAGCAAACTAATCTAGCAAAAGTAAATATTTTTGATCTTTTCTAGGATTTTAAACAATGTTTCTAATCTAATAAACAAAATTAAATACAAGTAATCAACTGGATGTAGTTAATTACTTGTGCAAGTATGTGAATTTAGATCTAAAATAACGAACTAATTTAATCAAAACCCTTTAAACCCTACCTCAGAGGTAGAGAACAAATCATAACTCTAGAAGAGCTATTATTCCACACTACTTCCTTCAGTAATGTCAAAGAGCAAGCTTTCTAATGATTTTATCTATTTGTAATTGTTTGATTAACTGAAATGAACAATTTTTCTACTCTATTTGATATGTATTTGAAATGAATAACTCAGAATTGATAACTTGAACAAATGAAGCAAACAAACAAATAATTCCAACCTGGATAAGCAAGAGCTTTGGAAAATCTGGTTGTATTTGTTCTTGTCCCCTCATTTTATCCTTTCTTTCTCTATGTGTCCATATGAGTCCAAGGAATTGGGAATGCAAAGGCAACAACAGGAGAAGGCACTTGAGAAATGGTAGCTTGAAGGCAGTTTGGTTATAATGCAGGTGGAAGAGGGATAACACAAGTGAACAAATCTTGGCTATACGATTTCCAACAGATTTGGCATTAATACTATGTAAGATACACAAAATTCTTAGGGTCATTTTCTTGAATACAAACATTAAATATATAGGAATTGGCTAGGATGTGCCTTCATGCACAAGGCATCCTTGGAGTGCCAAATCCTTGGGTGAAGAGGTATTTCAAACTAATTAAATCTATTTAAAAATAGAAGGAAGGAATATCATGCAGTCAAGAATATTTTCAGGTCATTTGGTTCACAAACACACCTAGAAGTCAAGTTAAGTGAAATCACACATGTTAAAACCACACATGAAGAGTTCGGAAAATGTGTAGGATCGCGCCTGCGCAGGCGACAAATCATGGATCGCCACCTTGCTTGGGAGGTAGTTTTGAACCACCACCCAAGCAAGGTGGCGGTCATAACACTAAAAGACAAAACATGCACAAAAATGAGTGGGAAGCTGGAAGAAAGTGTGGAAAAGCTAAGTAAGGATGTTTAGGCCAAAAATATGCACTACGAATAGGTTTAGGAACTCGAACACCTTCTGAAAGGACATGAATCATCATTGGGGACTTTTGTAACCATTTTAAAAAATGTAGCACATGTAATTTTGGGTGTGCACAGGAACCCCTTGTATGTGTGAGGGAACATATATTTATATCATTCTAGAATGGAGACAAAGGAGGAAGAGAAAGAGGAAAGGACTATCGAGATGGTATTGGTTGCCTCTCGAAATTCACATTGAATGAGCGTGGGCATCATGATTTATATATTGAGTTTTCTTGTATTACAGGTTTAAACACCTCCAACTTCAGCCACTAACTCGACATGACCCTTGAGTCCATCACACACCATCATTTTGTACAAAATAACATCCTTCTTCATTAAATTTTGGTGGTTGAGGTGGTTGGATCTATGGTTCAAATTCCTTCATGGATTTTGTTGTATCCCATGGTTTTCACCACGATATTTTAAATTTATTCATCTCATGGACCCTCACAATATTCTCTTTACCTATTTTGATGATGGAAAGTAATTCATAACACCCACGAGGATCCAATTCTTCAATTGCAGCTTTTGAGCTTACCGATATCTTCTTTCATTCTACAGGTTTTGAGAAAACCCGTGGGATTCTTACCTTTAATAAGCCGTGGAACACTAAGTTAGTGTTCAACAACTTTTTAACTTAGTTGATTTCCTCATTTTCTCCATGAATAAGAAATTCCGCGGTACTCAGATTTTCTTCTTCTCTTTCAGGAAATTATTTCCCTAGTGTTTATAAGTTTGAGAGAATATCGCACAACACTAAATTTCACTCACTTATGCCTAAGTCCCCGTGGTGCTCATTCCGTTGTCCCATTAGTTAGGAGAACCCACAAAACACTAAGTTCCCGCATTCTATGGTAGATTGACTTAGTCTACCATGGATTTTGTAGAGCATGAAAATGGTTAAGTCCTCTAGATGGGTTGTTCAAAATTACATGGGGCGTAATTTTAGACAATAACTTCTTATGTTAGTTCCTCTACATGTCATTTACTAGTTTCCTCATAATAATAACAATATTCTTATTTGAAGAATCTTCTTGTCCATTTCCTTTGTGGATGGTAATCACAAGAATGTGAAAATGAAATACCATATCCATAGAAAAAATCAATTAGTTCATAAGAGAAAATATTTTGAGCATTATCAAAGTGATAATTTTGTGGGGAACTTCAAAGCAAACTAATATAGTTTCTTTGATAAAATTGCAAATGACCTCAAGAGTTGATCTCTTCACGGGAAATACTTTCTACCCACTTAGTGAAATAATATACAATTGTTATAACATGAGTATGAGTGACATTAGAGTTTAGATCCCAGTACTAGTAAAATCAAGTCCCCAATATTGAAATGGTTCTTCGATAAGTACCGGTTTTAATTACAAAGTTGTCAACTTGGGTCTACCTACAAATGTTTGACAGCCTCACATTTAGACACCCATTTAGTTACATCTCTGAAAAGAGTAGGCCAATAATAACCTCCACAAAGGATGTTGTAGGTAGTCATCGAGAGAAGAAAAATTTCCACCACATGCCTGATCATGATACACCTTTAACAATTTCTTATGTTGTTCCTTGTCAATGCATCTCAAAAAATACCATCAATTCCTTTCCGGACAAGAGAGTTATCCCACAATACATTTTTCCTAGCCATTAATTTAATTTATCTCTTCCCTTTGCATTCATATGTGAGGTACATTCTATGTATGGTAAGAAGTGTGCAATTTTAGAATACCACTCATCTATGGCGCTAACAAATAGAACAATTGACATTTCTTCAGTTTTTCATCATCAAGATCGTTGCCTCCACTTTAAGCTATCAATTGGAAAAGACTCGAACTTGTACAAGTACGGTTAGGTTGATATCTAAGTCATATTCCAAAACCTTGGAAATCCAATTTCCTCTCCTTGAACTAAGTTCTTGTTGGGTCAAAATAGAGTTAACAACTAGCTTAGGAACATAAATGATAGAGTGAAAATTTAGAATATAAAACTTGAACTATTTGATTGCCTTAACAATTACAAAGGTATGTTTCTTCATCTAAGGGTATTTAAGTTCATGTGTTTTCAATCCATAACTCATAAAGGAAATGGGAGCTTCAATTCCTTCACTATTTTTATGAATTAGAATTATAGATAAAGTATGCTCAGATGCATAACAATAGATAATAAAATCTTTATCAAAATATGGACATACCAAACCATGATTTTTGTAATAGCTTCTTTGATCATACCAAAGGTTTTCTTTCCTTCTGAACTCCAATGGAAGGATTGTTTTCCTTTCATCATTTCACCAATATGTCAGGTCAATTCAACAAAGTCAAGAATAAATATCCGAGAAAAATATTTTACCAAAGAAGGAATGAACATTTTTCTTACTGGTTAGAAGAGAAATCTTTTGAATTTCTTGCAATCTATCTGGGTCAATTTTGATCCCATATTTTGAAAAAATGTGACCAAGGATTTTCCCTTCTATTACCCCAAACATAGAATTTTTAGGATTGGGGGATATACTATGGTCTCTACATCTCTACAAAACAAGCTTAAGATGCTAAAAATGATCATTCTTGGCCTTGGAAAATATTGTGAGGTCATCGAGATAGACAACCGTGAGCACGGAAAACTAGGTAGAAGTGGAAGATAAGAAAACACAACAACAAACCTTCCTCCAAGTTTCTCTTGCAAACCTCGAGATAAGATTTTGGAAATGTTTAAACTTATAAAATCTTGTAAAGAGTTGGATTGTAGACGTTATTCAATTGATATCCAAAATGAGGGATTAACAATGCCATGAGCACAATTTAGACACATGGAAGCTTGTAATATGTAGCTTTTAGCCTTTCCCAATATTCTCTAACCATACTCCAACCTTATTATGGAGAGTATGGTATGCTTTTATAACAGGAAGAAAGGTCAAGTAGTGGTTGAAAGTGGTTTCTTGATGGTTAAATGAACTCATTTTGTGCACAAGCTAAAAATAGAATTGAAAGTATTTGAAACAATTCGAATGGATTAATTTTCCATTTGAGGGTAGTTAATTTTCAATTGGAAAAAGTTACATCCTGGGAAGGTGGTTGTACATGCACTTTTATTCTTCCACCTTTGAAGGATTTTGGAAGTGAAATGGGAGTGGAGTTGATTTGGGACAATGAAGTGGAGTCCAAGTGGTGGTTGACTAGGAAAATAGATGTATTTTCCAATTTAATAACTAATTTAATTATTTATAAAGTGTGAGATAATTAATTAAGTTAGTAAGAGTGTGTTAGAAATTAATTTAATTAATTCCAAAAGGTAATAAAATTAACTTAATTAATTCTAAGGGTTCTAATGCAAAGTATGAATTAATTAATTTTATTAATCAATTCTAAAAGATGCAAATAACTAAAGATAAGATTGAAAGAAGTATGTAGTTTTGGGGTGTTTACATTTTCCCCTCTTTAAAGTGTTATTATGAAGTAATAAAATTTTAAATATAATAGACATATGCAGATTGGTGAGTGGATGAAAGGGAAACATGGTAGATGGTCTCAATTTTCCCGGTGAAGAATTTAGATGCCCCAATGAGTAAGATAGTAAAGGAATTCCCCATAAAGTTGATGGGTGATGTAATAAAGTGGTGGACAACCACTTGATAGGAATAAGACAAGGAATTATAATGAGGATGAGAAGGATTGTTCTTGTAGCATGAGTGTCATTTAGAGAGTGAAATTTAGAGCAACCTTATTTTGTTGTTACACAATAGAGTTGTCACCATGATTATGAAAGAATCATGATGTTTAACCCATTATATGTGTAAAAACACACACACAACAAAGAAAAATAAAAAGGCAAAAAAACCCAATACACACCATAAATGTATGCACCATGGCTATAAAGAAGCTAAGATGAGAATGAAATACATGTAATTGGTACAAAAAGTAATATAAAAAATGTAACACAACTTGAAAAGAAGAAAATTAACTATGCCCCTAATACGTTCCACAATGATGATTAAGTAGATGTAAATTCCCCCAAGCACTAAACTTATGAAATACACGGGGATATGATCGGACTAAAAGTGGAGTAATCTTAGAAACTCGAAAAGCACTCTTGTTGGATCCACATTGAATATTGATATGAGGTTTGAAAAGGATCATTACCCTCAAACATTAAACTTATGAAATGTAGGGGAGGGAATGAAATATGGAATTTCCCAAGCGAATTTATATTGTGAAGGAAAAGTAACTAATTTGACTTTCCCAAGTAGAGATATCAACATGTAAAGGAAATGTGATGTATAGTGATAGTCATAAGATTGGAATGATCACTAGGGTAGTAGTTAAAAGTTTGATTTTATTAAAATTGTGTTGAGTTGTTGAAATATTTTCATGTGTTTGTAATTTTGGGATTTGGCAAATATGTGAATTTGTTTGAATTTTTATAATGTTTTGCATTTTTTTGAATTTTTGAAATAGGTGATCATCGTATGTGTGTGAGAATGTAAAAAAAGTACTTGTAATGAACACAAATACAAAGAAATGTAAACAAACCTAATGACATAACAAAAGGAAAACACACCATGGCTTATTTAATAAGCCATGATGATAACAATACGTACAAGTGATTTAAGCCACAAAACAAACATGTCAAACAAACCCAATATGAACAAGAATTAACTACACCAAAGTTATATATGAACTAAGATGCTAATAATTCATCTACAATTGGTCTACAATAACAAAGTACAACAAAATAAAAACTAATCATACTAACAAAATCATTGTCATAATGTTGATGAACCGCAACAATACAACACAATTTGCAATAATGACATCTAATGACACCCCTAATGTGTTCCAAATTAAATAATTAGACATATATGAATGCCCTTGAGCGATACATTAGAAAACAAGAGGATTGGATTGGGATGAAGAGAGAAGTGATCTTATATGCTCCTAAAATACTTGTCGATCCCATTGTAGTTTGATTTGTATTGGATTAAATTGAAATCCAAGTGTGCCCCAAACAAAGTTATATTGCGAAAGGGTAATTGATTATTTTGCCTCAAGCATAGATATACACCATGGGAAAGAAAAGTGATTATCATAAGATGATCTGGAATGATCAATAGGATTACCGTTAAATGGCAATATTGTTGAATTGTGTTATTTAGTTGCTAATATTTTGTCAAACATTTTCTAAATGTTTTGCTTTTTGCCAATTTTATACTATTTTTGGTTTTTGAACATATTTGAATGTTTTTGGATTTTTAAACATATTTGAATGTTTTTGGTTTTTGAACATATTTAAATGTTTTTGGATTTTTAAACATATTTAAATGTTTTTAGATTTTGAACATATTTGAATGTTTTTGTATTTTGAATTTGTAAAGGGTGCACTATCTGAACTCATGTTAAAATAATTGTAAGCATTTCATTCCATTGGTAGAATGTAGATGATATAATGATAGAATGTCTCACTCTAATCGTGATTGCACACAATTAGGAAGATGCGAGGGCTCAATACTTAGAGCCAAGAAGGACGTAAAAACTAGGAGAATAATGACATGAAAATTAAGATGATGGATGCCAAGAAACAAGGTGTAACAATGATATATTCAGGAAAATGTGACTCATCTCTAGTGAAGATTACCTGATCGATTCCAAGATGATTTCACTTTATAGGTTTTGACTAGACTTATATCCATTGATGGCCTACTGATTGAAATATTTGGTTGAAGGAATTGTTTTCTCTCTTAACATGAGATTTTTTTGGGATTTGTATGATCAAGAAAAAATTTTATTTAGATTTTATGAATGATTTATTTAGCTTGATTTTTTTAATTGACCCCTACATCTTACCCCATGCAACTAGTAAGAGGTCATGGCTCAACATCGAAGAAAAAACATAGGTGAGTAAGGATACCTACCTCCTTTCCCAATCTCACACTGCTAGTAAGAAGTATGGGCTTATCACCAAAGATTGTGAAGGAAAAAAGGTTTAATGATTGATATTTTTTTGTATTTTAGACTGATTTTGACTTGTATGTTGATATTGTGATTTTTGGGAAGGAACATTTTCCCCCAAATCTCAGCCTCATACGACTAGTAAAACACAAGTGTTCAACACTGCTAGACCAATATGGATGGTTAAAGAAGTTTAGCTTTGTTAAAGAGAGAGCTTATTTGAAAGGAGGAGTTACCAATAATAAGATTAAGAAAAAAATTGTAGGTAAAAAGATGCGGAATGGTAGAACCAATAACATGGATGAGATACAAAATGTCTGATAGAAACAAGATTAATCCGTGCCTTATAGGTGAAGAATGTGAAGATATGATGTTATGATTGAAATATCTACCAATGGATAAAATAATTAAAACTATTTGTTAAATGAATTGACAATGCAAGAAACCTCCTAGTATGGAGAGTACCTTGTGGAAGAAGTTCTTGTTTAGTAAAGTTGCATGGTCTTGATTTACGAGACTTGGGTGGATGAGATCCAAGTCAATGGAGTAGCTAGAAGGATTTTTAATGTATCCATGATTTAATGAGTCTTGATTTATGAGACTTGGGTGGATGAGGTCTAAGTCAATGGAGGAAATAAAAATATTTTTGATGAATAATTGATCAAAGTATTGTTAATTTACGAGACTTGGTAAGACGAGGTCCAAGTCAAAAGAGTGTATCAAAAGATTTGATGATTCCTAATGTACGAGACTTGGGTGGATGAGGTCTAATTCAATGGAGTGAATACAAAGATTTGATGAGTCCTAATGTACAAAACTTGGGTAGATGAGGTCCAAGTCAACGAAATGAATCCTAAGATTTAGTGAGTCCTAATGTATAAGACTTCGGTGGACAAGGTCCAAGTCAACAAGAGTGAATCCTAATATTCGATGAGTCCTAATGTACGAGACTTTGGTGGATGAGATCCAAGTCAACATAGTGAATCCTAAGATTTAGTGAGTCCTGATGTACGAGACTTGGGTGGATGAGGTCTAAGTCAATAGAGTGAATCAAAATATTTAATAAGTCCTGATTTATTAGACTTGGGCAGATGAGATCCTAGTTAATGGAGTGAATCAAAAGATTTGTGATAAACATAAGATTCAATGAGTCCTAATTTACAAAACTTGGTGGACAAGGTCCAAGTAAATGGATTATATAGAAATGTTGTTGATGAACCTATGATTGGATGATTCATGATTTAAGAGACTTGAACATATGAGATTTAAGTCAATGGAGTGAATCGAAAGATTGAGGAGTCCTAATTAATGAAACTTGGGAAGACAAGGTACAAGTCAAAGGAGTGAATCAAAAGATTTTGAGTCTTGATATACGAGACTTGGGTAGATGAGATCCAATTCAAAGTAGATGTGATTGGATAAGTTTTTGATGAGATCAAAAACCTATGTGATGTTAGAGGAAATTTGTCAATGCAAAGAATATGTTGAAATTCATATTCACCCATGAGTGGAATGATGCGAGGAGGAAAAATTGATCCATAGATGGGAATCCAAGACACCTTGTAGGTTGTAGAGAGAAAATATTCAATGTTATTCCTTTCAGGCATTGGATTAATTTGTTGGATGATAGATTTGCAATTAAAGATCAAAATGGTTGTGTGAGGATACCCCTAGGAATATGCACCTCATGGAGTTTACACATATGAATGTCTTGACACGTAGGTATCATCGTCAACTATTTAATAATGTTATGTAAAGAACAAAAAGATTCTATATCGGATAATTGTTGTGAAACATTATTAAATTCAAGATTGATTGTTTGAGGTATTATGGACATGGAATGTTGCATTGTTACAAGTGTCCAAACTTCTTGTTGTTTTGTCTCTACAACAAGACTAGGGATGTCGGGTGTAGGATCTAGCATTGAAAGGATAAAATCAAGCTCAACGGTGCTTGATGATTGACCCTCTTATTTAGAATCTTCATTTATGTCATGGGTTGGAAAGGAGTCTTGCATCATGTTTAAGTTCTCGTTACACATTCAAGAAGATAGTTATGCGAAACACATTTAATTTCTGATCAATTAACAAAAAGAACATCCGAAGGAGAGATTGATTGGTTTATAGGTCCTTGAACCTTATTGTCTTGATCTCATTAAGTTTCCTTTGTTTAAAAGATTTTGGAAAATGTTCAAATATTCTTATAAGTTGTGGTAGATGACATGTTTTCGATTTCAAGAGCTTCGTTGTCAATTTACATAGAAATGACTCATCATTGTCAATTAAGTCTTGGACATAATGGTAGAGATTTGAAAAATGATATGTATAGTGGCCTTCAATGTGGTGGTATTCACAATATTCTAATTATTTATACCACTTAGGCTTGGATTCCCATTCAAAGAAGGGTCTTGTGATTGGATATTTTATCATATTAGCCTTTTTAATGATGAAAGGCACTAGAGAGACTTTCTCCGAGGGGTGTAAACTTACATTTGACTTTGCGTGGAGTAGTGTTGTTAGGAAATATTTTCTTTAGTACTCTCATGGTTAGTGATAATTTACTATGTGGTAAATTATTGTTATAGATTATATTTGTAAAGTTTTTTAGTAGTTTAAACAACTTACGTGTTATAGGTGTGTGGGTAAAAGTTGTTTCCTATTTTATAGGAAACCAAAACCTATATAAACATGTAACATCCCATATGAATTTAATTCAAGCATTATTGTTGATATAATATGATATATTGTCTTTCAGTTGTCCGAAAAAAACTATATGATGGAATTGAAATCAACGTTGTTCAAAGATTTACCCTATTCGAGAGTTTTACCATTTGTACCATGCTTGGGGAATGGATTTGATTTTTTTTTAAAAATTATTATTAGGTGTTTTATTTGGTGATGGGTCTTCGACCGCTATGTCACCATTATCAATGAGGTCTTGGATGTAATTGTGAACTTGTGTGCATTTGTTTGTTTGATGACCATCAATGTGATGAATCACGATATGTATTAGGTTTTTACCAAGATGGTTTAAGTTCCCCTTCGACAAAGGGTTGCGTGATAGGATAAATGACCATATTGACCCTTGAAAGTTATCGTAAGAATTTCAAAAGGGTCTCTCCCAAAGTGTAAATTGTCATTATTTTTATCACAAGAAGGAGCCTCTTTATGCGTAATAGTGATGGCTTATTTTGAATTAATCTGTCTTAGTTGACTATTGTGCACATTGCGTTTGTTTATGACACCATCATTAAAAACATTATGGCGACAATCGATTTACTTAGGTTTATTATGATGACTACTATGATTGTCGTTATTATTGTTATTCCTAGAATGAGGCTTGTGTTAGGAATTAGTCCTAATATGGGTGTATTAATTTGCATGTGTGGACGATAATAATAATAATAATAATAATAATAATAATAATGAATGTGAGATATGAATAACACTCTCGTAGGATTTAGGAGAGTGTTTTTAGGAAGGTTGAGGAAAATAGGTTGGAATACAAGTGGTTGAACCAACCACATAGATTTAAGCCAAACCCCAAAGATATCATAATTATGTTTAATTTCAGTGTGCGAGGTTGGTGGAGTGGTTATAGGAATGTTCCTATATATATGTAACCAAAGTGTTATTGATTAATGTTGAATTGAATTTTTATTGAGCTTATGCTCTTGCTAAATATGGGGTAAAACCCACATTTGGTATCAAAGTAGGTTTCGAAAGGGGCCTCTCTTGTTTTTTCACTCCACTCATGCCTTTGTTCGTCAGGTAGACTTAGAGAACAGGCAAGCAGATACCACGGACCTTGCAGCGAACCCATTACCTTTGTCCGTGTTCATCCATCTGTTGTAAATCCAAAACGTTCAAGCACTGGATATGCAGAGCAAACCTTATGCAAACCCCATTACTAGTTCGTTCACCTTTCTTGCACTCTGTCAGTGGTGTAGCAGAGTGGACCTCG
This sequence comes from Taxus wallichiana var. yunnanensis, assembly GCA_018340775.1. NCBI lineage: Eukaryota > Viridiplantae > Streptophyta > Pinopsida > Cupressales > Taxaceae > Taxus > Taxus wallichiana. The sequence continues at coordinate 1,025,805,210 of CM031239.1, forward strand.
TATGAACCGTTTGGCAAGCATCATTCACTTGCATCGTTGTTTCTCTTCCATTGTGTTCACTCTTTCCACAGTTTCATCCATTATGTTTAATGTGTTCATGCTTAGATTTGTTTGTTTTTTAGTCTATTTTCTTAGGTTGTGTGTACCCTTGTTAGAGAACTTTTTCCTGCATTTTTGGGAGCAATTATTAGGTGAATATTCAGATTTGCATGAAGAAGTGAAAGAATAGCAAAAGGATTTTTCAGTTTTGTATAACACAATCACATGTACCTGTATAGATCTCGGTGTCTGAAGATTTGAAGATTAGACAATTGAATCCCTTCATGAAATTGTGGAATCTAATCTCAGAGATGATTGGCATCAAAATCTATAGTCTACAATCTCAGGTATGAATTGCATATTTCATGAGATTGATTGTTTAACTCAAGGTGATTTGAATCCACTATTTGCAGTGCATTAAAGACATGGTGTTATCCTCACACGAATGAATTGGTGTTACGGAATATATTCCTTCGATATGATATGATTCAATACTCACGACATTTGAAATGGTATGGTATTATAATCTCAAACAAATCACGTCTCCCCAACAGCTCAGGCATACCTCTATTCAGTATAGAACAAAATATTTAAGGAACCTACAGATCTCGCCACTCAATCTAAGGCCGATCTACATTATATTGGAAAGCTATGATCGAAGACGCATCCAATAGATCCTGCTCGGACGACTCTTTCCACACAGGTGACCAAACCCATTGCTATGACTCATATCCACTATCTTGAGCTCACGTAAATTTTCACTCTGCTTTGACATTTCTGTCATAACTTGGCCACGTAGTGGGAGTATTTTCAAGTTTGGAAAGTTAAAGAGTTCGACCTTTACTAAGCACCCCTCCAAGTGGGTGGTTATTTTGAAGGGCGGTGAAATATTTTAAAAAAGATATATATTTTGGGAAAAAAATAAGGGAAGTAGATTTTTAAAGAGGCAATTATTCATTTGTAAGAATGTAAAGGGGACATAAGTTATTTTTTGAAAAAGGGGAAGTTAATACTTTTGAAAAAATTGTACATCCATGGGGATCTTTACATCGAGGGGGTTATGAAAATCAAAGTTAATGAATTTTGTAGCTCCAGACTATTGTGTCCTCTCCCCATGTTAGCACTAAGGGGGAATGTTAGGAATTAGTCCTAACATGGGTGTATTCATTTGCGTGTGTGGATGATGATAATAATAATAATAATAATAATAATAATAATGTATGTGAGATATGAATAACACTCTTATAGGATGTAAGAGAGTGTCTTTAGGAAGATTGAGGAAAATAGGTTGGAATAAAAGTGGTTGAACCACCCACCTAGATTTAGTGTGTGAGGTTGGTGGAGTGGCTATAGGAATGTTCCTATATATATGTAATCAATGTTATTGATTAATGTTGAATTGAATTTTTAATTGAGCTTATGCTCTTGCTGAATATGGGGTAACTCCCACAAACATGGATTAATCCTTTTTGTAATGAGGGTCGGTTCTATTTGAGTTACCTTTTCAATGACCTCCTCAAACTTGTTAAGGCGGTGTATCTATATGTGAAAGGACAACTCATTGTTAAGGTTTAGTACAAAGATACTGACTAGTTGTTTCTCAGGGATCAAACATGGGAGCCGACTTGTGATTCCTCTTAATCACTATAAGAATTGTGCAAAGCTTTCATTGGTTCCTTTTTTACATTACACAAATCCATCATTGCTATTTTTGAGTCTAGGTTGAATGATAATTTTTTTGACAAACTTCTCTAATAGGTCCACAAAAGTGCTAATTGATCACTTTGGGAGGTGCAAGAACCAGTCCAAAGCTTCGCATACTTAAACTCTTAGGAAAGAGGCGTAAGAGAAAGATATCATTGCTTGCCACTTCTTGACATGCCATGAAAAATTATTTGATATGCTCTCGTGGATCATTTTTTCCCTTGTATTTGTCAAATTTGGGCATCTCGAAGGATTTTGGGAAGGGTATGCGTAAGATGTCCTTATCGAAAGGGTAAGGACATAATTCTTCAAAATTGAATTGTTTACATTGTTGTTGCATGCCCAAAATTGTATCCTTCATCATTTTCCATTCTTAAGAAAATGGTGAATTAGTGTGTGGGATAGTTGAAGCATCATCATTGTTTAGATTATTTTTCTCTTTGTTTGTTTTAGCATAGGTTTTAGATGTGTCATCACTTTTTCTCTTTGATTCTTTATCATTGGTGTCATTAGTGAATTTAGAATATATTAGAGCCAATTTCTTTTCCATTGCATTGATTTGATCGATTAAGGCTTGATTTGACTCGGGGTTGAAACACTAGATTTACCTTAGTTATAGGTGTTCGTGTTACTTGGTCTAGCTTCATCATGTTATATGATTTAGGTTATGTACCCTTAGTTGATTTGGTTTGACCTCGTAATTTTTTCAAAATTTCATCATTAAAATAGGGAGGTAATTTTTCTCCCATTTCGAAGAGACAAAGCAAAAATTGATCTTTATTTTGTCAAAAGGTTTTCAACTTTTTATTGTTCTTCTATAGAAGGGTCTTCATCCTCTTCACGGAGAAAAATGGAAAGGATTTTGATCTTGTCTTCCGAAGGGACCATAATTGTGGTGTCTTGTTCCCACCATTTTTGAAAGAGGGGAGAATGAAGAAAGGTGTGATAGATTACTTGACCCTTAGCAAAGTAAATGCTAAGATGGTAGAGATTGGAAATTGTAATATTTATCCCTTAGTAAAGTGAATGCTAAGATTAAATAGGTTGGAAAATGTTTGATAAGTGACTTAACCATTAGTAAAATGAGTTCTAAGGTAGAAGAGATTGAAGGGTTTGTTGGCTCAACTCTTAACAAAATGAGTGTTAAGATAAAAAAGACTAAAAGGTTTGATTTCTCTACCCTTAACAAAATGAGTGCTAAGGTAGAAGGGGCTAAAAGGTTTTACTTACTCGACCCTTAACAAAATGAATGATTTCTAAGGTAGAAGAGACTAAAGGTTTGATTGTGACTCTTAACAAAATGACTGTTAAGATAGTGTTGTCAATTTTTACCCTCCTGGACAAAAAATTGACAATACCCTACAAGCCATTTTTTAGTCGTTGCAGGCATAAAAATGATCGAACTAATAAATCATGACTTAAGGGGTCATATTGGGTTTTGCTACCTTTCGGTTAGCTAAAGGAGCCCTAGAAGGTCAAAAACGAGGACAAGGTCATTTCGTGAGAGGCCAAGCTACATCGAGCTAATTTCAAACTCGAAATGACGGGTGTAGAGGTTGGCTCAGTTCCAATAAGCTCGGTGGAAAACTCATTTTAGAGCTCGGTGGTGGAAGCATCTCAGGCTCGTAGGGTCGAGTTGCAAGAACAACTCAAGTGGTTGAAGGCGGGAGATCACAACTCGGTGATGAGTGTAAACGACTCGAGGACGACCGGGGAGCCTATTCCAAGTGAGGAAGGATGGTTCTCGAGCTCTGGGAGCTTTGCGGTGTTTAATATCTCGAGGAGAATTTCACTTTCTGTGGAGTGACTTGGTGGATCCGTGAAGGAGCTGACTCGTGGAAGGCAGCGAGCATCATCAAGATTGAAGTGTACAACTTGACTCGAGAAAAGAGAGGGCTCACAAAGAATAAAGGACTTCTCTTGGCCCAAATGACAAAGGACATAGAAGAGATCATGTCAGGAAAGGGCCGGGTTGAACTCTATACACAGGAAGATGGCTCGATACATCGAGCTCATCATTTCATGGACAAGTCGAGACAGTAGCCAAGGTGGTCTAAACCGTTAAAGAAGACCATACCATGACTTATTAGGGATGACTTGATCATTAGAGCTCGGTTTATATTCAGACGCAAAATAGTTGGAAGATAACCATCCATGGCTCAGTGGATTACCCAATATGAGCTCATCAGATAATGAATGGAGGAGTGCTCGTGAGAAGATTTTGAAATTACTCATGGTGGAAGCCAACATAGCAATAAAGCTCGTTCAGTTATATGGTAAGTGAGCTAAATCTAGCTCGGTTTGGTTAATCACGGAGTACCCAACAGACTGGAGAGTCATTCAAACCATCGAATCAGACGATTAAAATAAGCAACTTGGGAAAAATGATAAGAAGACCAAGGCCAATGTCAATGTAATGGGTCAGTTGAGCTCATGTCAGGAGATGGTCCAAATGATACACCAAGGTATTAAGAAATGCATCCAAGGAGCTCGCCCAAATAGATTTATAGTGTGTTCTCGCTATATCATGTGAACCATTAGAGTCGTCCCTCAAGAGTGGTGAATCGAATCCTAGGTGGCTCACTGAATAGATTAAGAGAGGCCAAGTTGCATCAATGAGCTTGGTGTGAGATTTCGAGGCTTGTGGAAATTAAAGCATTGGGAATGTGAGTGATTTGGTTGGGAAACAATATACCAGTATCAAGCCTATGATCTACTCAGAAGTATGGAACATTTAAAGCTCGTTGTGATAATGAGATTTGAGGGCATACCGAGTAAGCGAGTGATAGAATAGTCATGTGGATAGCTCATCGATGCTTTGAGGAGAACATGAGCTCGTTGCACATTTAGAAAGTCAACACATTTCAAATCGGCAGTGTCAACAGGTAGGCAGGGTGAGCTCATTTGGGAGATGAAGTAACTCAGTATTCACAGGCATTAGAAAGGAGTCATTTTCGGAGAATATTTTGAACTTTTCCTTTTCAGAAATTCAGAGATTTTGGGGTAGAGACGTTGAGTGAGTCAGTTTTTTTTTCAAATCCGAAAATCTGAAACTCCGAAATTTGGAGTTTCAGGTTTTCGGGATTCAGAGGTGTGTGGGTTCAGAGGTTCAGAGTGATCAGAGCTTGGCGAGCGGGAAGTTCAGTCTTTGGAACCTGAAAGGTAAGCTTGACTGATTCCTGAATAATGGATCGGTAAGTCAAGGATGTCGAGCAACGTACCAAGCTCAGTCCAAGTGCGAATCCATCCAAATGCTATCATTGGTTTCAGGGAGCAGTTTTTTCTAGAAAGACAGAACAAAGAGAAAATCACACAGATGGAATGGAAATTCGACCAAATTAATGAAAGGTGCTTGGTTTGATGATAAAAGGAAGCTCCACTACAGACTCACATTGAGTCTGGGATACATTAGGCTCAGTAGTGGAGAACTTCAACACAACGTTGTCGACCAAGCTCATGGATAACTCCTGAAAAATTCATCATTCAACGAAGAAGGAGGAGGCTCGAACATGGTGTAAGAAAGATAAATGCATGGTCAGAAGGGGCTCGGTGAACCAGGATGGCTAGGATCAGGGAGTTTGGTGGATCAGTTTCATGAGAGAGTCGTTTGAATGTGAGTTGGCGAGATCAAACTCATGGGTCATTTCAGAGCTTGGGCGAATTCGTGTTTCAGAGATCAAAAGTTTTCAGGTTGATCCGAGCTCATGTCAGGAGATGTTCACCGACCACGAGTTTGAGGAATCATAGAACACCAGGTATGTCCTCAGCAAAATGTCATTGAGTTCAACGGGAACTCGAGAATTATACAGTTAGACGCCGGGCAATGAAATGATAAGGCCAACTCGGCCGTGACATAGGTAGGATAGTCAAGCTAGAACTTATACTACACAACACACAAACATGGAGCTTGGCCATTAAGATTGAATGGCTCGTAGGAGTTATAAAGGAGTATCGAAAATGAGTTTTTGAAGTTTCAGAAAAAAGAGTTCGGAACTTAGCAAGGAAAATGCCTGAACCAAAGAGTCATAAATGTTTGAAATCGGCAAAATCCAAAGTCCAAAATTTCAGACTTCGGAGATGTATTAGTTTGGAGTTTCGCAGTGGACAATGTTTGAAATCTCTGAATTCAGAAATGCCCAAATCCCGAAGCTAGCATAGCCTAAAATCTGAAACTAGGGGTCAATGTGGAAATTCAAAGTTCAAAACTTGTTCATTTCAGGTTTCAGTTTGAATGATGCGAAGAATGCCAAATTTCTCGTTCAACACAACGTGGCATGGGTCCAAAATGCTAAGAAGATAAGTCATGGAGCTAACAACATGTGGATGGCTAGGAACCCGACCGAGCTGCCTATGCCCAATGCGTTGAGTTCGGACTACATGTCAAAGTTCATTCAATGCAAAATACGTCCAACATTTTCCCATGTAGGGTAGTTATTTCAGAGCTTGACCAAGAGCTAACTCAATGCGAGATATGAGGTGCCCAGTGACGTGTCAACCAAGTGTCATATGAAAGCTAAGACATTTGGTATTAGTATTCCCACGTGCTTAGCCAGTTAAGGTGAACGACCAATCTTTAGAAGCTCAACGTGGAGAGCCAAGTCTTGAGCTCGTCTATCAAGTGACCTTCAAGAGCTCGGTGGGAGTATTAAGCGGGGATAAGAAAGGTAAGCTGACCAATAAAAGTAACATGGAGAATTATGTGCTCGGTGGGTGAGATGCGAAGTGAGTAATTTCTAAAATTCGGTTGGAGTTAATGGTCTACCACGTGGAGAGTTAGTGGGAACGAAGCAAACAGAAAACCAAAGAAAGCTTGCAAACATGGAAAATGTTTCGGTGGAAGTGAAAATACAAAGTACCCACCGAGTCATTCAACGAAGGGAAAATTCAACATTTTGAATTTATGCAATCATCTTTGGAGAACTGAGCAATGGATGTTGGGACACTCAAAACAAGTGACTTTCACTCAGGAGGTCACAACTTTCTCCCTGATTATCTGTTTTTCACAAAATTACAGTCGTTGGAACCAAGAGAATGAGAGCTACACCATGGAGCTATCAAAATATGAATTTAGAGGTTTTTCTTTCCAAAATTTCAAGTTTCCTCGTTCCTTGGATGGTTCCTCGAAAGGTGGAGGTGCAATAAATGAGCAAACATGGCCAACAACAATGATTAATTATTTCCTACATTCTGGCCTAGATTCTAGGGTTTCTTCCTTCTTTCTCTCAACCACTCAAAGTTTTCTATAAATGTAAGTTTGGAAGCCCATTCAAAGGGGTTCCAACAAGTGGATTCAATAGGTCACACAAGTTGGAGGATTAGACACCTTCCAAGCTTCCCCTTCTTTTCACAATCTGTGAATTTAGGCTCTCAAGCCTTTCTCCTCGAATTGTAATGGTGACTTATGCCCTTTCCATCTGATGTAATGTTGCACTGTGTAAGTGCTTGAAGTAATGAGAATTATGTTTTGTGATCAAATATATGTCCTTTCATGATTCTCGTTGCTTCTATTTGCCTCTCTCATGTTTTCAGGTGCATAGTGCAAGTTCTGGTTTCCATTGCAGGTTCGTGGAGTTTTGTGCTTATCAAGCGGTGAAATATTACATGCAGTTGAGTTGTGGTGCTTGTTCACCCTTCTCAAGTTCATCCTTTTTCACTGGGAGACTGGTAGTTTGTTGTCTGATCGAGTTTAACAGAGGAATGTATGCCCCTGGTTTGTGGTATTTTGTGCCCTTTCTAGTTGTGATAGGTGAAGGTGATCAAGTGATGCAAGCATCCCTCCCACATTAACCCTTCCAGATGTTAAACATCCCTTAATTCGGTGCATCACCACTTCTAGTTTAGGTTTCATTTCCTTACAGATCTCTTTCCCTAATCCCATGAAATGTTAGCATAGGACTAGTTAGCCATTTTTCTTGCATTAGAAGTAGTGTTGTGTTTATTTTAGGAAGAGGAAGCCGGCCTTCTCCGGGAGGTTCACCTGAGCCCAAGTCCCACAACTTGAGAGGTGATCCCATGTGTCCCAATCACATCAAATGTCATGATCCATTTTCAGGCCATTTGGGGGGTGCAGTGATTTGGAGACAACAGATAGAAGAGACTAAAATGGTTGATTGCTTGACTCTTAATGGAATGAGTGTTAAGATAGAAGAGACTAAAAGGGTTGATTGCTCAACTCTTAAAAAAATGAGTGTTAAGAGAGAAGAGACTGGGAAGCATGATTAAAGTGCTCGAATCTTAACAAAATGAGAGTTAAAAGAGAAGAGTTAGAGAAATGAAATGGTAGTACTCAAATATCAACAAAATGAATGTTGAAATAAGAGGTGTAGGAATGATGATCAATAGATTGAATCTCAACAAGGTGAATGTGAAGATAAGAGATGAAGGGGTTGATTGATTAATTATCTCAACTCTTAGCAAGGTGAATACTTAGGAGAGAGGAATACAAAATATGAAGATGCCTAAAATTTAACAAAGTGAATGTTAAATTTGTAGATGTAGAATGGTATAGTGCTTAGAGTTTAACAACGTGAATGTTAAACTAAAATACTTAGGAAAATGAAAGATCAATAAGATTGTGATTGTGCTTGACCATGATAAAGTGAATATCAAGATGTCAAGACTTAGATTGAGAATGATTGTGCTTAAGTTAGGATATGGGTATCCCTAACTCAAGGCTTTGAATGTTGATTGTAAATTTGAAAGATGGGGAGATAGAAAGTGTGTATGAAATATTGTGGAACACAAACTTTATACCACAAAATAGATGATGTAACGTTATTTAAGGAGGGCCTCTAAACTTAAGTTGGCTTGGTCAAGTGATTTAACAAATATAGAATTATGCTAAACCCTAGATATTGTAGAGTCACGTATGATAAATAAACGCTAAAGCATACATTTGACGCAAGCAATAAACTAATGAAAATTAAAACCCTAAGTGCAAGAGAGGGAATAAAATACTTAGCTGATTTTGTAATAAATCCAAAAGTATTCTACACTCGGAAAAAAACAAATAGGAGGAGGAGACTATCACAAACGCATACAGAAAATCTTGGAACTTTTGGATGAGCTTGAACTAGGGCACTGAACAAGATTGGGGTGCCAAGGCGCCAAATACCTTTGTTGGGAGCATGTGACTACAGGTGCTCGGATAATGGTTTTTCTTATGTCACACAAGTGTTGCTAATATTTTATTTTGGTTATTTTTATATCACTGGATGATCGCATAATTTTCCCATAACCTCCAAAACAAAATATATCCTGTAAAACCCTAAACTACATCAAATCCCAAAAAAGAAAGATACAAATGGGGAGTCGACTAACACCAACGGTCACTTGACAGAGTGAACTTATGACTCGAGGGCTGCCCTACATCTTAGACTCCATGTAGTTCTCTTGTGAGTGTGTGTAGAACTCGTGCCATAGGAAGCTCTTGGGAAATATGCACTTGATAACAAGTGATAGATAAATGCAGCAATGTAGATAGATGTGTGGATGGAAAAATGAACTTCCCCTCCTATGTGTGTATGTAGCAAATGTAGTTCCTTTTCCTTTGAGTGAGTGTTAGATGGATGCTTTAACGATCTTAGAATGCAACCTTAGGTGATGATAATAGATTCTTAGATCTTGGTCATTTATATTGGTCACATAGATTTTTATTTATATGATTCTTCCCATTTTTATGATTACGAAGAAAATGGAGATAACTAATCAAAATTTTATGGTGATTTCCTTTTAAGTCTTTTTGATCCAAAGTCACCTTTGAAAATGCCTTAGAAAGTCTTTATGTCAGATTTTGGAACTTCCTCAACAATCAACATGTTTTATGTTCCCTGCTTCCCGATTCTGAAACCCCAAATTGAACTATGCTATCGATTTCGGGATCTGGTTGCGCATATCGAGAACATCATCATGCCGAAACATATGTTATATGTTATCTGCTTCCCAAACCTGAAACCTGACTTACTACGTGTTGTTATATTTCAGAACCTGACTACATCGAAACACCTATTCACCCGTGCACATGCTAAATGCCTCATACTTTCTGAATCTGAAGTTTGACCCCATAAAGACCTCTTTGTATCAGGTTTTCGGTACCCGAGTACATAATGACATATGCAATCGGTTCCTCGATTCCGAAATCAACGCATTTAATATCTAGTTGGCGGATAGGTGAGCACACGTGTCAACCTATGTGTATTTAATGCTAAGGATTTATAAATATAGATTTTCCACGTCATTTCACACCTTGCATTTTCTTACACCATGTAAATTTTTTACCTTCACCTCCAAAACCCGACCCACATTTTTCTTGGTGATTTTGGATTATCTCTCCAGGGATTGAAGTGTTTTCACCTTGAGGTAAGTATATTTTCACCTAGGTTATGTTTTGGGTTTTTTGTGGTCATGCCCTTGTTTGCATTTGGGTAAGGTTAAGTCTTTCCTTGTTTTCCCTTTATTATATTTTCACCCAAGTCAATCATTTTTATATCAGCTAGAGGGGTGAATTTTCTTTCACTTTCATGGGCTTCAAGTGTTGAAAAATTGGAAAACAAAATCAAGAGTTTTTGTGCTCAAAATGGATAATCAAGTTTTTCTCATGCCTTAACAGGTGGTGTGCCCGATCAAAGTAATTCAAACTTTGGATGTTTCTGATATCTCCAAATTTCTGTAGTTTATTGTAGGTGTTCAATAAGGTCACTTTCCCAACTCGGTTTGTCATATTTTCAAAGCCGCCGAACAAGGTCCCAAACTTGATTTTCTCTCAGGACTTTCATGCATCTTTATAACAAGTTCATCATGTCTAGTTAAAGAAAAGGGAAAGGGAAGAAATAAAGTAAAAGGAAATGAAGTACAAGTACTAGGGTGTTGTGGCTCCCTCCAACATTGATTCAAAATTTGATATTAGGGATACTGAGTTGGGACATATAGACATGGACAAGTTTTAAGCCGAGTTTAGAGTTCCTTGCAAAATTCTTGGATGTAATCTCTTTGTGCAAGTGGATTACCTTTGGCAATAACTTTTCCCATTTCTACTTAGTGTCCCAAATTTATTCTTGCATGCACTAGTAATTATGATTCAAACTCAAGGTCAGTGCAAAATCAGGTGGGAGAAGTAATAATCAAATTGGATGTGGATTATTTTGATGCACTTCTCAAGCTTCCTAATTTCAAGGAATATGTTGGTACAAATATTCAACTAGCTCAAAAGGACTGAGATAACGATCTTGAAAATTGTGTTAAACATGTGAATAAGAAATTCTGATTAAACCTAAGCTCGCTATATCTAGGTTTCAAAAAATGGTTACAAGGAGTGATTTTAGTTTAGAAATTTGTGATATCATTACGCTCCTTAGCAAAGTATTTGGGCATCCAGAAGATAGAAATTTCATGGGTGGATGTATCAGTTCATCACTATCATTAAAAATAATGAGCAATATCTTGACTGGGGAACCTTCATTAGCAATACAATTGATGCTTAAATGAAAACAATCCTTTCAACAAGTAAGTTTTATATGATGTCCTATGTCACTTATACTACCGTTGGAATGAGGAATTATCCTGGGTTGGATTCAAAAGGTAACAGTCTACCGATCACATCTACAAGTTCTATCCCCAATTTTATTTGAAAGGAAGCTTAGAATATTTCAAAAGAGTTAATGAATCCTTCTTTTACGAGGTTATCTATAGATTAGATCCTGATCTTGCAAAGGGAAGAGTCTCAGATGACATCTGTGGAATGAAGTATCAAAGTGGAGATGTTTTTTTTGAGATTAAGAAAGTTTACATATTTGTGGGTTATCATATTTTTAGAAACACCAACGCCTTCCAAGATATTTGAGTGATAAATTAATTCTCATGGAATTGGTTTGACAACTCTTGGATTTTCACAAGTTTCAACAGAGTAAGCATAAGGCTGCCATATCATTTCCTATATCAATTGGGAGATATACGTGTTCCTCAATAATCAAAGCCAAGAGTGTGGTCTATGAGATGTAAGAGAATCTTAAGAAAACTATGAAGTCAAGGTCTAGATTTTATTTTTGAGGTGTACTCAAGGCTCATGGAACAATGCAACTTCACATTCCAGGACATCGAGGACATTTGAATTGATCTTAGAGATGAGGTCACAAGATAAAAGGAAAGATAATAACAGTTGACATTAAATGAGGTAAGTATGTTGAATCTCGGTGAGGTTCTCGAAGATGTGATTGATAATGAGAGCATTGTAGAAATTATGTACAAACAAATGGATGGTGACAATGCTAGGTTCCCAAAAATTGATTAATTGGTGAATGAAAAAGTATCTATACATGAGAGAGCCACCCAAACCCTTGTTTGTACAAAGTCATGGTTATATTCATGGGGTATGCAGCTGAAGGAATCCAATTTTCCAAAGCTACCTATCACATCGGCATCAGAGGTGGGCCCCTTACATGTGGAAAAGGATAAAGGTGTAGGCCCACCTAAAAATTTGAAATTTAAGTTTGTGCGAAGTGGCGGAAAGTCTTAGCCTTTTCCATTTGCTGCATCTCCTACATCAATTGTGGTTTTTGATTCTCCCCCTCCATCAATCCTATAAGAAGTTTCGTAAGCATTATGGCTGATATTCCAATCATTTCTTCTACTCTTGGAATTCCTTCTATGCCAGAGTGCACTCAGTCATCTCTAGTGCTTCCATTTCTTCTCCTTCTCTCTTTCTTTCCTCTCCTCCTCATTCTCCTCCATTTTTATCATCACCACTTGCATCCACCATGGCCAGTGTTTTCTCATCCTTATCCCCTCTCTCAAGTGGAGTGGGATTGACTTTAGAGTTACCAGTGTCATCCGGGACCCGGCCTCCATTCCCTTCGCCTCCCATGTCATCCTCCATTATTACCTTCATTCTCTCCACTCCTCCATCTCTGATCACCACTTTACCTACTCCTCTAACTTCCTCTGGAATGATCTTGGCTCCTCTTCTAGAGGCATCTTCGCTTCATCTCCCTCATGGTTAGTTGAAAAAAATCTAAAGAAGAGGAAAGTAATAGTTCCACCCGAGCTCTTTGATTTCGGTTCATGAAGTCAATACTACTACAATTGTGAAGAAACCCAATATTTTTTCATGGATATTAGTTGATGCATCGGGTCAAAAATTTGCAGAGGTTTCATGCTCGTAGAAGACTCGACCAAGGAAGACATAATGGCTAAAAATTATTAGATCAAAAGGATTGATCTTGGAAAGGTTATGACTGAAGGTTCCCAACATGATGCTTAGAGTGTTGTGGATGTTCTTTACAAGAAGCTAAAAGAGACTAAGGTCTCAAGGGATGAATTGAAGGAAAAAATTGAACAATTGATGAAAGTGTTACTCAAACTCTCCAAGCCTTCCCAGATGTAGATAATAAAGCTCCTACGCCTACCCCCATTCATTTTGATTTCTCATCAGTTCCCAAAATGGAAAATTTTAATGAGAAGGGTAGAGCTATTAATGAATGGATTAAATGTCTTCTTGTTCAAGGAAAAAATACCTTTAGTGATTCGGTGAATGTTTTCAATTCTCTGGAATATGCAAGGAAAGATGTTGATAAGTTGAATGATGAACTCCTTGAAGAAATTGATAATTTGGAGTTAACTTTAGAAGCTGTCAACGCACTTAAAAGGTTCCTTTAGAAACCTTGGTTAAAGAAGGAGTAGTTCTAGATGTGGATAAGCATTTTGATTTTTGTAAAGCGATTGAATTTTGAGTTAAAATCCTTAATGAAGCTTGTAGAAAACTAAGGGAATCAAAGGATCAATTGCTGGATGCTACTAGTGAATTTGATGAAGAATTATCAAAGATATTATCTTGAATATTCTACCTACAGATGATCTATACAAATCATTTCAAGAATTGGTTGAAAAGGAATTTGTAGTAGGTGAAAAATTTGATATAGCAGCTATTGACAAGCTAATCATTTTTGAAGGTATTCTGAGTTCCTTGGCCAAATATAAAAAAAAATAATGAAGGCTTCTAGGGATTGTTAGCAACATGTAGGAAACATGAAAGGTCTTGAAACATTACTCCTATTGACAAGATGAAGAAGAAGCTTGGGTGACGGTCCTAAAGTTTCAGGAATTCCATGAGAAGAAAGCAACACAGGATGAAAAAAGACAAGTCTGAGTGATGAACTTGTCATGTCATTTTTATTTTTCATTTGACATGTATTTTTCAATATTATTTCGACATCCTATAAACTTGGAAGGATTGACTGGGTCTCTGTATGAGAATCAGTCAAATGGACTAATTACTCTTATTTACTATTTTTAGTATGTTGTTGCAACTATTTCCTATTTTCTCTCCTGCCCTTCTCTATATATATGAGATTGTAGCATTCCAAAGGGTTGGAAGTTTTTTTATTAAAATAGAGTTTAGATTTGAGAAAGAGAAAGACTGTGTGTTTTCTTTTAATCATTGAAGAATACAAAAGATAATCTATTGCAAACTTTGTGTTGTGGAGAATATTTGTGGTTTGAGGTATTGTTCTTATGTTCAAATGCTTTAAATCATTCTTTGCTTTAAATTTCTAGTTTATCAACTCTTCTACAAGTTATTACAATTTAAATCATGTGTGATTATCTTTTGATCTATGTTTGCTTAAGAAAAAGCATGTTCTTGCTCATTCTATTCTTTCTACATTCGATAACTCACTTCTTTCTTTCTATTCTCTTTCTTTCCATTCCTATTTCTTTCTAATAAGAATACAACTATTGGGATGAGATCCCAACCCCGATGGTTAGAATAGTGTGAATATTGTATATATCTTTTGGTGTGTTTTATATTAGTAATAAATAGGGTGGCTCCTTTTTCGAGGAGGGACATAGTCCTTGATGAGGCTAAAATATGTCTAATTAATGTGTAATAAATAATCTCTATTTTTACTCCCCTTTTAATCAAGTTTGTTTGCATTTCATAAATTTTGTTTGATCTAAATATAAGTTAGGATGTAATTGTCCATCTTTTGATTGATTTAGTTCAAATGTCTAAAAATATATAATTGCTAACAAATTGCGTGGAAATTTAGTTTTTGAGAAATAAACAGTCATATTTGGTCAGATAAGTGAAGTATGAAGTAACCAACACCTTTTCGAGGAAGATGGCCAAAATGTGGCTTAGCTCAGAACTCTATCACTTAGCTCCAAAACTCGGTCACTTAGCTCTGGAACTCTGTCACTTAGCTCGAAACTTTATCACTTAGCTCGGAACTTTAGTAGTTAGTTCTGGAAGGTTTCCCTTTGGTTCTAGAACTTCTCCAAAGTTTCCAGAATAAATGGAAATCTCCTTATTCTATCAAAATTTGGTTATGGAGCAAAGAAGGGGCCTTCCAATAAGAAATAGACCAAAAAATTTCTAGTTCTTCACACTCCAAAAATACATATGTGAGACCAACAACTATATGTCTAGCTAGTTTTCTAAATTTCATATCTACTTTGGGCACTATTTGGTTCCACTAGAATCAGTAGACAACTATTGAACACTCACAATTGTAAATGCATCTTCAGATGGGAAATATATACATATACACATATACATGGGGAGATCGAACATCTACAGTTAAGTTTTGTAAGACAAAACAATTCAATAATAAGATAACCATTTAATTTTGATTCTTCAATTAAAATATGTTACATAAGTTATCTATTGTCCATGCAGGTGTTCTAGTGTATGTTCTTATTTCCTCAAAAAAATTTAAACAACATCTTCAAAGTGTGTTTAATTTTGCAAAGTGTGTTTATTCCCAACAATGTGTTTATTTCTAGTAGTGTGTTCAATTCTGCAAGATTTGTTCATTTCAGCAATGTGTGTTTATTTTAGCAAGTTTCTTATAGTTTATCTTTAATAAGGCTTTGGCCAGAAATCTTAAGACACTTAAAACCCCTAGAAAATAAAAATAATAAATATCTATAATCAATTACTAGTTCACCGAGATTTCTCTTATTGCATATAGCTTCGGACACACACCCATGGTTTGAATATGATAACAACTATGAGTTGATTAAATCAAGGGAATAATGACACCCATAAGTTTGGTGCCAGCTATTGAGGACTTACACTAGTTACAATTTTCTAATTAGGTGTCAACAAGAAAAACAATCACACTTCTAGTAATTGAAAAAAATGTACCCTACGTTATCATAAAATTTATGAGTAGACCAAGAGATTCAAAGGGTAGATTTCTCCCAAAAATATCTCAACAAGAATTATTAGCATCCTCTAGTTCAAATAAGGAAGTTGAGCAAGAATTAGAAGCACCATTATCTCTTGTTATATATGAAGCATAACTCCCGACTTTGAAATTTGGATCAATCACCGTAAGGGGGTGGAACTTTTAAAGAAGGATTCTATCCCAAGACCCATTTAGAGCAATTTTTGATTCTCAATTAAGCGATCAACCTCCTACCCTTGACTTATCACCTTCGTCACAAAGTGGATCACATACCACGTTGATTGCGAAAACAATTCAGAATATATTGCGGATATGGCTCGAGAAGTTGAAAAAGAACTTGATAGGACTTTTAATTATCCAATTGAGTTGGAGGATGATGATACACCTATGAAGAATATTTCACCTGCACACTTGCCCACATTTAGGGAATGTTGTCGAGGACCCCAACCAATTCTTGTTTGAATTTAAATTATTGTGTCAAACCTATGACTACAAAACAAATAATCAAAAACTCAATTTGTTCCCATCTACTTTGAAAGATGTAGCAATGAGGTGGTTTATGGGGTTAACATCCAATTCCATTACCACTTGAGGGAAAATGGAAAATTCCTTCTTAGACAAATATCAGGACTACTATAGAGGGAGAAATAGGAAGGAAGAATTTTTAGGATTAAATAGGAAGAGGATGAAAATTTGGAAGATTATTTAGATAGATTCCTCTTCATAGGTAAAAGGTGTGGATTTGTACTTCAAGAAGAGCTAAGCAAAACCATTTTTCTTAAAGGTCCTGGATGATGAATCTAGGAAGTACTTAATTTAATGGGAGGTGGAAACACCAATTAATTGACAATGAATGATATTAAAGAAATTTGTAGAAGTCATTCAAGAACAAGGGGTGGACCTAGGAAAGGAAAAACTGTGAAAGGTACAAATCCAAACATGAAAAACTTATGGATGAACTAGCAAATTTTAAAATAGATATCCTAGTTCAATTAACTTCCATCATGGATGGATTGCAAACCAAAGCAAATAATAATAGTGAACCATCAGCTATGTAATGTCCTAGATGCAGATGAAGCATGCAATAAGAGATTGTCCTTTGGATAAAACAGAAATATGTATTATTTGTGAATCTAGGGAACATGAAGTTAATGTTTGTTCTCTTCTTCCATTCATAAAAATCAGCTTAAACAAACCAACACTTCATCCACTACGAGTAAAAGTAAAATTTTTCCGAAACAACCTAGCTAGGGAAGTTCATACTAAGATCTGTTCCTAATCCTTGGATGATGCCATGGGTGGCTCAGACAATACCAAAAATTTGGGACAACCCCCTTGGGCCCCTCAACCAACATGGAATCCCCAGATTGGGTAGGACAAGCTTGGTATGCTCAAGGACACCAACAACCATGGTTTGGTCAAGGTAACCCTTATGCTTGGTCACAACCTAGGTGGAACCCCAATAACTATGCTCAAGGGAAGACATATCCCAACCAACATGAACAAGCCATAATGGGTTCCCCAACACAAGGTTCAAAAACTGAAAATGTGGTTCAAACACAAATACCAACACAACCAGTGGCTAATCCCAAAAACAAACAAACAAACAAACCTTGTGTATAGAATAGAGTAAGAAAAACTAGTTGATCTTAATGCCATGGACTATAAATATATTCAAACTAGATCTGGAAAAATAATTAATTATCCACTGTTATAATTACCGAAATGTTAGATGAAACTGAAACTCCTAGTTTAGTCATTCCTAAGGTTGATGAAAAAGAAAAAGAGAAACAACTAGATAACAATTCTATAGAAACCCCATTTTAGAAAGAATTAAGAAATTTATGAGAGACAATGAATCGAGCTGTTCAGAGTTAAGGAAATTAAATATTGAAATACCATTGTTAAAGAAATTAAGGACATTCCTAAATTAAACAAATTAATCAAAATATTATGCTTGAAAATGCACGGAAGGAAGAAGTTGTACCCTAGGACTATTAAGGTAGATGGGAAACTTGTTGATTTATTAGTAGGAAAACTCTTACTTCCTAAATATAGGGATCTTGGTAAAAGGAAAGATAATCGATCATACCAAGGCAAGAACACGAGATGCTAATAAAGCACCACGATCAATAAGATGAAAGTAATTTGTCGAGAATAAATTTACATAAAACCTTTGCAAACAAATGAGCAACAATATCATATATTATTATGGAACTCAATGAAATACAATGAGAATGGGCCTTACTTATATAGGCAAGGAATAACAATCTAAGAACTAGTCAAGGTCGTAGATTAAGCCATAAATCAAGGAAATAACTAGTCATCAAAGAAATAGTTAAGTCCATAGATTTATGAGAGAACTAGACATCAAGGATCTAGTCAATACCATAGATCAAGGAAAGAACTAGTCAATACCATAGATCAAGGAATGAACTATACCTAAAAACTAGATAATATCCCCCTTATATCTAAATAAATAAATAAAAATACCCACACACATAAGTGGGTGAGGATAAATACAATAAAGGTAAATAAAGTACCTAGGTGAACATGATATAAGGTAAATACCTACTCTAACACCCCACTCACAGTGAAGCTAGGGCCAAAATAGAAGTGGCATGTCCACGGTATGAGTCCCTGATAACTAGGCTCGATGAGGTACTCATGTATAATATATCCATGAAGAAATATCAAACCAAAAGAAGGAAAGAATCATGTTAGAAGGAAAGAGAAATAAGAAGAAGAAGAAGGAAGATGTTCTCATGAACACCTAACAAGAAAAAATTCTGAAACCTCAAGCATTCCAAACAACTCAAGGAAGTGAGGTGATGCAAAAGACTTTGTAAAGATTTCGTAAGCTCTTTCTTGCTGAGTTGGAAGGTACTCCAAGTAAAAAATTCATCTGAATGTGCTTTGATGAATGAAGTGGATGTGTATCTCAATATGCTTGGTCTGCTGGTGCTCAATTGGGTTGTGAGAAATGTGAATTGCACTTTGGTTGTCACACCAAAGTATAGTCGGTGAATCTGTGGGAATCTGAACTTTGTCAATAACTAGTGAAGCCAAAGAATCTGCTTGACTCACCGTAATCGTTGCCCTATAATCTGCTCTCGAAGATGAAAGTGTAATATCCTATCACTTTTTATATGCCCAAACAACTGGAGAAGAACCAAGACAAAAAGATAGCTAGAAGTGGAATGCCTATCATCAATAGAACTTGCCCAATCTGAATCTATATACCCAACCAACTGAGTAGAACCCCTAGTGTAGTGTAGGCCAAAGTGGGAAGTGTCGTGCAAATAGTGTAAAATCCTTTTAGTAGCCTGCCAGTGACTACTATGAGGAGAATGTGCAAACCGAGATACAAACCTACTGCAAATGAAATATCAGGGTGAGTATGGGTCAAGTACATGAGACTCCCAACCAATTTCCTATACAATATAGGATCACAAAGTGGTGTGGTACATGTGGAAGTAAGAGTAACTCCAGACTGAAAAGGAGATGGACTTGGCTTGCAATAAGCCATATCAAAGCACCTAAGAAGATCATGGGTGTACTTTTTCTTTGACTCAAATGAATCCTGAATCTGTCTGAGAAATCTGCAAACCAAGGAAATAATGCAATAGCCCAAGATCTGTCATGTCAAATTGTGTAGAAAGAGCCCTCTGAATACTTTGAATGTGGGAAGAAGAACTACCAATAAGTAATAGATCATCAACATACAAGAAAAGTATCACAATATCCTCACCAACATGTTGGAGATACACTGTATGATTGGAGTGGCAACGAACAAAACCAGTAGATAGAAGAAAAGAATCCATCTTCTCATACCAAGCCCGAGGGGCTTATTTGAGACCATAGAGAGACCTTGGAGCCTACAAACAAGATAATAATCCTGAACAAATCTAGCAGGATGCTCCATGTATATTTCCTCTTGTATATATCCATGTAAGAAGGCACTCTTCATGTCCATCTGGTATATGGGCCACCCTGTGATGCAACAATAACAAGTACAAGGCGTACAGAATCCATCTTGGCAATGGGTGCAAAAGTCTTAGAGTAATCAATACCTTCAACTTGTGAAAAACCCTTTGCAACAAGATGAGCCTTATACTTGTCAATGGACCCATTAGTTGTGTATTTTGTTTGGTATACCCACTTACACCTAACCATCTTTCTTCCTTTAGGAAGAGATACCAAATCCCAAGTATGATTCTTCATTAAAGAAGAATACTCAAATTGCCATGCATCATCCCACTCCTATATCCCATGAACCTTTGAAAAAGATCGTGGATCCTTAGAAACTACTTAACACAAAAGTACAAAACTTGTAGAATGTGCGTGATGATGCCTAGTGGGTGGAAGATCCTCTATGAAAGGTGTTGCCTCAAAAATTGTAGTACGAGCCCACTTAGGCATAGTGACAACATTAATGGGAATAAGATCCTCAACGGTATCTATAACCTCCTCATCAATCTCCTCAAAGAAAGGATCCTCAAGATGAGATGAAGAAGAAAGAGGCATGGAAGAAGATGAAGAATCATGAGGAGTGAAGCACTCATCAAACTGAACATGTGTTAAAAATAAACGTCATGTGTATCAGGATCTAAAATATGATAAGCTCTCATGTCCTCACAATACCCTACAAAGATCAAGGGTTTACTCTTCTTATCCAAAGCTTTCCTTTTCTTCTTTGGCACAAAGGCCCAAGCATGGCTCCCAAAGACTCGAAAAAATGAGACATCTGGCTTAGTGTTGGACCAAGCTTACTCTGGAGTCAAATGCTCAAGTGCTTTGTGTGGTGTGTGATTTTGAATGTAGTTAGCACAATTAATGCTTTCGCCCAAGTAGATAGGACGTAAATATCTAGAATGCATCATACAATTAGCCATTTCCTTCAAAGTTCTATTCTTCCATTCTATTAAGCCTTTTTTGTGGAGTATGAGGAACAAAATGTTGGTGAATAATGCCTTGAGTTGTCAAAAAGTCAGAAAACTCATTGCTGAAGTACTCCCCCATTATCAGTACGAAGGTTCTTTATGCTACTAGAAGATTGTTTCTGACCAAAGCCTTGAAGAATTTGAAGTGTGAAAAAAATCACTTTTGTACTTGAGAAAATAAACCCAAGTACACCTTGAGAAATTATCAATAAACGTAAGTGCATACTTAGCTCCATTGAAAGATGGGGTAGGAAAAACCATCAAGTCACTATGCACAAGCTCAAGTGGTGAAGAAGCTCTCTTAGAAAAATTCTTAGGAAAATGATCTTGGTGTTGTTTTCCTAATGTACAACCATGAAAACTCCCTCAAGACAAGAAACTCTAGGAAGACCATCTACCATACCATGAGTGCTCAACTCCTTCAAATATCTATAATTGAGATGTCCAAATATTTCATGCTAAAGCTTACTCTCTGAATTTACATGAGAAACCAATCCTGTCCATATAGAAGAAGTGTCATCAAAAACCTCAAAGTGATATAGTCTAGAACTATGATCAATAATACCCTGAGTAACTAGTGAATGAGGCTCCAACAAAGTTCGTACTTCTGCTCCATGTGGTGTAAAAGTCACTATTTTTCCTTGACCAAAATGACAAATTTGATATATAGAAAGAAAATTTGTAGTGATGTTAGGAACATATAGTGCATCTTGGATATTGCCACCATCAAGTTGTATATCACCTTTTCCTTTAATAGAAAGAAAGGAAGAATCTCCAACCTCAATTTTGGAAGTAGAACTCAAACCTAGAGAAATAAAAGACTCCTTGGAAGAAGTCATGTGATGAGAAGCACCAGAATCTATAACCCAACTATTCTGCAAGTGGTGACTGAGATCTCCCAACAACATTAAGTGCTTTTCCATGCTGATTAGAAGGAGGTGGCATGGAGATATAAATTTTGTGTTTCTTGACTGCATCCTCTAAGGCTTGCATTCACTTATAACACCTATGTTCTTCATGATTACTACCCCCACAAAAAGAGCATGAACGACTAGACTTATTCTTAGATTTAGAAGACTCCTTGGGTTTTGAGTTTTTTTCTTTGGGTTTAGGAGCATTTTGAGATGGAGAAGGTGTGGATTTGGTTTTACTATTTGGTTTTCCTTGCCCTTAGGATTAGATGTAACTAATGCCTTTTGAGAGGTGGAAGACTCAAGGTGAGACAATTTGGATTCTTCCCTAGTAAGTCTTTCACAAAATGTTTCTAAGTTAGGCATTTTGAATGTGTCACCTAAGGCATCCATGCTAGAGAAAAGGTAGAAGCAAAAATTTGGAATGATCCTCTCAACTTAGATAGAATCAAGTAAACACACTCTTCATATTTCTTATCTCTTCCACTCCCCTTCAATTGTGTCAACAAATGCTTGAACTTGGTAAGATAGTCTATAATTGTTGGAAAATCTTCAAGAATTAAGAGAGGTGATCCAATTTCAAGTTGTATGGCTCTCATATGATCCACCTTACCAAATAAATCCTCAATTTCTCCCATATTTTGAAAGGAGAGTCACACTTTTCAAATGAAACAAAAGATTGTCACTTACATAAGTTCCTATCAAACCCATACACTCATCAAATTTGTACTAGTATTTGAAATTTCTCATATTCTCTAATGAACATTGATTGTTTAAAGAAGTTAAAGCCCATAATCCTTTCTACTTAATTATTATTTCCATTCTTGGTTTCCATGTGTGGTAATTATGTGTTGTTAATGGCTCAACATGATCTAATGCAAAAGTAGATAAAGATTCCATCCTCAAAAAATCACCAAAAGAAATGCAAGAACCAAGCAATGCAACAAGAGCCCCCTAGATTTTGGCACTTTATAATGAGTGCGTGTTACAATATGACACTTTATAATTATAGTGCGATTCTCAAAATAAATATTTCCAATGGAAGAGCATGGGAAAATAAGCACTTTTGCAAAAATGACACTCAAAACCGAGTTATCGATTAAAAGTTACAAGCTTTTCAATATTATGCTCTACTATTTATTTTAGTTGCCACTAAAACAAAATAAAATGCTCTTTCCTTCACCACACAAATAAAATGAAAGGGGGCTGGAGTTAAACACCTACTAGTAGGAATCACAAGCTTTAAGCCCTCATATGACCATACCATATGACCAAGGGCTAAGGATTAGTTTAGAGTTAATCTTAGGGTTTTGCCACCTTCCGGATCCAATGGAAGCCTCTTTTTTGCATAAAAATGCATGCAACAAAAAAATATGAGAAAATATTGAATATATGAATATATAAAGAATTTATTTGTAAAATAAAACTTATAGAAAAATGTCAATAACAATCTTCTACTCGATACCATAAAAGGAACGATAATAAGATCATACCAAGCAAGAACACAGATGTTAATCAAATACCACAATCAATAAGATGAAAGTAATTTGCGAATAACTTTACATAAAACCTTTGTAAACAAATGCAGTAGAAATATCATATATTATTATGGAACTCAATGAAATACAATGAGAATGGGCCTTGCTTATATAGGAAAGGAATATAAGAAGGTAAGGAATAAATCAAGGAAATAACTAGTCATCAAATAAAGTTAAGTCATAGATTTATGAGGTAGACATTAAGATCTAAGCCATAAATCAAGGAAAGAACTAGTCAATACCATATATCAAGGAATGAACTATACCTAAAAACTAGATAATATCCCCTAATATCTAAATAAATAAAATAAATATCCACACACATAAGTGGGTGAGGATAAATACAATAAAAAGGTAAATAAAGTATCTAGGTGAACATGAGCTAAGGTAAATACCTACTCTAAAACCCGAAAGCCCCTGTTATTTCTATTTTTATAGTGAAAAAACATATATATAATGTTTTGGTTGATTGTGAGCAACTATAAATGTGATGATAGTAGACACTTTGGAAAAATTAACATTGAGAGGTATACAACCTACTAAAGCACCATATTGTAGATGAAAGATCAATCAATAGCTAAACCACAAAGGATCATTGAAGATGTTGCGGTCATGGTGGAGTCATGGGAGTATCCGGTGGACTTCCATATATTACGACAAAAAGGTAAAACACTTGGTTATCCCATTATTTTGGGTAGACCATGGTTAGCTATAATTTCCACCATAATTGATTGTAGATAAGGTGATATGACTATACCCAATAGTAAAAGTTCTAAACAAATTTCCCTATATCCTTCTCGCATGACCTTTTATTGATAATCAAGAATAATTATGGGTTGATGATCCGATAATAATAAATAAAACTTGTCTTCTTTGACTATGATAACATTGCATGATCATGCATAGGAGTGGAGAATATTATTATTCACCCATTGAATGATCACCAATTGTTTGTGAAATAATCTGAGATAGTTCCAAAACCTTCAAACTTAGTTCCAGGAACATTCATACTTATCTCCAAAACCACAACAATTCCATGCAGATGTAAATAATTTCACTCCAGGAGGAACATGATTTCTCTTCGGGAGGGGAAGAAATAGCTATGGAATTAGTAGCCTTTAGTCTCAAAGATATCAGGGAATAATAAGGAATTTTTGGAAAACATCAGTGATGAGGAGTTTGACCAACGACAAGATAAGTATCATAACTCTGTTACTGTCCTTTATCCAATATTATTTCTCAAGGGAACTTTAGAGACATTACTGCATATCATATGTTGTTATCTCATTCATGTCCACTAAAAATCTAATGGAACCTTTTCAACAAATCAGTTCACCACACATTAGAACCAAACAAATTGAGATTCAACCATGTAAGATTTTGAACATTAACAGTTGGTTGGAAAATGATCAAGAAGATAAATTTTTTGATGTTTTGAAATGTCATAATAGATATTTTTCTTGGGACTATAAAGACATGAAATTAATCCACCCAAGTATTTGCACCCATCACATTTATAATGAAAATGTTAAACCAATTAGGAAACCTCAGAGAAGGATCAATCTATCCTTAAGGGACATAGTCAAGTAAGAAATTGAAAACTATTACAAGTAGGATTTATCTACCCCATCTTAGATAGTCAGTGGGTGTCTCCTCTTGTAATTGTGCCTAAAAAGAATAGAAAATGGAGAATTTGTTTTGATTATAGGGAATTGAACAAAGCTACACTTAGAGATTATTTTCCCTTACCATTCATAGATCAAGTTTTAGACAACCTCTCGGAGTAAACAATACTTTTCCTTCTGGATGACTTTAGTGGATATAATCAAATCATGGTGGAAATTGAGGATCGGGGAAAAAACTACCTTTACTTATCCATGGGGTGCCTTTTCCTACATGGTATTTCCATTTGGACTATGTAATGATCTAAAACCTTCCAAAGGGTGTACTAACAATTTTTGCAGATCTAACTAATGATTGTGTAGAGGTATACATGGATGATTTTACAATGCATGGAGACACATTTGATGATGCCTTGAAAAATTTTGATAGAGTATTAACAAGATGTGAGCAACACTAGTTGTCTCTTAGTCATGAGAAATGTTTGATGATGATGAGGGAATTTTTCTTGGGACACCACATTTCAAAAAGAAGAATTCAAGTTGACCAAGAAAAAATTAGGATTATTTTAGACTTACATGTTCCTCAAACCCCAACATATATCAAGTCATTCTTAGGACATCTTTGTACTATAAGCGTTTTATTAAAGATTTTAGTAAAATTACTTCCCCCATGTTTGGTTTGCTTACCAAGGATTGTGAATTTCTTTGGGATGAAAAATGTCAACATGCTTTTGAAGAGATTAAATAAAAATTAATCACTGCCCCAATATTAAGAGGACCTAATTGGGAGAAACCTTTTCACATCCAAACAAATGCCTCAAATAACTCAATTGGTGTAGTTTTGGGACAAAAGATGAAGAAGGGAAAATGTATGCTATTTACTACCTTAGTAAAAATATTACTTCCACTGAAAGAAATTACACCACCATTGAAAAAGAATTTCTTGTTGTGATCTATTCAATTAATAAGTTCAGACATTATATTATAGGGTACAAAATATTTGTACATATAGATCACTCAACAATTAGATATCTAATGAATAAACTAGTGGTTGGAGGTAGGATAATCAAATGGTTATTACTTTTACAAGAATTTGATATTACTATTGTGGATAATCTAGGAAAATCTAATGTGGTAGTTGATTTATTGTCAAGATTAACCACTATAGGGGAACAAGATCTAGTTAAGGACAAATTTCCAGATGAACAATTATTTGCTATTTCAGTTGATACACCATGGTTTTTGACATGGAAAATTATCTTGCAACAGGGAAGTTTCCTCCTTTTACTAAGAAACAAATGAAAAGGTTAATCAAAACTAGTGCACAATTTAAATGGTTAAATGGAATGTTATTTAAATGTGGTCTGATTTGGTTTTACGTAGGTGTGTGAGAAAAGATGAAATTTTTGACATACTTAGGGCATGTCATGATGAACCAAGTGGAGGACACTTTTCAGTGAAAATAACAACCCACAAAATTCTTGGCACTGATATTATTGGCCATCTCTGTATAAATATGTGAATAAATACATCAAGCAGTGTGATCCTGTCAAAGGATGGGACAACCAAATTTTACTAATGAAATGCCTCTGCAACCTCAAGTGGTGATTGAACCATTTAAAAGGTGGGGGCTGGAGTTTCTTGGCCCTTTTAGTCCTCCTTCACAAAGAAAGGAGCACATTCTTATATGTACTGATTATGTAACAAAATGGGCAAAGGTGTAAGCTTTAACAAATGCTAATGAAGATGCAGTTGCTGATTTGCTTTGGTACATAATTATGATGAAGTTTGGTACACTAAGAAGTATAGTTTCAGACCAAGGCCCATAGTTCATGTCCTATATGATCCAGGACTTTACAATGTACTATAGATCAATAATAGGAAGTCATCTCCCTATCACCCACAATCAAATGGACAAGAAAAAGTGATAATAGGGAATTGGAATTTTTTTCACCAAAACAAATTGAAGGAAACATAAGAGATTGGGTGAAAAGGCTACCGAGGCTTTCTAGGCTTATAAGACAACTTGGAAGACTACAACAAGGTTCTCACCATATGAGTTAGTCTATGGGAAGAATCCCTTATTACCCATTGAATTTTAACTACAAACATTGAGAACAACTAAATTGGGTATTGAATTAGATACAACACAAAAGGAAAGAATTCTACAACTCAATGAATTAGATGAGATGAGATTGGAAGCACTTCAATGAGAAAGAGATAATTCAAGACCAAAGGAAGTAGTGACATGATACACATATCAAGGAAATACAATTCAAGATAGGAGATTGAGCATTACTATTTGATTCTAAGTACCAACAATTCAAAGGCAAGTTGAGAACCAGGTGGTTAGGACCTTATCAGATTGAGCATATATATGAAAATGACTCTATTCAACTACTTCCCATTGATGGCAATAAAAGGACACTTTTGGTCAATGGACACAGGTTAAAACTCTATAGGAAGCCTCCTACCAGGGATGAATTCTTGAAGCAAATTGAAGTAGACAAGGAATTTGATCATATGGAAGAACCTAGTTTTTCCAAAATTGTCAAGTAATTAGATGCAAAGATCTAAAATAAAGGGAAGGGAATGAAAACTAGAAAATGGTGTTATCTTCCAAAAAATAAAATAAAAAATAAAACATAAAAATAAAATAAAATAAAAAGAAAAAAGAAAAAGGGAAGGGAATGAAAACTAGTAAATGGCGTTCTCTTCCCAAAATCTCTCTTAAAAGGCCAATTGAAAACTAGAAATGGTAGTTGGTCTCATCAATAAGTGGCTAATTAAAATAAAAGGAACTTCTTTGGAATTCCAATTGTTTTAAACCATTTTTCTCTTTCACTTTTTTAAAGAATGATGAGTCATCAAGGCGGATGGATTAAAGAATGAGACGGAATTATGTCTTGACCTTATTAAAGGTTAAATTAAAAGTTTGCATGTGTGATTAGACTTGATTTAAGTCGGTTGTATAATGAGTCATTTATTGCACATCATGATTAAAGGGGAATAATCATGAAGGTGATCGTTGACTAAATAAATGAAAGTGGTGGCATATTAATAACGAATGTCATTTAGGAGGAATATAAGAGAATTGGGAATAGTTGCGAGAGAAATTCAAGGAGGTAGACTGTGTTAGCATATGGATTTGCACGCATGCAAATGACATGCAACAGTGTGGGAACGAAGTCCCTCCTCAATGAAGGTGAGGCTGCCTTTATTGAAAACCAAAACTGTATTTACATCTGTACATTCAAAATTGTATGTGGGGGGTGTTTTGGAACATCAATGGAAGAAAAGTGAATGAAGGAGATAGAATGAAATGAAAGAAAGGAGTGGAATGGAATGGACTGAAAGAACATGCAAGAGTTAGGTAAAAACAGAGCCTAATATTGCATGAAGAGAAAAGATGAATAACCAACACAAATAAAACGGAGTTTGAGTTAGCTAAACAAGAACATGCAAAAGGGAACACACATGAGCAAGTAGATAGTCAGAGCTTGATCACTGTGAACTAGAACAACTGATTACTAATGTTGACAATAAAATCAAAGATAATATTTGCATGCAAGTTTCAAACACCTAACATCTAGTGAACATAAGAACACCAAATGTTACAAGAGACAATGAATGAGACACAAAGTTCTTATTCTATTAACTCCAAAATGTTTTTCACAAAGAACACAAAGTTTCTTCTTGAAACAAAGCTTGCACAAAAGTATTCTCTTCTCCTCTCTCAAAGTCACCCTTACAAATGAGCCCCTGACTTCCTTTTATAACCCAAAAGTTGGTTACAAAGTAGTTAGGGTTTTACATGATCATTAAATAAGGCACTTAAGTGACCTTTGACTTTTTCTAACCAACTTTATTAAATACAACCCAAAAATAGAAATTACTTAAGATATCCAATGTTTCCCAAATAACAACACCTTTTAAAATATACAATAATAACCAGTGCCTTATCCATTGAAACGGGGTCCGCCTATCTCAAACGTATGAGAAATGGACTCTCCCAATTCGCTAGATATCAAGAAAATCAACTCCCTACACCGCCGGTGAAATTAGGATCTGCTGCTTTTGATAATTGAAAGGATCTAAACCTTCCCAAAGTTTCAAACATCTTTTCTTCTTCTGGAGGTTCACTTGGCTGAAGAATAGCCTCACAAAATACCTGCAATTCAAGAATTCTACTTGGCATATCATTAAAATTAACAATTTTAGACTGAGCATTCTCAAACAAGTTCTTCAATTTGATACACCGTTCCATGGAAACCGACGAGAAATTGTTGGCGAGGAGTGTACATGTCTTTGAACAATCATGAAAATTGTTCTTCCACCTGCTCCAATGAACACCTTTGATTATGCTCATTTACTAGGTTGCAAGGAATCTCAGCTATGAAATCCTGGATCAAGGAAAGTGAAGCGAAAACTTCATTGCACATGTTGTCATAATGGATCATAGAATCCATAAGAAGCGTCTTTCTCGATTTGAGATGTAGACACCAGAGAAAACGTGTCCCTCGATGTTCAAATTTGAGAATCCCTTCAATAGCCAACACTGAAGATTCCATACTTGTCATCTCCTGTAGACTGGGCAATATCTCATCCAAGTTTGATATAGTAGAAACAAAAGTTTCTTTGAAAGAAAGAATTGGATCCAGATATACACTGATATCTTCATGAAGCTTAACTGCAGTCTTGATCGCTCCTTGGCCCAAAACGAGAATCTCTGAAAGCCAAGTTTTAGTGACATGGCCCAACGTGTTTATTTCCTTTGACAAATTAAGAGTCTCTTCATCGGGGCAGCCACCGCATCGCAGTCTTCGGGAAGGTGGATGATATGGGATTTATCAAATGCTGAACATACTCCACCAATTGACTCTTTTCAGCCTTGAGCCGAGAATTTTGGGACTTGTATTTCTCCAATCTTTTTAGCACGATATCAATTGAATCTCGAGCCATCACCATGTCACTTTCTAACGTGGATCTCCCAAGTCCTAGTCTGGAAACTTCATAGTCGGCTGGCGTCATAGCATTACGCTCTTTATCCACTCGTGGAATGGCAAGGTCTGCAAACTTGTTTCCATCATTATCCACCATTATTCGAGAAAGTACCTTAGGCTTCTTAGGAATGGCGTCATTTGATAGTTTGAAAAGGGCATCAAAATCAATGTCGATTGGCTTGACAACTCTCTTCCTTTTCTTCACTTCAGAATCAACCCAAGAAGGAGTTTCATTTACTATCTCAGCATATAGAATCCTGGAGCTCGAATCAATATCCTCATTATCCCTGACATCATGAGATCCTTCTTGAATCCTATCAACGGCCTCGATTTGAGGAGACACAACCTCAATGTCCACTTCCTGATCATTCGGGAGATTTTGGGAAATCCCTTCATGAACTACGTGCTCCGAAGTATTTGATATTTGAATTACTTGCACTTGAGTGGGTGTTTGTTCGAAGCATGGCTGAGGATCATTTGCTACCAGCGTATGAGTGCTATTAATGATGTGAGTGGAAGAATCTCTACTCGAGGTAGAAAATCCAGACACACGCTCCTTTCCTTCTTCAGGGTTTGGATCTTTGGATCTCTCTCCTCATGACACGTTGCTCGGTGAAGTGGATTTTGGCAACCATTCTTTTCTTGTATGTCGTGTATGATTGGATGGTAACGAAGTTGATCGAGAAGAAACCTTGGTCGAATGGAGGTGTCTGATATAGGCAATTTTTGTGATTCTGAAACGTGATCGGAATTGATTGAAATTTGGCAAGCTCCCTATCATACCAAGATATGCTTCTTTCGATAATTGGTTGGTTCTTGCCATCGAGAGAAAATTCATCTCTTTTGGTCCAGTCGATTCGAGGCAACGGTGTGAAGGCAATGGCATCATACGAGGGATCGACGACATCCTCATCATCGGTTATGAATGAATCGGGAGGACTCCGGATGTGGAAGGCCTTGATCTGAGCAAGTGTTAGGTGAGAGTACTCCCGTCTCCTTACCTCATGTTCATCCGAGCAAGCGGCCCAGAAATCCTCCATGGTAGGATTATGTTGATACTTCGCTCCCATAATCGTTTGCATATAACCATTGATATCGAACTGGGCTCTCTTCACATATGGATGGATGGTTATGAGAGCAAACTCCTTTTCCATTAGTTGTGCACTGAATAAGTTTGGGCATTGGTATTCCCCGATTTGGATCGGGAAATGAATTCCTGGACGGTGCTTGTCACTAAGTAAGCAGTGAACTTGGAACAATTGTCGCGCCAGCTCCATTAACGCCCACTTATCACTGACGTACTTGGGAAGTTTCCACGGGGTCCCAGCAAAGCCACTCACGCGAATGTAGGAAAAAGATGAAAATTGTATAAACCAGGTTCCCCATTGGGAAATGACACTCATGGCTTCTTTGGAAAACCTTTCCTCGGTATTTCGATTCAAGTTCCAGATCACGCGGAAGGTGAATGCATCGTTGACTCTTCTAAAATGGTGAGAACTATTTTTGAAGCTGAGCTGAGGGTAATAGTGAAAAACGTTGTTTGATGACCCCAGGACTCCTCTCGTTTCAAGTCCCGAAAATAGCTTTCTTCGTGCTACTGCATAGGTCAGATATGAGGTCATGTAGAAGCATCCAGTCATTTTGACTTCTATCAATTGCTTGTGAATGGTGTTGCTGATGATGGTGGCCCAGTCCACAAACTCCTTCTTGGCTAGGATGATACAGATAAACTAGTACATCCATGGGTGGAAGACCCTTGCAGAAGGTAAACCAAAAACTTGACTTAGGAGAGTGATCATGTCTCCAATCTCTTCCACGAACTCAACGTGCACGAGTTCTTTGGGGAGCCTGTCAATCCGAGGTCTCTTGGTTACCAGCCAATTGTTGTTAACCATTTTGCTCCATCTTAGGGGTTCTTCGTCCCAGAAATCTTACGCAGACTGGCGAGTGATATCTGCATTCTCAGGAAAGTCAGGTATCCCGAGCAAATCCTCAATGTGTTCAGGTGTGATTAAGAGGAAAGGCTCGCGGTTGTCTTTATAAATTCCTCGTCTCTCAGGATCGTAATGCTCTGCACAAGCAATCACCAATTCCGGACACTGCACCGAGATAGGGAATCTGCTTGGGGTAGGCCACTGTGGTAAAGCCTATAAGAGAAAATGGTTTTGCCTTCAGTTTTCACTCGCCGCAAAGCTCTGTTGCGTTGATGTGACCAGATTTTGTATCGGTGATGTTGTCATATGCCGACTTAATGGAGCTAGGAGGAATAATTCCTTGGAATTCATATTTCAGGGTAGATTTATTAGATTTTTCCACTGGCTTCCTCGATCTCCCTGCAGATTTGGATCTTTCGGCCATTATGAATTTAATCAAAAGGTGACTCAGGCACGCCAAACAATGCAAACGGGGCTGGGTCTCAGTCTCCAACACCCCGTTGATGTAAGAAAAATATTCCCGTTATATATTATTATTATTATTATTAAAAATGATAATAATAATTGTCTCGAATTACAACTTTTAGTATGTTAATAAAAACAAATCGAGACCAAGCTCGAATTCTAACTCCGACAATAACAATTAAAATCCCCGATCTTAATATTTACGTGAATGGAGTTTCCTTTCTTCGGCGTTTCTTCTGGCTTTAGGCAAATAAAACAAATTTATTCTCTGGTTGTCTATTGTTGTCTTCCTTGGCTGGGCGTCTCCTCCAAAAGAATGCGTGGTTTTCTTGTCTTGTGTGGGCTTTGGCTTGATGTATTTTACCTCTGGCTGTGTGGAACTAAAACTTTGGACCAGCGTGGGAATGAATTCTTTCTTTTGTCTTCTTTTGGACTGTATCTTTTTCCTTCACCCAACACGCAGCTTGCTATGTATCAGAGTTTTTGCTATTCGTGACCTTCATTTGTTGCAGCCTTTAGCAATTAAGCTGTAAGCTTTATCAGGGCCCCAGATCCATCCATATGCAATATTACGCATTCTTTCTGAAGGCCGATGAAAATGCAGAATATAACAAGTCGCAAAAACAATTCATTTTTTCAAACATACTTGCCCATGGTTCGGTCGGGTCGCTTCTTTTTATTTATTTATTTTTTTAAAAGCTACAGGCAATGCAAACAGTATTGACTGTATGGGCGCAGGATCAATCGATGATGTTCTCCAGAGTATGGGTCGCGCACTGTTATTAGTATGCTTCCTAAACCGTCACCGCGCACTGCCGCCGTGGTATAGTTCTTTTCGCTTCCTAAACTTCGTGCATCGCCTTTATTCTCGCTTCCTAAACTTCACCCAAAATCACGAATGCTTGTCTGCGCTCCATCAAATGCTGCAACAGATGTATGGCAAGCGTATGTTTTTTGTTTGCTGGCTGGAACATGGGTTAAAACAAATGCGTGGGTTTCTCCAATGCTGGGCGGCTGAAAACAAAGCTCCTTTTTATTAAAAACTGTCCACATATATCAGGCGCCCCCTCAAAAACGTTTGGACTGTATTTATTTCCTGTGTTTTAAAAACTGTTCCTTTCTCTCTTCCTGTCTTTTCCTTCAACCAATGCGCATGTATTTGCCTTTAGTCTTTTTGCTGTGATTAATTTCTTTTGCTCACAATGGCGTGGGTTTCTCTTGCATAATGTTAACAAAATATTATGTCTTCCTGAAGAAAAAGAAGCTTCTGAATTTTTCCACCGGGTTTGATGGAGGAAGTTACGAGGATTAATTCAACTTCCTCTCATCCCGGGTAGTGGCTTAAGTGCCAGGGGAAATGGGAAAAGTAACGGGCAATTGCCAACGGGAATGGAAAAATGGGTTGGCAATCCCGTCCAATTTCCCCATGTGGGAAATTGGGGAATTTTATGCCCGTTTGCCAATCCATGATTTGGCAATTGGCAGAGGAAAACCCACGTGTAGGAAATTTGAAGGAAATTGCAGAAAGTGGAAAAGGGTTCGGGAAGCCAACCCGTGATTGAAACAAAATCTTACTTCCCGACACTAAAACTTGTCGGATGAACCTTAATTTATATTTATTTAATTAAATACTCCTTAAGTAATTTTTTAAAAAATAATTTAATCAAACAAGGAGCAATTAATTAATTAAATATTAATTAATTATTTTAATGTATTTTAATGCGTTTTATAGCTTGGCAGGAAGAGTTCTTGCCCGAAAATCACGAAGCGAAGACCAAAACGATCACAAAAATAAGACGATCGCAAGGAGTCCAATGAACCACGCAAAGTAATACTTTTCAAAATTTTCTAATTTTTAATTATTTAATTGTTTTTTAACAATTTTACGCTTGATCAAAATTGGTGATAACAATTTAGCTCGATTGGGGACAAGGACTTCATGGACGTAGCAACGGACCCAGACCAAAATAGTCATGAACATGATCACAGAAAGATGGGGCACAAAAATGGGGCGACACAAGAGAGGAGACCGAAAAACAGGGAAACAAACAAACCAAAATCCTAATTACCTATGTACATACGGGGAACAACCCGTTTTCAATTCTAGTAATATTTGAGATACGCCTTGCTTGTAGGGCAAAGGAAAATGAGTTCCATCAGGATATGCCAAGTAGTAGGTACTATCTCCATAGAAGTGTCTTATTTTGAAAGGTCCCAGCCACAGCGAGTCAAACTTCCCATGCTTTCCCTTCGGCTCACGTCTTTTATCCCAGAGAAGAACTAAGTCATTGATTTGAAAGCTGTCTCTCTAGTTTTCTGTCAAACAACTTCTTTACCTTGGATTGATGTTCCTCGATCTTGTTGGCCACTTGACTTCTTTGTTCCTCAAGCTTGGTTAGAAACATGACCCTTTTATCTAATGCATTGGTGAAGCATTCATCATCAATCACTGCACTGAGCTAATTTTTTAACGCCAGTAGCTCCAATGTGACGGGAATTTGAGCATCGGTTCCATACGTGAAGTTAAAATGGAGACATCCCAATTGCCCTTTGGGAGTTATGCGGTCAGCCCACAATGCATCGTATAACTTTTTGTGCCAATTTCTTTGATTTTCTTGATTAACTTGCAGACAATGGTAATGAGGTTTTGTTCTTTGGATTGACTGATCGTTTCCCCGCATGGGTAGTAATCGATGAATGAGACAAAGATATCCGATATCCATAACAAAAACCTATCATCTCTCGAGAAGAAAAATTTGAGGCATTATCGAGTCCACGATCTTGTGAGGAATTCCATAACAAACCAATATGTTTTCTTTGATGAAATCACATGACACGAGTAGATGTTTGTTTCACCCAAGTATAGCTTCTACCCATTTTGTAAAGTAATCAGTGGCAGTGAGCACGTGGGTATGACCAGCTGGAATTAGGGTTCAAGACCCCGATGAAATCTAAACCCCATTGTTGAAAGGGTTCTTCAATGACAACTGGCTTCAAAGGCAATGCTGCTAACTTTGGTCTTCCAACAAATTGTTGACAGGCCTCACATTTGGTCACCCATTTCTGAGCATCAGAAAACATAGTGGGCTAGTAATAATGTGCTCTCAGAATTTTATATTACTGGGCTAGAAAAATGACCGCCACAAGCATGATTGTGGAAGGCTTCCAACAACCTAGGCTGTTGTTCTTTATCAACACATCTGAGGAACATGCCGTCAATTCCTTTCTTGAACAACGTGTTATCCCAAATGACGTATCTGGCAGCTCTTAGTTTGATTGCTCGTTTCTCTTTAGCTGTCAGATTTTCTGGACACTCGCCGTATGTGAGGAAGTAGGCAATATCGAATATCATTCATCCGTGGTAGTCTTGACAAAACTACCAATGGTAAATTTCCTTCAACTAGTTCTTCTTCAGAGTTATCTCATGGTTCATTCTCTGCAATGAGTTGGCAGAGTCCTCTCCCTCGAACCAACTTGGTAGGCTTGATGTCCAGATCATATTCTTGGATCTTTGATACCCAATTACCTCTTTTAGATCCTGGTTCCTGTTGTGTCAACATTGATTTCACTGCGGTGTCTGGAACTAAGACTTTGGTGTGAGAATTCAACACGTAATACCTGAAGTGTTTCAGGGCTCTTACCACCACGTACGCATGTCTCTCAAGAGGAGTGTAATTAAGTTCATGTTTCTTGAATCCCGAACTCATGAATGCGATAGGAGATTCAATCCCCTCTTGATTGTGCTGAGTCAAAATGGTAGAGATTGTGTGTGGCGAAGCATAACAATAAATTATAAAATCCTTCTTAAAATCGGGACACACCAATGTAGGAGCTTTTGCAATAGCACCCTTGATTTGCTCAAATGCCTCTCTACCTTCCTTTGACCATTTGAAAGATTCTTTTCCTTTCATCATATCAGCGATTTCTTTAGTAAGCTCGGCGAAATCTGGCACGAACCTTCTCAAAAAGTTCACCTTTCCAAAGAAGGAGTGGACTCCAGGTTTACTTGTAGGCAAGGAAAGATTCTTTATAGCTTGAACGCGTTCAGGATCGATCTTAGTTCCTTCCTTAGAAACAATATGACCTAGGAGTTTACCTTCCGTAACTCCAAACACAGATTTTTTTGGATTCAGAGAAATCTTATGAAGTTTACACCTTTGCAAAATTTTCTCTAAATCTCTTAAGTGATCTTCTCACTTCTTTGAAAACACTGTCAAGTCATCTAGGTATATCACAATGATCTTGTCCTTATAATCTGCAAACACCATATCCATGGCCCTTTGAAACGTTACACCAGCATTGATCAAACCGAAGGGCATTCTTCTATATGCGAACGTACCCCAGGGGGTAGTGAATGCAGTTTTATGTTGATCTTCTCTAGCCACCTCAATCGATTATAGCCGAGAGAAACCATCTAGCATTGATAGCATTTCCGATCGATTCTTGCTGCGCAGAATATGGTCCATGGTAGCGCAAAAGGTAGTTATCCTTCAAGGAAGCCTGATTAAGATTGCGGAAATCCACGCAAATCCTAATTTCTCCATTTTTCTTGCGAACCAGTACAATATTAGCTATCCAAGTCGAATGTCGAATAGGAAAAACTATTCGTGCATCTAGCATCTTTTGAACTTCATGAAATATTGTCCCTGCAATCTTGGGATTATATTGTCTTTGCTTTTGCCTGAATGGAACTGCGCAGGCTTCAAGGGTATGGCATGCTCCATTTCCCTGGGTTGGAAAGACTTCAAGTCTTCGTATGAATATGCCAAGACATCAGAATATTTGGTAAGGAGATTTATGAATTTCCTGCGCTCCTCAGGCGAGCAACATTTACCAATATTGATCAGGCGAGGTTTATCCTTGGTGCCGATATTAATTTGCTCATAGTCAGCAGAATTTGCAGGTCCTGCCTGCTCTTTCTCTTTAATAAACCTGTCATGTTTGTCAAAAAGTTCTTCGAGTGAAACCAATCCTTTGGGAATTTTATTTCCTTTGAGTTGAATGATGCCATCACCAGGATCTTCGTTCTCAACTCCTTCCTGAATGGGTGAGGTAGTTGATTCGCGAAATGCCGAATCACTTCCTTCAAAGTACAACTGTTCAAAATTTTCTCTCTTTTCCAAGAAGGCAATAATTTGTTGATCATCATTAAATACTTGCCAATTTTCTGCATTGTCAAGAACACTTGGCCTAAAAACCATTTCAATGGTGTATTTTTCTTGATCAAATTCTGAATGAGGAATCATTAATGACGCCGAGATGCTAGAGAATCCGCTTTTCATTCTTTTCACGGGGACAAATTTAATCGAAAAGCGTCGAAAACTTCTATGGCATCCTAAACTTTATTTCGTAGAATGGGAAAAAAATTCTATAAGATTGAGGAAGAAAAATTTAAATGTTTGGCAAAAATACAGATGGTCTGTATGATGAGTGAAAAATTACTCACATGTAGAAGACCTTCTCCTGCATACAATGTCTTTCTAGAAGAACAATTTATCCATTGGCAATTGTTGAGGATTTCATGTGGCCTTCCACATGAATTGAAGGATGAAGTAGAATTCATGGCAGCATATTCCTCTCGGCCGGTCAGGTAGAAAAATATTCTTTGTGAATTTTATCTTTGTAACTTTATGTTAGAAAAGAATATAGGCTTCATGATTAATCTATATGTGGGGGAAATCCAACTTAATGCATTTGTTTCTGTGCTCCAAAATTAGATAGCCTAGAAATAAAGGGATACTGAACACTTAATAAAGGCTAGTTCATCAGGCCTATGTATGAGAGCTCATTATGGGAAACCATCTGCATTTGCTATACATTTCAGGTCCCATGCCTTTGATAAAATGATTTAAGGAACATTATATTTCCAACCTGTAGAAGAGTATTGATGCATTAACCTCATATGAAGAGAAAAAATTTGAAGAAATTTATGATGGATGCCTAAAGAGATGGGAATTCCTTAATGTTGCATTAAGAAGAAGGGAAGTGATCTCCCACAAATCTAATATGGAGTCTGGAAAGGGCCAGAACTTTATGTACACTCATTCCTCAAATTTGTGAAAAACACAGGGGTATGTGGATGGGTATGAGAACAAGGCATCCTCTCCTTCTTACACCCATGTCTCCATGGCAAAAGAGAGAACCTCAGGATCCCACTCATTTTGAGGATTGGTAGAAAAAGCTAGAGGAAGGATCAGGATACAACACTTCTGACCAAAAGCATTGGGACATTTAGTTTCAACCATTTGACCTTAGTAGTCAGTTGGAGTGTAGAATTCATGATCCCAATTTTGAAGAATAGAGTTTGTAAGAGGAATTACAAACAAGTAAGTGTGGGGGAGATGATGAGGCTAAAATATGTCTCATTAATGTGCAATAAATACTCTCTTTTTACTTCCCTTTTAATCAAGTTTGTCTGCATTTCATAACTTTTGTTTGATCTAAATATAAGTTAGGATGTAATTGTCCATCTTTTGTTTGATTTAGTTCAAATGTATAAAACTCTATAATTCCTAACAAATTGCGTGGAAATTCAGTTTTTTTGAAATAAACAGGTCATATTTGGTCAGATAAGTGAAGTATGAAGTAACCAACACCTTTTCAAGGAAGATGGCCAAAATGCGGCTTAGCTCCAAAACTCGTCACTTAGCTCGGAACTCAGTCACTTAGCTCCAGAACTTTATCACTTAGCTCCAAAACTTTAGCAATTAGTTCCGAAAGGTTTCCCTTTGGTTTGGAACTTCTCCAAAGTTTTGGAATCAATGGGAATCTCCTTATTCTATCAAAATTCAGTTATGGAGAAAAGAATGGGCCTTCCAATCAGAAATAGACCAACAATTTTGGTTCTTCACACTCCAAAAATACATATGCGAGACCAACAATTTGTATGTCCAAACTAGTTTTCTAAATTTCATATCTACTTTGGGCACTATTACGATTCCACTAGAATCTGTAGACAACTATTGAACACTCATAATTATATGCATCTTGGATGGGTAATATATATATATATATATATATATATATATATATATATATATATATATATATATACATACATACATACATATACATATACACATATACATGCGGAGATCAAAAATCTACATTTAAGTTTTGTAAGACATAACAATTCAATAATAAGATAGCCATTTAATTTTGAGAGCAACATATTGTGTTAACTCTTGATTCAAGGTGGAGTAAGGGCCCACTCCTCCAAGAAAAAGGATCTTTTATTCTATTGGTATTTATATTTTCAAGTAGTTTTTATAAAATTTTATTTATCGATTACGTAAGTACTTTTGATTCTTCAATTAAAATCTGTTACATAAGTTATCTATTGTCCTGTAGGTGTTCTAGTATATGTTATTATTTCCTCAACAACATTTTAAATAACATCTTCAAAGTGTG
Organism: Taxus wallichiana var. yunnanensis; assembly: GCA_018340775.1. NCBI lineage: Eukaryota > Viridiplantae > Streptophyta > Pinopsida > Cupressales > Taxaceae > Taxus > Taxus wallichiana. The sequence goes on from CM031239.1 coordinate 1,025,844,962, forward strand.
TTTAATTCTGCAAAGTGTGTTTATTCCTAGTAGTGTGTTTATTTCGTAGTGTGTTCAATTTCGCAAGATTTGTTCATTTCAAAGCAATGTGTGTTTATTTCAACAAGTTTCATATAGTTTAGATTTAATAAGGCTTTGGCAGGAAATATTAAGACACTTTAAAACCCCTAAAAATAAAAATAATAAATATCTATAATCAATTACTAGTTCACTGAGATTTCTCTTATTGCATATAGCTTTAGACACACCCCTGGTTTGAATATGACATAAACCATGAGTTTATTAAATGAAGGGAATAACGACACCCATCAATCCCGTTTAATATGGTTGAACCTCATATTTTATCTTTGACAAAATATCCAACCAACATTTTTTGGCGACTCTCTGGGGATACAAACATAAAAGGCTAATCCTATCTTAGTATTTGACAACTTTGTATTTTCCTTTCATCGTCTTTAGGGTCAAAATGGAAAGTATAGCATATACTGCACAAGTCGAGCATGGGGTGAAGTTGATCCTCTTTTTGATCTATTGCAATAACACAACTTTAATCTTGTACCAGAAAGGTGATCCTCAAGACGCGTACGACTAGTTTGTCACTTGTGCATAGGAATCATGTTGTCAAGGTCAAGATACTTCAACAAATTGTAGAGCATTATTCTTGGTTGATACATAGATTCTTGCACATACCACTTTTAGAAGGATGGCTGAACAACAACCACCACAAGCTCTAGTTCCTTGGGGTCTTGCTATTGGTATGCTCTCATTAGCTCCACCATTGCATGATTTTCTACATGGGTCTCGTAAGAATATTCCTAAATTCAATGATGATGGAAAACAACACCCGAATGCACATATAGCTTCGTTCTTCATATCTTGTGGAGTTCTTGGGTTGGCTCATGAAGATGTGTGTATGTTTGGTTGTTTGTTGAAATACTTCAAGGCGCCGCAACATAATAGTTTTATAATCTTCCAATGCATGCATTACAAATCGCATTTGCATGCTATGAGATCATGATTTGAGGTAAGATTCAAACCGTGTGGAAGAATCAAATGCTTTGTTAGCTCATCTCACATATGAAGAAGGAATCACATGAGCCTATGCGTGATTTCATGGCTACTTTTAATAAACTAATCCACAAAATTCCCAAACTTGTAGTTCCTACTCTGGAAAACCAGAAGTGCTTCTTCATCAACACCCAACTTCCCAAAGTAATTTTCTTGTTGAGAAGCTCTATCATTCTTGATTTAATTGCTGCACATGTTATGGCTACGGAAATCGAAGATGATCTTATCTTAGTAGGAAAAATTAGGAAAGAATCCTCTAAATCTAAGAATCAGAGTTCTTCTCAAGGCACCACTGATCCCATGATTCGAGAATGGCTAATGATCTTATAAATTTGAAGAAGAAGATGTCTCAACATGCATCAAATGCTCCTTACAAGGATATCCCTAGGAGAAAATTCAATAATAACAATGGTGCTCCTATGAGGGATAGAAATTGTTTTCCTCCTATGCAACAAAGATTGGCTATCGAGGCACCTCATGTTAATGCAAAGTTGTTGATATAGTTGAAGAGGATGAAGAGTAAAAAAATGAAAACAATAATGGCGCTTTTGAATCTTTTGGTTATATTGATGAGTCGTATGATGATTCAATTATCAACTCCAATATTGGGTATTTGGAATATGAAGAAGATGACTATGAAACCAGTGGCCAATCTTTCGTAGTTTTTACTCGATCTTAGAATCCAAGGAAAGAGATCGAGAAACCTAAAGATAAAGAGAGTTTGATAGTTGTTGCAAAAAGAGGTACTCCTCTTCCTATATAACCAAAGGAGAATTCAACTCCCAAGAAAGTCACTACTTCATCTAATCCTTCTTCTTTTTGTTGTTTCCAAGAGAAGTTATCCAAGCCCATAGGTAAATGTTGAAAGATATGAACCTACAATTATTCCTTCCTATACTGATTTTGATATTATTGATCATGCTAAGAGAACCAAGATTCAAATGTTTAAAGCGAGTATTTGCAGTCTAACCCGGAACAATTTGAAAATCTTGCTAAATTTATTAGAACAACTGCCATTCTACCTAATCTGCGGCCTCTAAAGGGGTCTTACCCAATCCCTCAAAGTACTTTATCCCAAAATAACATGACAACAAATTCTCCCTCAGGGAAGATTGAGCCATTTTATCTATCCTTGCTCATAAATGGCTTTAAACTCAACAATTATATAATTGATTTAGAGGCTTAGATAATGTTATGTCTGCAAAGGTATCCCATGCTCTAGGAATCACTCTTACGAAGCCATTTGGACACTTGCTACTCTATGGAAACCAAACAAGTTCCTTTGATCAGTCAAATCAAAGATGCACAATTTGCATTTGTTGCATTCCCAGAAAAGAGGGTCAAGATGACCATTTTAGTAGCTGATATCCCAACAACATATGGTATTCTACTTGGGAGAGGTTTTGTAGGGATGTAGGTGGAGAGATTAATATGGATTGGACTAAAGCTAAGATCCCGGTCAATGGAACCATGCACATTCTCGAACCTGAAGCTCAAGAAAAATATCTTGTCACTAAGTTTGATGATCCCAAATCTCAGATTATTTTTGAAGATGTTGGTTTGGGAAACTATTTTATGACCTTAGATCAAGACTTGTCTTCTTGTGGCCATCATGAAAGAAGATTCCAATGCTATTTGGACTTTAGATTTCGATGGTAGTTTCTCTACTTCGAGATCCGGCATAGGAGTAGTACTCGTTTCTCCTGAGTTTGAAAATTTTCCTTTTTCATTTAAATTGTAGTTTGATAACACTAATAATACTGCCAAATATGAAGCATTGTTATTAGGACTAGTAGTGGCAAAGGAGAAAGGGATCAAGAATTTGAAAGTGCAAGGGGACATAAAATTGATTGTCAATTAAGTTAGGAATGTTTATCAAGTGAAGAATGACCATTTGAAACACTACAGGAACATGGTTTGGGATTGTATAGAAGACTTTGATGCCTTTTCAATCAAGGCGACCAAGAGATCATAATGACAAAGTAGATTCCCTTGCAGTATCTACTTCACTACTTCTTCCTCATCCCGAGTTCAAAGAAGACAAGTATACTATTGAGATAGTTTATGACCAAGTGTCTGGATAATTCTTCACATTGACAAGTCTTCAATGGTATTTCTATAGAAAATATGATAATTTCAAATGAACTCGTATTTTGAGGGTTAAAAATCGACGTTTCATGAATCTATTTCGATTCTCAATAAGAGATTAGTGGTGAGTTTCTTTAGCTAAAGGGAAACAATATCCCCAAAGGCTTGGTGTCACTTGAAGGAATTTTTGATAAACATGACCACTTCATCCAAAATAAGAGACATTCCAAAGGAAATTCATCTGCTAAAGTTGAACGAGTTAATTTAGGCTCCCCTAAACAACCTCAAATTGTGAATATTGGTAAGTATTGCTCTCTAGAAGAAAAAAGAAAGTTCATTGCACTCTTGAAGAAATATATGGACGTATTGGCATGGTCCTATGTAGATTTGAAATCCTTCAAGCCCAAAGATGTGCAACATAGTATCCCACTGAAATTAGATGCTCAACCGCATAGAGTAGAAACAACGACATTACAATCCCAAGATTTTAGGCACTATTCTTGCGAGATTCAAAATATGTTAGATGCGAGGATTATTTTCCCCATTCACCATTCCACATGGGTGGCTAACATTTCCCTGTATGAAATAAGAATGGAGAGATCCGTATTTGTGTAAACTTTTAGAATCTTAACCAATCTTCATTGATGGATAATTACCCCCTACCTATTATGGATCAAGTATTAAAACCTTCACGGGGTCTAAAATGTTATCTATGTTAGATGGATTTTCAAGATATAACCAAGTTGAGGTGGCTACAGAAGATCAACATAAGACAATGTTCACCACTCCATGGGGAACATTTACTTATCAGAGGATGCCATTCAAGTTGATTAACACTAGAGCTACCTTTTAGAGAGATATGGACTTAGCATTTAGGATTTAATGGGAAAAGTTATAGTGGTGTACCTGGATGACCTTACGGTCTTTTCAAAAATAGGCATGACCACTGCGATCACTTGGAACATGTCTTGATGAGGTGTGTCTCGCATGGGATTTCTTTGAATCCTAAGAAGTCTATGTTTGGGGTGATAAAAGGAAAACTATTGGGACATATTGTAACAAAATAAGGAACCAAAATTGATCCAGAATGGGTCAAGGCAATACAAAGTCTCACCCTACCTACAAGCAAGACAGGTGTACATTCCTTCTTTGGGAAAGTTAATTTCTTGAGATGATTTGTTCCAGACTTTGCTAATAAGACAAGGAACATTGTGGAAATGATGAAAGGGAAGGTCCCATTTTGATGGAATGTTGAAGGAAAGATCACTTTCATTGAAATCAAGAAAGCTATAGCCCATGCTCCTATTTTGGTATGTCCAAATTTTAAAAAGGATTTTATTATGTATAGCTATGCCTATGGTTACACAAAGGTTCGCCATCTTGATGCAAAATAATGAGGAAGGAATTGCATGTCCTATTGATTTTATGAGTTATCCTTTGAAGGAGCACAAGATGAAAATAGATCAAATTGAAAAACATGTATACACAAGTGGTTAGAGTAGTCAAACATTTCAGGTATTATGTTTTGAGTTCTCATACATTAGTTCTTGTTCTTGATATAACGGTGAAATCCATCCTTACCCAACAAGAATTGGGTAGTCAGAGAGGTAATTAGATTGCCAAAGTTCAGGAGTATGATCTATAAATTACAGCCACAAAGCTGGTATGTGGAAGGGGTTTGTGCCAACTAATAAGCGAGAAAAATCTGAAGAAGGGGTTTAGATGGATGAAGGAATTCACAAGAAATTGCCAATGGTGTTATTTGTGAGTACAATGAATGAATGGTATTCAGACATTGCTTTCTTTTTGACTTATGGGGAATGCCCTGCACATTTGAGTTCAAAAGAAAAGAGGATGGTCAAGCTAAGGTTGGTAAAGTACATACTATGGGATAATGGTTTATACAAGAGAGGAATTGATGGAGTGTTCCTTCGCTGTGTAGATAAGATTCAACAAGGTAAGATTCTGGAAGCATTTCATAACTTGGCATGCGGTGGACACTTTTCGTCATCCGTAACAACTCATAAGATCATGTGAGAAAGATATTATTGGCCCACTCTTTTCAAGATTCATTTGAATGGGTAGCTAAGTGTGAAGCTTTCAGCAGTTTTTCAGTCATCCTAAATTGGAGGCACTCCCTTGAGGCCTGTAGTGATTGAAAAACCTTTTCAACAATGGGGAATAGATTTCATTGGAGCATTGAATCTGGCATCTAGTGTTGGACATAACTATGTATTAACCGCAATGACATTCAACTTCAAAAATAGGTAGAAGCCATCCTTGTGAAATAGGCTACTTCTGAAGTTGTTTGTAACTTCATCAAAGAGAACATAATAGTTAGGTTTGGCGTCCCTCATAAGATTGTGCTGATAATGCTTCCAATTTTTCATCTTATGAACTTACTGAGTTTTATTATGGATACATGATCACTTTAACTCACTCATCGATTACTATACCCAAGGAAAAAATTAGGCCAAGTTAAGCAATACAAATATATTGAAAATAATCAAGAAGTTGGTTAATGAAAACCAATGAACATGGACAAAGTGTTGTATGATGCATTGTGGGCTGATCGTATCACTCCTAAACGAGATATAGGAATTGTTATCCATTCCCCTAGGAATAATGGACAATAAGGGAATATCGGGCTTGAAGCAAAGGACAAGACTTCATAGGAAAATTTAGAGGGATATATGTGAATTTTTAGGATTTGGAAGCATTGTAAGTGATTTCGGGAAATTTGGAGTCAATAAAGAATTTTTTTCCTCTTTTGGGTTTTGAGGAGACCTGTTAGCTTAGTCAAGTAAAAATGGGTCCCGAGGTCGACATCCGACCTAAAATAATCAAAAATAAAAAAATGAAAAAATTAGTGTCGAGATGTTCCATTGTGCCTCCCTATCCTTATGGCCCAAGAAATCCAAGCAAAAATTCAAAAAATTGAAAAAATGAAAAATGGGCCCCCAAACACTCATCGATCGTCGAGCGACTTGACGAGCTAAAGTTCTTCATAGGTTGGTCAAGTTGGTAAGTTACTCAGATTGAGTCGATGTTAGTGATAGTCCACACATAGCTCGTGAGGGTGATGGAGTTAGGGTAGCTCATCTCATCGAGACAAGCAAGCCAAGGAGGATGGTGAGCCAATGGGAACACGGGATGAGCTCAATGTGAGGGACTCGGTTGATTAGATGAGGGTGTGGGGATACATCCACATGATGTATGTTGACATGAATATAGTGTTTCAAAGGGTGTTAGGTTTTCATGGGGAAAAGATACCTCAATGAGCTGATGCACAATGCGAATAGGGTTCCGACCCCACATAACAAGGATGAGGGAGTGGCGAGTCGATAGTGTATGTTAGGGTTTGGTGTGGGGATGCACCAACACCATGCATAACTCGATGAGGGATGTAAATTCCAAGTGAAGCCTACCCCAAAAAAATGTGAAGCATAGAGCCTAAGGAGAGTTGGGGTTAGATGGTAGGTGGCAAGGTGGTAGAAATAATTGGTAGTGGAAAGGAGCTCGGTGGTGGGAGTGAAGAGCCAAAAATAAGCCACATTCAAACCGACATAACTTGCATTGTACTCATCAGAATTTGACAAAAATATAGGCGTTGGAAAGGGGATTTAAAGCCCCTCCTCATGGAACAATAAAAATTGAAAATTAATGGGTTAGGTGGGAAATAAATTATGGTGAAGTCCCATGATAGTGGAGGCCATACCTAGGTGTAGAAATGGAGTAAATGTAGGTATGGGATCACATTACTTCTTCCACGAGGCAAGGTACAATGAAGCATGGAATGTGCAAGAAACCATATCACTTTTGTAATTTTCATGATGAATTTTTGGGGTAGTTGGGTTCATAATTCAAGATTCTTCTCTCTCTTATATCTCCTATCATTCTTCTTGCTATAAAATGCAATGGGGGAATATTTCAAAAGTTTGGACATACTTCAGATCTTGCCCCTCCCTTATTTCTCACCTGTGAGTGATTTGTGGAATCTCAAGCCTCCATTTTTGGAGCCCTGTAGTAATTTTTTTTCCTTTTCCTATGTAATGCAATATTGTGTAAAATCAATTGGAGTAATAAAATCAGATCTTGTGATTATTATCTATCCTAGTCTGGTGTTGTTGTTTTGGATCGCCTTTATTCATGTTTATGGGTATATTGTGCATTTCCTTATATTTATTGCAGTTTCAAATTTGATTGTGCTTAATGGAAGTGGGTTTGTTACATGTGTTATGATCTGTGGTGCTTGATCATCCTTTTCATTTTTCCTTGTTTTCATTCTCATGCATGAAGGATTGTTCAACACCCCTCTTCTTAGTGTATCACCCTTGATGTAGGATTTACTTTCTTTCATGCACTCTTTCTCTACCCCTATCTCCTTGGGATTATTAGATTAGGTGTAGTTAGGTGTTTTCTGCATTAGGAGTTAATTGTTACACTAGTTTAGGGAGAAGAACCAACTTTCTCTGGAGGTTGTTTCATTTGCAAGGTCCCACACCTTAAAACAACTCCATGTTTGAAAAATTACACCGACTTCCTGTTATTCACTTGCAAACATTCAAGGGTGCTGTAATTTTTCCATAACAGAATGCCACCATTTCAGTGTATTATATGGGGTAGATGTAAGATTCCCATATCCCTAGAATTGGCTACCTTAAGGCTATCTAAGATAATTGAAGATGACAGTTTCAGGATTCCATTGAGAAAAGGATTATGTACTTGAAAAATTTGGAAGAAAGAAAATTTAAGGTAGTAGACCAAATCATGTTACATCAAGACAAGGTCAAGGGGATATTTGAAAAGAAATCTAAAAACGAGACTTTCGGGTCGAGATCTAGTTTTTCTTTGGGATAAAACAAGAGAGCTAAAGGGAATGTATGAAAATTTGAACTCCCTATGGAGAGGTCCTTTCAAAATATGTTAGATGTGTAGAGAAAATAGCTTTTATCTTTCATATCTTTATGGAACTCAACTCCCATCGCTTCATAATGAGAAACATCTCAAGCTATTTTTCCAGTAGTGCAAGTGCTTCTTACATTGTACCATAATTAACTTTCTGTTGTGTGTTTGCTTTTGGTTGGTGTGTTTGTTTTCATTCTCTCTATTTTGGTTTTGGTGTTTGTTTCTATTTGTGTCTCTTTCTCTTTTTGACTCCATAGCCCAATGGTTCATACTTTAAAAATATAAGTTCTCTTCCTTTGCTTCATCAAAGAAAGTCCCCAGTCGGAGCCAATTGTTATCCCATTTTTATGATTATCAAGAAAATGGAGATAACTAATCAAAATTTTTATGGTGATTTCCTTTTAATTTATTTTTATTATAGTCACCTTTGAAAATTCCTTAGAAAGTATTTATCTCGGTTTTGATACTTCCTCAACAATCAACATGTTTTATGTTCCCTACTTCCCGATTTCAAAACCCCGAATTGAACTATGCTATCGATTTTGGGATACGGTCACACCAAACATGTGAAGTTCAAAACACATGCAAAGTGTTCTATGTTTCTCAAACCCAAAGTCTGATTTGAAATACATGTTATCATATTTCAGGATTTGGCTACATCAAACATCATCCCACCAAAACATATGTTATATGTTATCTCGCTTCCCGAACTTGAAAATTGACTTACTACATGTTGTTAGATTTGGAACCCAACTACATCGAACACCTATTCACCCACACACATGTTAAATGCCTCATGCTTACGAATCTAAATTCCAACCCCATAAATACCTCTTTATATCAAGTTTTGGAACCCGAGTACACAATAACATATGTAATTGGTTCCTCGATTCGAAATTAATGAATTTAATGTCTAGGTAGTGGATAGGTGAGCACACATGTTAGCCTATGTGTATTTAATGCTAGGGATTTATAAATAGTAGATTTTCCATGTCATTTCACACCTTGCATTTTCTTACACCATGCAAACTTTTTACTTCTCGCGCACCTCCAAAACTAGACCCACGTTTTTCTTGGTGATTTTCTATTATTTCTCCAGGGATTGAAGTGTTTTCACTTTGAGGTAAGTAGATTTTCACCTGGGTTATGTTTTGGGTTTTCTATGGTCATGCCCTTGTTTGCATTTGGGTAAGGTTAAGTCTTTCCCATTTTCCCTTTGTTATATTTTCACCCAAGTCAATCATTTTTATATCAGCTAAAGGGGTGAATTTTCTTTCACTTTCATGGGATTCAAGTGTTGAAAATTGGAAAACAAAATCAAGAGTTTTTGTGCTCAAAATGGATAATCAGGTTTTCCTCATGCCTTAATAGGTGGTGTGCCTGATCAAAGAAATTTGAGCTTTGGATGTTGTTCGACATCTCCAAATTTATGTAGTTTATCGAATTTTCCCCCGTTAATCAAGACCCAACTTCCACAATATTTCAGGTTTTCTTAGTTGTCAAGCATCACTCAAATCCCGACAAGTGTGTCAAGTTTTCATAGGTGTTCAAAAGGGTCAATTTATCGACTCGGTTTGTCATATTTTCATAATGCTTAACAAGGTCCCAAACTTAATTTTCTCTAGGACTTTCGGGCATCTTTTTTGACAAATTCCCCATGTTTGATTCAGGAAAAGGAAAGGGAAGAAAGAAGGTACAAAGTAAATGAAGTACAAGTACCAGGGTGTTATGGATCCCTCTAACATTGATTCAAATTTTGATATTAGGGATATACTTGAGTAAGGACATATAGACATGGATGAGTTTTGGGCTAGATTTGAGTTCCTCTCACAAAATTCTTGATGCAATATGTTTATGCAAGTAGATTACCTTTGGCATACAACTTTTCCCATTTCTGCTCAGTGTCCTAAATTTATTCTTACATGCACCAATAATTATGATTTAGACTCAAGGTAGTGTAAAATTAGGTGGGGAAGTAATAATAAATATGGATGCGATTATTTTGATGCACTTCTCAAGATTCCTAATTTCAAGGAATATGTTGGTACAAATATTCAACTAGCTCAACAAGCCTGGGATAACGATCTTGAAAATTGTGTTAAGCATGTGAATAAGAAATTCTTGATTAAACCTAAGCCCATTGTATCTAGGTTTCCAAAAATGGTTCCCAGGAGTGATTTAGTTTAGAAATTTGTGATATCATTACACTCCTTAGCAGAGTATTTGGGCTTCCAAAAGCTAGAGAATTTCATGGGTGGATGTACCAGTTCATCACTATCATTAAAAAGAATGAGCAGTATCTTGACTGGGGAACCTTCATTAGCAATACAATTGATGCTCAAATGAAAACAATCCTTTCCACATGCAAGTTTTATATGATGTCCTATGTCACCTATACTACCATTTGGAATGAGGAATTATCCTGGGTTGGATTCAAAAGGTAATAGGTCTCATTGATCACATCTACAAGTTCTACCCCCAATTGTATTTGAAAGGAAGCTTAGAACATTTTAGAAGAGTTAATGATGCCTTCTTCTATGAGGTTATCTATAGATTAGATCCTGATCTTGTAAAACGAAGAGTCTCGGATGTTGTGTGGAATGAAGTATCAAAGTGGGGATACATCTTTTTATAATTTAGAAAGTTACATATTTTTGGGTTGTCATATTTTTAGAAACACCAATGCGCCTTCCAAGATATCCGAGTGATAAATCAATTCTCATTAAATTGGTTCGACAACTCTTGGATTTTCACAAGTTTCAATAGAATAAACACAAGGCTTTCATATCATTTCCTATATGAATTGGAAGATATACATGCTCCTCAGTAATCAAATCTAAGAGTGTGGTCTATGAGCTGCAAGAGAAGCTTAAGTAAACTATGAAGTCAAGGCTAGGATTTGATTTTCGAGTTGTGCTCAAGGATCATGGAATAATGTAGCTTCACATTCCATACATCGAGGACATTTGGATTAATCTTAGAGATGAGGTCACTATCGAGGAAGGGAATATAATAGTAAGTTGACATTAGATGAGGTAAGGATGTTGAATCTTTCTAAGTTTCTTAAAGATGAGATTGACAATGAGAGCAATATAGAAACTATGTACAAACAAATGGATGGTGATAATGCCAGGTTCCTAAAAATTGATTGGTCAGTCAAGGAAAAATTATCTATATAGGAGAGAGCTGCCCAAACCCTTGTTCGTATAAAGGCATGGTTATATTCATGGGGTATGTAGCTGAAGGAATCCAATTTTCCAAAGCTACTGTCACATCAAGCATCAGAGGTGGGACCTCACATGTGGAAAATGATAAAGGTGCAAGGCCACCTAAAAAGTTGATATTGAAGTTTGTGTGAAGTGGAGGAAAGTCTCAGCCTTTTCCATCTATTGTACCTCCTACATCAGTTTTGGTTCTTGATTCTCCCCTCCATCAATCCAGAGGAAGTTCCAATTAGTATTGTGGCTATCTACTTGTAATTTATTCTACTCTTGGCATTCCTTCTATGCCCGAGTCCTTTTCAGTCATCTCTAGTGCTTCACGCCATTTCTTATCCTTCTCTCTTTCTTTCCTATCCACCTCATTCTCCTCAGTTTTATCATCACCACTCACATCCACCATGGATAGTATCCTTATCCCTCTCTCGAGTGGGTGGGATTGACTTTGGAGTTACGGTGTCATTTGGGATCCTAGTCTTCATTCCTCATTTTCTCCCATGTCATCTTCCATTCTCTCCACTCCTCCATCTCTGACCACCACTTTTCCCACTCCTCCAAATTCCTCCAGAATGATCTCAGTTCCTCTCCTAGAGGCATCTTCTACTTTAGCTCCCTCATGGTTAGTTGGAAAGACTTCAAAGAAGAGGAAAGTAACCGTTCCTCTTGCGGCCTTTGATTTCAGTTCATTAAAGCCAAAACCTTCCGAAATGTGAACAAATTGAAGACTTTTTCACCAATCTTAGTTGATGCATTGAGTCGGAAATTTGAGAGGTTTCTATGCCTACTGGGAAACAAGACCAAGGAAGCCATAACGAATACAGATTATCAGATCACAAGGATCAATCTTGGAAATATTACGATGAAGGTGCCCAACAAGATGCTCATAGAGTGTTGTGAATGTTCTTTAGAAGAAGATAAAAGAGACTATGGTCTTAAGGGATGAATTGAAGGAAAGAGTTGGAAAGTTTATAGAAGTGTTACTCAAACTCTCCAAGCCTTCTCGATGTAGATAACAACTCCTATGCCTACCCCCATTCGTTTTTATTTCTCATCAGTACCCATAATGGAAAAGTTTAATGAGAAGGGTAGAGTTGTTGATGAATGGATTCAACATCTTCTTGTTAAGGAAAAAGACATTTAGTGATTCGGTGAATTTTTTCAATTCTCTGGAAGATGTAAGGAAAGATGTTGATAAGTTGAATGATGAAATCCTTGAAGAAATTGGTAATTTGGAGTTAACTTTGGAAGCTCTCGGTGCGCAATTAAAAATGTTCCATCGTAAACTTTGGATAAATTAGGAGTAGTTACATATGTGGATAAGCATTTTGAGTTTTACAAAGTGATTGAATTTCAAGTTAAAATCCTTAATGAAGCTTATAGAAAACTAAGGGAAGCAAAGGATCAAGTGTTGGATGCTACTAGTGAATTTGATGAATAATTATCAAATATATTCACAAAGGTTCTTGATGATAGCCTAAATATTCTACCTGTAGATGATCTATACAAATTGTTTATGGAATTAGTTAAAAAGAAATCTGCGGTGGGTGTAAAATTTGATATAGCTACTATTGACAAACTAATCCTTTGTGAAGGTAATCGAGTTCCTTGGCCAAATATAATAAAAATAATGAAGGCTTCCACATATTGTTAACAACACGTAGGAAACATGTGAGGTCTTGAATCATTAATCCTGCAGACTAGATGAAGAAGAAGCTCGGGTGACGGTCCTAAAGTTTGGGAATTTGCAGAGAAGCAAGCGGTGCGGGATGAAGTAAAATAAAAGTCTATTGTCATGTCATTTTTATTTTTCATTTGACATGTTTTTTTAATATTATTTTGACATCCTATTAACTTGGAAGGATTGACTGGGTCTCTGTATGAGAATTAGTCAAATGGACTAATTACTCTTATTTACTATTTTTAGTATGTTGTTGCAATGGTTTCCTATTTTCTCTCTTGCCCTTCTTTATATATATGAGATGTTGTTGCATTCCAAAGGGTTGGAAGTTTTGATTAAAATAGAGTTTATATTTGAGAAAGAGAAATACTGTGTGTTTTATTTTAATCATTGAAGAATACAAAAGATAATATATTGCAAACTTTGTGTTGTGGAGAATATCTTTGTGGTTTGAGGTATTGTTCTTATGTTCAAATGATTTAAATAGTTATTTAATCTAATTTTATAGTTTATTAACTCTTCTAAAAGTTTTACAATTTAAATCACATGTGATTATCTTTTGATCTGTGTTTGCTTAAGAAAAAGCACGTTCTTACTCATTCTATTCTTTTTACATTATGATAACTCACTTGTTTCTTTCTATTCTTTCTTTCCATTCCTATTTATTTCTAATAAGAATATGACTACTGGGATGAGATCCCAACCCAATGGTTAGAATAATGTGAATATTGTATATATATTTTGGTGTGTTTTAGATTAGTAATAAACAAGGTGCCTCCCCTTTATCTGAGGAGGGACATAGTCCGTGTAATGTGGTTGAACCTCATATTTTGTCTTTGAGAAAATATCCAACTAATAGATTCCCTTGTTTGAATTTCATAATTGACAACTAAAAGGATGAACCATAAGAAAACAAGATGCCAAAAATATAAAAGAGGCCCAAAAGAGGTGAGTAAGATATAGAAAGAGGTTAGGGGCACCCAAAAAGACAAGGCGCTAGGCATTGGCATCTGGCTCAAGGCGCTGTGTGTCAGAGTCAAGAAAGATAAAGAAATGAAGTACATATTGGGCTGTGGGGTGTGAAAGACAAGAGAGAAAGAAATAGAGTAAAAAAAGAGGCCAAAGAAAGTAGTTAATTACTAGTTTTCTCACTTAGGAATCATATGAATGCAAGTATGTTGTTAAGACCTAGAAATGTACCCAAGTGCATGATTTTATGTTGACATTTTCCCCATTTTATGTTGTTGAGGGAATATTTGATAACATAAAGTAGATAAGAGATATGTACTTGATAACCATGTAGATCGATGGCAAAAGCATGCCGAAGAGATAAGAAAAAAACGTGTAGTGATAAAAATGAAGTGTGGAAGCTAAGGAAGAGGAAGTGACCCTAGGGGTGAAGCATATGAGTTGTATTGTGTTCTTATTGTAGCTTGATGAAGGGTTGCTTCTTGTTGCATATTAAGGATGGAATTGTAAAAAGAAGAGTGAAAGAGTAGTCAAATTCATGTGTTATGAAAACTTTGTAAAAACATGTAAAAGTATGTAAAAATGTGAAAAAGTAATAAAAGGAAAGTGTGCACTTGATCCATGACAAGTGAAAATGATAGAAAATGTCTTGAAAATGATGTAGAAGAGTGAATTTTTTTGGGAAATATCACGCCAAGAGTGAGTTTTTGGGTGATCTCACACCAAGAATGAGTTTTTGGGTGATCACACGCCAAGTGTGAGTTTTGGGGTGATCTCACGCCACAAAAGAAGAGTGTTGGGGAGAAAGGTCTAGTGTTATTCTTCATCCATGACTGCTTCCCGAATTTATACACCATTGCAGATGGTGTGATCCTGATTTGTTTTATGTTGTTCCCATTCGATCCAAGGAAATAGAATGTAGTTTGATTCTTTGGAAGACTGTGCATGTATTTTACAAACTACTCTATGAATTGATCGAGAAGGTTCATGTTTGATTCACATTGGGTTCACCAGATGATTTAAAAATATGGAATTATGCTAAACTCTATATATTACAGAGTCACATATGATAAATAAAATCTAAAACACATATTCAATGCAAGAAATAAGCTAATAAAAACTAAAACCCTAAGTGTAAGAGAGGGAATAAAAGACTTAGCTAATTTCACAATAAATCCTGAAGTTTTTAGAATGGAAATTTGTTGAACAAAAGGAGGATACTAACGTAACTACACATACAAAATCTTGGAACTTTTAGATGATCCTGGACTATGGAACTTGAAACAAGACTGGGGCGCCTATGTTGGGCCTATGTTGTGCTGTGACTACACAGGGGCTCAGAAACTAGTTTTTATTGTGTCACATAGGTGTCACTAATATTCAATTTTGGTCACCTATATGTTGCTAGATGATCACAGAATTCACCTATAACATGAAAAAAATGATATCATGCAAAACCCAAAACTACACTAAATCCCAAAAAGAAAGATGTAAATGTGGAGTTGGAGTAACCATAACGGTCACCCGACATAGTGAACTTACGACCGAGCGCTACACTACATCTCGAGACTCCTTGTAGTTCTTCTACATGTGTGTAGAAATCATGCCCTAGGAAGTTCTTGTGTAAGATGCACTTGATAACGAGTGATAAATAGATTTAGTAATGTAGATAGATGTGTGGATGGAAAAATGAACCCCCCTCCTATGCGTGTATGCAAAAATGAAAGTCCCTTATCCCTTGAGTGAGTGCTAGATGGATGCTTTGATGCTCTTAGAATGCCTTTTGATGCAACCTTAGGTGATGATAATAAATGCTTAGAGTTTGGTCCTTTATTTTGGTCACATAGCTTTGTATTTATATGATTCCCTTGTTTGAATTTTGTAATTGACAACTAAGAGGTTGACCCTTAAGAAAGCAAGATGCCCAAAAGAGGTGAGTAAGATAAAAAGAGTCCGGGGGCACCTAGAAGGATGAGGGCACTGGACGATGGTGTCAGAGTCAAGAAAGATATAAAAATGAAGTAAAAAATGGGCTATGGGGTGTGAAAGACCAAAGAGAAATCAAGAGAGACAAGAAAGAGGAAAAAGACATGTAGTTAATTACTAGTTTTCTCACTTCGGAATCATATGAATGAAATTATGTTATTAGGACCTAGAAATGTATGAATTGTGTGATTTTGTATCTATATCAAGGAGGGATTCCTATAAAATAGTTCGCCCTAAATTCCAAAAGATTACTCGAGTGAGCATGGTATACTATTGCTAGATTCCAGATTTACTTTACCCCTCTTGATACAACAAGAAAGGATTAAACTTAAAGCACCACTTTGGATAACTTTGACTCTAATCCTCACAAAGGTGTACTAGTAAGATAGGTTGGGGTTCCTATATCATTGGCCAATTCACTCAAGGTGCCAACTACTTTGGGGTTCCTGTGGTACTCCTCACAATGATTTTTTGGCCTTTAAAGATGTACTTCCAATAGTTATAGTCGGGGGAAGAAAAATCGTTTATAAAAAGTTTGAATTAAAGAGGGTTTTTATAACGTTTAAGAAAAGAATATGATAACATTTTATTGAATCCAAAAACAAGGAAACATGCGGTTAGTAGTTTTGAAAACAATATTTGAAAAGCTAGTCTTGTAAAAAAGGGTTAGAAAATTTCCTTGGGTAAAAAAGCACAAGAGAAAACACAAAAACAAATCCACGTTTTTTTATTTTCAAGATCACTTATAAAAGTGTGATAAAAGATAATATCTATGGAGCTTATTATGATTAGTTTCACAAAAATAATGTTTTCAAACACGAAAGCAATCCCCAAAAAAGATTAATATGTTGCTGCTGCAATATTCCCCAAAATGAGTTAATTACAAAGAAAATGTTAATGAACTAATTTAAAGTTTCTTACGTAACACATTAGTCTAATGTGATAAAATGTAACAAGCACTCATTTATTTAGTTAGGAAATAACTATTAACATAAACCTGTTTTAATTAAAAAAATAATTAAATTAATTAAATAAAGAAAATAATAAAAAAGTGTTAGAATAAATTGAATAAAACTATAGTTTAACCTACGTTTATCTTGACCTAATTTTAAGTCTTTTAAAAGGGAAAAAATCTAAACATGCTAAGTGTTTTAGCAAAGGGAGGAGGGGTGGGGAGCTTGATGTAAGATGTGGGATCAACGAGGAGCTTGAGTGTGTATATTGGTTTGAGTAGAGGTCAAAGGGGCTCGGGATAACTCGAGGAAGATCCGTACTCGGTGGTAGGGGTTGGATAAATTCATGATAGGGGTGAGTCGGGGTTGTTGGATATCGGGTTAGAGCTCTGTGTGAAGGATGGTAGCTCGGTGAGTTGGATCAACTTGATGCAAGGTGTATGGTTGATATCATGGTTGAAACGTGGTGAGGAGGGCATTTACATGTAGGATCTTGGTGGGTTGACATTGAAGGGATCGTCAATGTGGGGATCGGTGAGGGTGTGAAGGGGACCACATAAATGACATGGTGTTTGGTTTAGCTTGGTAGTAGTGTGTCAGTGTAGTGGGTTCGAGCTTGGTAGAAGGTGAGGAGAATGCAAGGATGCAACTCGAGAGAAATGAAATGGTGGATAGCTTGGTAGGTAGGGGAGTAAACAACTTAGGTAGAGGTTCCAAGTTAGAGGGGAGCTCGATGTGGGATGTAAGGAGATATAGCTTGGTGAAGACAAAGTCTACTTGATATTGAGTGGAAGGTGTAGAGCTAAATTTAATAGTCCTCCAACTTTAGAGCCCTACTAATTTTAGTTATGACTTGCTGAATTGAAGGAAAACACCTAACATTGGAAAAAAACTCTTTTTAGATTTTAAAATGTGATTTGTGCTCATATGCTTCCAAACACATTAAAACACACTTGCATAAACACTACAAGACAACAAAAACATCAAAACAAATGTAAACGCAAATGTTAACCAAATAATGCAAAATTCACACAAGGGTTAATATAGACACTAAGAAATAAATAAAATATTAAAACCAAGAGTAAAAGAGTGTGAGAATGTCCTCACGGGTGTGCCATATAATGTGAGCATGAAAAACTAGGAAGATGTGGAAGATAAGAAAACACAACAACAAACCTTCCTCCAATTTTCTCTTACAAACCTCAGATAAGATTGCGGAAGCTTTTAAACTTTTAGAATCTTGTAAACAATTAGATTGTGGGTGATATTTAATTTATCTCCAAAATGAGGGATTGACAATTATGCGAGTGTAATTTAGACCAAGGGGAAGCTTGCAATATGCAGATTTTAGCCTTTGCAATTATTCTCCAATCATTCTCCAACCTTCTTGTGGAGAGCATGGTATGTTTTTTTAATAGGAAGAAAGGCCAAGTAGTGGTTACTTATGGTTAAATGAATTCATCAATCCACATGCTAATAATAGCATTAAAGGAATTTGAAACAATTTGAATGGATTAATTTTAAATTTGAGGGGTAGTAATTTTTCATTTAGCAGAAGTTACATTTAGGAAGGTGGTTGTACGTGCACTTTACTACTTCCACCTTTTTAGGATTTTGGAAGTGAAGTGGAGTGGAGTTGATTAGGATAATGAGGTGGATTCCAAGTGGAGGTTGACTAGGAAAATAGATGTATTTTCTAATTTAATAACTAATTTAATTAGTTATAAAGTGCGAGACAATTATTTAATAAATGTTAATTAAGTTAGCAAGGGTGTGTTGGGAATTAATTTAATTAATTGAAAAAGGTAATAAAATTAACTTAATTAATTCCAATAGTTATAATGCAAAATATGAATCAGTTAATTTAATTAATCAATTCTAAAGGATGTGAATAAGTGAGGATAACTTGGAAAGAAGTATGTAGTTTTGGGGTGCCTACAACAACAATACATTTATTATTTAAATCTCCAAAGTTTAGATTCATTACTCTATGAAAAGTGGTCTTGACATTTATAAGTCTAAAAGGCATTCTTACGTAAGAAAAGGTCCCCATGGAGTGGTAAAAGTATCCTTGTACTAGTCTTTAACAACTTCAATATGGTTGTAACATGAGAAGCCATCAAGCATGGATAATATTTCTAGCCTAGTTACTACTGTAGAAATTGATCCATGATGAGAAGAGGGTAATTATCTTTCAGAGAGGATTGATTCAGATTATAAAAATCAACACAAATCCTTATTTCACAAATGGGTTAATAAACAATTGGAATGAGTTGTGATTAGGCTGCAACTAGATAAGAGAAAGGGTAGACAACCTATCACTTTTGAGCAGCTGACTACAATCAAGAGGGATCGAAGCGAATATATGGCTGATTTTAATTTTCAATTTCGGTGGACATGGGATCGATTATGATTCCCGTAAGGCCCGAGTGGCAAAAGGTGCATTCTTATACTTTTTGAAAGCTCTAAATTTTGAAATCTCTGTAATGATCTAGTCTATGGGAGGGATAACCCTACCCAAAGCTTATGCCATTGCTATTAAGGCCGGGAATTGCTTAATTCAGGTCGGTAAGCTTACACCAAGGCCACCTATGCCTCTATATCCAAAAATGGGAAAACCCACTACCAGTCAAGTACCTAAGTTGAATCCCATTCCAGCCCCTAGAAATAAGAGCAATAGTGAGGCCTCCAATTCTTCTAGCACTTCCAAGGAACTATAGAAGGTTATGAAGCAACTACAAAATTTAGGGAATGAGTTGGTGACTATTAAGAGGCAACATGCCCAAGAATTTTAGACCATATTAGCCTCAAGCTCAACCAAATAGGCCTTTATATCAACCAAATAGACCTCCTTCTCAAGCTATAAGTCAAAATCCAAACCAAGGACAACCTCAAGTTGCTAGGTCATTTCAACCATATAACCCAAATGCAGTTTTAACATCCAGGGCCTTGGCTCTAACTCAAATTAACTTGCGAAAAGAATTGAATGGTTCTTCCATGTAATCAATCTCACAATCAAGAAACATGCTTCAATGGTGCTCTAAATCAAGCCTTAATGGTACAACTGTCGGTGTGACCCAAGAGATCAAGGAGGAGGAAAATAAACAGTAAGTAGCTACTCAAGAGACACCTCTAAATGAGACCACACTGGGAAAATGGAAAACAAAAGATTTTGTGGAGTTAATCAACCTCCTTTCCAAGGTGTACATCCAACCAAAGGTCTAAAAAGAGGAATATCGATGGGGAAGTCATCCAATGTAGGTATTTCTCAACCTCCTACCATACCCAAGGAACCTATTGTGATAACTCATATACCGGTTCAAGTGCTAGAGAAATTTGTGCCAAAGCAAGGGGAAAAAAAAGAGAGCACATCTCCCTTGATATAATTAACCAAATGAAGAAGACGAATGTCAAAATTTCCATGTGGGAATCATTGGCAATTCCAGGATAGTGGGATTTATTGCAAGTAGCCATGGCAAATTAGTTTTCTTCAAATGAGTCATCCAAAAATCAGGAGAAAGTTCTCACCAATGCCGTGTAATAAGAAGGAGGTCAACCAAGAAAGAATTTTAAACCTCCACCATTCTATGTGTCCTTGATTGTCGGGGAAAAAAATAGTACATAAGCGCATGATCGACTCGGGAGCGAGAAGCTCGGTAATGCCGAAACAAATACTAGATCAATTGGGCCTAAAGTATGAGTTGGTCTCTAAAGGGGGGTGGTGAAATTAGATGGGATAGTAGTAAGAACCGTCGGAGTGATGAAAGGGTTGAGTCTCACACTACATGCTTGTCCCACTATCACAATCTTATAGGATGTATCAATAATTGACTTACCACCCCTCTTCTCCCCTGTGCTTGTCAAGGGACTTTATTACCAAGATTAGAGGCTACTTGTATGCATACTAGTAACACATGCTCTTTAAAATGAGATGCAAGGCCAAAGCCACAATCAGATTTGAACCAATTTCTAACTTCCACATTGAGCCCCATGTGCCTAGCTCGATCAATGCCAATTGCACAATATTTGATAAGGAAGAGTGCCTAGATATCTAAGAGGAAAATACAAGGATTAAGAATATTCCATATCTAACATTGGATGAATGGGAAAACAAAATACATGATTTTGATCCATACAAGGAGATGGAGGAAGCTGAGTTAGGCATTTATTTCTTGCATGAAGAGAATCCACCTCTTCATAGTATCACCAAATTGGATGATAAGGATGAAAACAAAGTATGACAACTATTTTTGATGGTTCAAGAAGTAGACAAGGTGCTGGAGGAGGTGTAGTGCTTGTGTCACCCCAAGGAATCAAGTATTACTCATCTTTCCAATTTCAGTTCACTTTTTCTAACAACATAGCTGAAGTACGAGGCATTGGTCTATGGGTTGCATTGTGAAAGGAAAAGAGGCATTAATAATTTGCAAGTTTTTTGGGGATAGTGAACTGATTGTGAATCAAGTCAAAGGGTATAATGCTGCTAAAAATGACCTTCTCAAGGGATACAAGAATTGGGTATGGGACCTCATTGAATATTTTGAAGTGTTTAATATTGATTCCATTCCAAGGAAGAAAAATGAGGGCCGGACAATATTTTAGCAATTAGAGCAGCATTTGACATGGTTGACAACATAAAAAGAGATAAAACACAACCTCACATCAAAGTAATAGTAAGGCCAACTGTTCCATAAAAAACAACGATAGTGTTGAAAGTGATCATTAAATAATTAATTTATTACAGGAGGAAGCTGATTTCTCTTCAAGGAATCAAGATAAATTGGAACAATAGTATGGTGATCAAGTGGTCAATTTGAGAATGAACAAGCTTAAAGGTCCAGTAACTCTAGAGTCAATCTTCATTCCCAATGATAAATTTCGGAGAGAAAATAAAAACATTGAGGTCATAGGGGAAGATTCATATCCCATTTCAATTACAAAGGGTAAAATACTTCAAATTGGAAAAGTGAGCACTCAACAAGAAAAATCATATTTCATTCATCTTTGTCAAGAGATTCCAGACATCTTTTCTTGGAGTTATGAAGACTTGAAAGGATTTAATACGAGGTTGGCATAACACACTATTGAACTGATCGGAAGCCAAGTCCATTAGAAAAAGAAAAGACCGGTCAACCCTCATATCGAGCCTCTCATGAAGAAGGAACTAAACAAGCTCATTAAGGAAAACATTATTTTTCCAATCAAGCACTCTTCATGGGTTGCTAATCTAGTGCTGGTTAGGAAAAGAAATAGAGAAATTAGGTTGTGTGTGGACTTCCGAGACCTAAATAGGGTTTCTCTCAAGACCACTATCCGCTTCCTTCTATGGAGTAGATCTTGCAAGTGGTAGCCAGTTCAGAAATATTCTCTCTCCTAGATGGTTACTTGTGCTAAACTCAAATTATGGTGAAAGAAGAGGATCGGTTCAAAGCAAGTATTCACCAAAAAATGGGAACTTACACTTACGGGGAAGATGTCATTTGGGTTATCAAATGATAGGGCTACATTCAGGAGGGAAATGGACATGGCATTCAAGGGGATGATAAATAAGGTACTTTAGGTGTACTTAGACAAAATTACTCTATTCTCCAAGAACACAGCAAGTCACCTCTTTCACCTCAAGCAAGTGTTCCAAAGATGTAAAAGATTTAGAGTATCCTTGAATCCCAAAAAATGTGTATTCTTGGCTCATGAGAGAAAGATCTTGGGTCACATTGTTTTGAAAGAAGGATTAACCATTGATCCTAAGAGAGTTGAAGCTATCCGTGCTCTAACATTTCCAAGTCACAAGAAGGCTCTCCAAAGCTTCTTGGGAGAATCAATTTCATTTGTAGATTTGTGCTTGACTTTTCCACCCTAGTGAAACCATTGACTATGATGTTGAAGAAGAGCATGTCATTTAAATGGGTAGTAGAAGGAAAAGAAAGTTTTGAGGCTATCAAAAATTCCATATCTCAAGCTCCAACTCTCATCAATCCATAATTCTCCAAAGAATTCTTTCTCTATAAATTTGATGGTTAAGACACTATTTTTTCCATTTTGGTGCGGTTGAACAAGAAAGTATCCGAGCAGCCCATTTCTTCTTGAGACAGAGCTTGGAGGATTATGAAGTGAGGTACTCCTTCATTGAGAAGCATGTCCTTTTTGCTATCAGGATTTTGAAGAAGTTCAGGCACTTGGTTTCAAAAAACAAAATATAGTTGTTAGTGTTTCATGTCGGAGTCAATGAATTCCTCCTAAACAAGGATTTGAATGAGAAAAGGGTAGGTTGGATCACCTAAGTGATGGAGTATGACATAGAAATCAAGGTCATCAAATTAGTCTATGGGAAAGGATTGTTTGAAAAAGTTGCTTCCAGTCAACATGTTGAGATAAGTGATTAAAAAGAAGTTGTTTTGATGTTGCGGGGTGATCAAGAACAAGAAGATGATAGTGTACCTACTCCTTGTAGGACATAGGACATGGTGCAATTTATTCATATAGGTCTATGCCCTCCAGAGTTGAATAAAGAAAAAGAATATATTTAAGACTCAAGCCATTCCATATGTTCTTATTAATGGTGTTTTGTTAAAAAATTCGTGAATGGAGTTCTCTTGAGGGTGTCCCAAAAAATCAAATTGAGAAAGTGCTATGTGAATTCCATGATGGATAAGATGGAGGTAATTTTGATCTGCAAGTAACATCCCTTAAGATTATGAAAGCTAGCTATTATTGGCCCACATTGTTCGGTGACTTGCTATGCATGGATTAAAAAGTATAGGAAATGTGCATTCTTCACGGGAAAGGAGAAGCTAACAACACGCCACTCAACCCAATCTCGGTTGAACAAAAATTCATGCAAGTGGAGATTAGATTTCATTGGGGTCATCAATTAGAAATCAAGCCAAGGCCACAAGTGAATACCCATAACAATAGATTACTTCACCAAGTGGACTAAGGTGGTAGCACTCAAGGAGGAAAATGAGTCTAGCATCTTGAACTTCTATGAGGGGATATCTACCAGATTTGGAGTCCCAGCTACTATAATATCAGATAATGCTCTAGCATTCCTTGGTATAAAGATCACTGAGTGGGCTATTAGGAATGGAATATATTTGAGCACCTCATCAAATTATTACCCTCGGAGTAACGGGAAAGCAAATTCCACAAAAAAAAACTTCTTTCGAGAATCATTAGAAGGAATGTGGATTAAAATCAAAGGAATTCACATACCAAGTTAAAATCAGCCTTATGGGATGATAGAGTCACACCAAAAGTGTTAACAGGTATCTCTCCATACAAGATAGTCTACGAGAAAGAAGCTAGGCTGCCCATATCCCTCGAGTTGCAAGAAATGGAGCTCCTAAAGCAGATGGAACTATCAAAATTTGAACCTATGGAAGCTAGGTATGAGAAACTCATGGAGTTGGAATAAATAAGAGAGCATGTAATGTAAACCATGGAGAAGGATCAGACCTTGATCAAGAGGAGCTTTGATAAGAAATCCAAGGCAAGGAGCTTCCAAGAAGGAGACTTGGTGCTGAAATGGGATGCATATCAGGCTAATACGAGCAAGCATTCCAAGTTTGATGCCATATGGGGTGGTCCCTACATGGTCACAAGATGTAAGAGTAGTAATGCTTTCCAGCTATCCAAGTTAGACAAAGTGGAACTATAGATTCGGTCAATGGAATCTACCTCAAGCACATTATTCTTGAAGGAAGAATGATCACCCTTATACATATTAGTTTAGGATTTTTCTAATTCCTCTAAGTGCTTGTACACATTATCTTGGTGTTATAGCAAGTTTCAGTTTCCATAAGTGCTTTTAGCACAGGATTTGTTTCTCCAAGTGGTATAATTACACAATTAAGTGTGCCTCTCGGAAGGAATGTCATGTCATGAATCTCATAATTACTGGAATAATTGAAATTTTCAAAGGTTTTCAAATGCGAGAGAAATTAAATCAAATTTGGGACAAATCTCAAATGTTTCATTCACCCTTGTCCCAAGAAATAAATTTTAAGGAGTGAAAAGGAAAAAGAATTGCAGAAAAAAACAATTTTTCATTCATGTAAATTTTAAGATTTTCTTATAAAAAAGAATGGGAAATGCAAGCAATGGTAGTTTTATGTTCCAAAATAGTGCTTGGATGGCTCAGTGGAACATATTTTTAAAGTGTTGGGTTATTTTCAAGACATTAAATTTGTAGACACAAAATTATGCACATTAGACATTATTTAGCCTAGTCTTATACTACTATTTAGAAGGTTCTCAAGTGGATAAAGTACCAATAAATCCCACCTTTTTGACATCTTTATTTTATATTTTATTTCACCATTTCCCCATATTTTATTGTACTTATCTACCCATTTCACAATTTCCTTGTCATTCTATCCCAAAATTAGGGCACCCTAGCCTATCTTGGGGTGCCCAGGGTGCCTTAGTCCCACTCTAGGTGCCAGTCTTGGTCTATGCACATCCTTTCCCACTTCTTTTTGGGGCCTTTCTAGCCATTTTTATATTTTCTTTTTCCACTTGGCCTTTTTGGGATTAATAATGAAATTAAGTTTAAGAGCCTATAAATATAAAGTTATAAAACCATAATAAGGGTCCGAGGTCATAACATCACATACAACTATCACTCCATCTAGAATTGTATCCATTGCATCACTTGCATTCACATAGTGCCATGCATCAAGGCTAGGAGATCTGCATGAAACTCACTGCATAGGGGGAGGAAATCTATTCTATTCCATGCACACATGATATTTACATTTTCTCTAGTTAATATTGCTCTCTACTTCACAAATTTAGTGACATGAGAATACCTAGGGCATGACATGCACATAATCACTAGAATTACATCCGGGTCTAAAACAAAGTGCAATGCTTAGTGATAAGTTCACTAGTTTGGAGGATGAGGTCAATCTGACCCATTCATTTGCATATTTTATTTTTATAGGGTTTGATACTTCCTTTTGCATTGCAGGTCATTACATAACTCATCCGGTAGATCCAACACGATAGACATGAAATATTCGAAGACACCTTGCGACCATATTAGATTTAGGTTTTGAGCATTTATAATGATTAGAGCACCCATATTACAGTAGACCAGGTGCCCCGAGGTGCCCTAGTATAACTCCCTAGGTGCCCTCACTAATCTCACGTCCTCTAGATTTTATCCTTTGTAGGGTCCCTGAGTGTTCATCTGCACTTCCTGATTTCATTTCTAGATCTGTGACAACCTACGACAGTCACTTCCAATCAGCTAAGCCATTTCTTTCCTTTCTCTTGCATATTAGGGTTTCATTTCACTTAGAATAATTTACTTGCATTTATTCCATACTGTTTTTAGTCTATTTACTACAATGTTTTAGTCCTCCTAATTAGATTAACATTAATACCCTAGTGTCCCCTTTTAGGCCCACTAGATCATCATTTTGGTGAACCCGACATGAATTTTTGTTTATGCCCATTACTCATAGCGGTCACTTTGGACCTCTCCATTACTATGAGCTTCATTCTCCTCTTCACCATACCTCTAGATCCATGGTTGACATACCTACCTCTATAGCTGAAAACCCCTTAGACACCTCTACCCAAGTTCCCCTTCACAAAATAAAAATTGCGGCTAGTGAAAACTCCTATGACAAGGATACTAATGTTGACCAGGAACAACTTGATGCTATCACGGATTTTCGCCAAGCTTTACGTGAGAATCCCACTCATCTCCCTCATGTTTTGCATGCCCTACTCACTGCTAAGTGATCTTGTGAAGCATCCCTACCCGTTCCCTCTACCCCTATGGTATCTACACCACCTGTTTATGTTTCCACTTCTCCTATAACAACTATCATCCCTCCAACCCACCAAGGTGCCTCTAATGGTCTGCTTGGTTCCTCTAATACTCTTGATTTTGCATCATTATACCAAGATCTCAAAACCAAATCCACCAGTTACAAGTCACTACTTCTAAAGGATCTCTATTACTTGACTTTGCCTCCTTTTTACATTCTCTCTTTGCACCATCCATCTTTGCTCACCCATTCCCACCTAAATTCATTTCTCCCAAACTTCCCATTTTTAAAGGCCACGATGATCCATAAGAACATCTCCATGCTTTCCATGTCACATGTCTCGACTACATTGATGATCATACTATCCTTGCCAAATTGTTTCCACGTAGTCTGCAGGACTATGCGATGTGTTGGTTCTATGACTTACCACTACATTCAGTGGTTTCGTTTACGTATCTAGCTGATGCTTTTCTCACACACTTTTCTATCAATATCGGTTCCACACTCTCTTATGCCCAACTCACTCAACTTAAACAAGGCTCCACCGAATGCTTCCTTGATTATGTCTTACGATATAAGAATAGTGTAGCCAAGATGACCAATGTCCTTGCAGACTCAGAACTACAAGATTTATTTGTCCATAGTCTCTTACCACCTCTCCAAGATAGTGTGCTCTTTGAAAATTTTCCATTGTTTGATCAACTTTGTCGTGTTGGCTATATTTTTTGCACAATTGAAAACCTAGGTAGTCATGAGATAAATATCCCTCATTTACCGGTGAGGCTCCCGTGTAAGATTTTTTCAATTATATTTCCTAGTATCTATCTGTTGGTATTACTTTAATTGCGTAGCTCATGGACCATAACTAGGCAATTTTGCAGCAAGTAAGCAGTATGTAAGCAATATGTGCAGGAAAGGGAAATAATTAAATGTGAGAAGAAAGGAAAGGAAATGTGCAACCTAACCAATAGTTGACAAAGTTGATCACATGCACATAGATGAAACAAATAGATCTTAAAATGTAGAATTTGAAGCAAGGGAAAGTTTTAGATCTAGATCTAAGACAACACAAAGTTTATGTATAGATCTAAAAATAAATAAGAGATGAATGCACCATTGACACAAAGTTCTCTGGAAATATCTTCTCTATTCCTCTGCTTGTAGAAAGCTATCAAGGGTTTCAACTCAAAGTCATGGAACACAAGAATGCTAATTACAAATTCCGATCCTTTAACCCATAGGTTCTTCCTCTACTTATAGTGTGAAGAGGGGAAATTACAAATGGGAAACTGTAACTGAACTAGAACATGAAGAAGTAGTAGAGGGAATATTTGGTAATCATCTTCCTAGAATTCCTCTCTTAGTGACATGCATCAAGAGTTTAAGCCAAAATTGTGCACATCTATCACCTATCTTAAAGAATCTTTCCAAATAACTTAAAGTAATGGTTTTTAAACCAATAATTTAATCTTACATTTTCATCCAGAACATATAAAATAAAGAAGAGTGAAGATCTTTAGTGTAACACCTATACTTTATTTTTGTTCTGATATTGAATATACTTGTCAAACATGTAATTCAACATCTTCCCATATGTTTTAACAATAAAATCTCTCCCGGTTCGAACTACAACAAACCTCTGACAAAGACAAAGAAAAGTGGTATCCTTTACCTTCTCTAAACCAGGCCCATATCCCTCAACATCTACTTGAAGCTTTATGAGTCTACCAATTGAATCCATCGTGAAAGGTATGGTGGCTTCATCAATTTATTTCCACACAACCAAAATAAATTCCTCATGGGAAGTAGGTAATTCATCTGGGATGCTCTCGGAACTTCTCCCATCTTACTTTCTAGCAACTACATCCTTTTCAACATGAGCTTGAGGATCTCTACATGGAAGGAAACTGAAATTTCTAACTACTTCCCCTTTTCCATCAATCCACCAGTACAATTTTCTCTACAATTAGCACATCCTCTAGCAACGAGTGTATCTTAGCTAAAGTATCCAGATGAATTTCAAAACTATGTTCTCATCTTCTATCTGTGTCATTAGTTCCTTTAGCTGAGATATCTCTGCCCTATGAATTTTCTCCAATTCAAAGTTGGTATTCTTTCGAACCCTGATCTGAAGCTTGGTGAATGATTTTATCTTTCCAACGAGCAATAGCTTTGACATGGTCCTTTGCATATTCCCCTCCTGCATCAGATGATTACTCACCTGCTCATGTGCTAGAATGGGATGAGAGGAAGGTTTGGAAACCTTAGCAATGATCTCACATAGTTGGGACACCTGCTTTTGAAGCTTGGCTCTTCGACAAAATTTTCCTCCGTAGTTTCTATTCTATTAATGTATGTATTAAGAATAGGATGTTGTTAAGTATAATTAGTAGTAGCGTAGATAGAAGATAACGACGCTATTAGTAGTACGATGCCACCAATAATGTATAGTACATTAATAGTTAAAAGTACAATAGGAATGTTGTGGTAAAAAGTAAATATTTTTTAAGTAATTGATTCGGTAATGTTAAAATGTCAAAGTTAGGGTAAGTAGAGAAGTAGGGTCTACATGATTAGGAATTAGAAATATTATATTGGTAATAAGGACAAGGAGTGAGGTCATAAATATTTTGTGTATTTAATTTGTAAAAAGTCTAAAAATGTGGAACCCATGTGAAATGATAAGGTTTATCTTATCTTAAAAGATAAGCTTACATGTACGAGATAAGAGTAAGGTATGGAATATGATTTGTCATAGGAGTAGATTTCTTATCTTATCTTAGAGATAAGATGGATAAGCCTGGAAGTTCTATAAATAGAGAGGCCATCCCTCTCATTTATCATAGAAGGAAGTAGTGAGAAATATCGTATGAGTAAGTGTGTAAAGGAAGCCATCATTTTGAAGGTGTGTTAAAGAAGCCACTAAGAGGTGTAATTGTGAAGTTTCTCCCATAGTTATTATTGGAAGGCAAGTGAAGTCGGTAACACTTGAAGTACCTCATGGGTGAGATTGTAACAATTTCATGTTGATATTATAATTTACACTTATATTTCAAATTTATTATCATTCCTTCTTATCATAGTCTATGGTATTCTTGTGTTATGTTTGTTGTTGTGTTTCGATTCCATTCACCAAACTAAAAGTCATGCATTAGTAAATAATCATAGACGAGGAGTTCACGATAAAGAATTATCATAGTGCAGTTGGTGATGACACCTCTCTCAACCTTCTCTTTGTCAAGCTTAAGCAATAAAGCGTTCATTAGTGTCTATGTATCCTATTTTAATCCTTCTATGGTAGTTTGACCTATTGACACTTTGGTCACTACTATGTCAGCCACCGTGAGCTCTCCTTGTGATTTCCTTCTAATGGAACCGATAACTCAGCATACTTTTGTCCTCATTCTTCAATAATCAACCTAGAAGTTATTTTGGCAGCTTTAGGTCTTCTATCTCTTCTGCCCAAACTCGGGAGCAAATGAAAGTCGTGTTCCTCTAGGTTAATCTCTATCTAGATTCGGGATTGTCTCAAAGCCAACTATGATGAAAATTGGCTTATCGGGAATGATAAGTCAATGAGTGCACCACCATCTCATGCTCTGATTCTGATCTATCTAAATTTGCCACCGTGTTGTGATGCCACCTTCGCATTGTCCAAAGACAATGCTTTTTCAAACTCCACCATCGTGCTTTGACTTCTCCACATGGAGAGGTGAGGATACGAGTGGTTGAGGAGAAAATACAAATGACACTGGATTCAACGGAGGAACAATAAGATATCTCTGGGGTTCCAAAGTTACTAAAGTGTTATGAGTTGATCTTTGGAGAAGATGGAACTAGCACGATAGTTGTAGATTTGGCCTTCTCATGCGTGAGGCTTTTTGTGAACTTTAAGCTTTTCTATCCTTTTTCTACTTTAACCTTCATACTTTATTTTTTGGAGTATTTTGTGGTAAAGTTACCTGTGATCTAATTCATCAAATCTTCATCTAGGCAATACCCATTTCTTAACAACCAATTGAAAGTGTTAACCAAAGCTGCGGAAGATCTTTCTTGACATGCCCTGGAAGCCACCAATTTTTTTCTGAAGAGTAGATTTATCCTCCCATTTGATGGTATGAGTCAAGTATCACATGCCCATCATCTATGAGGTCTATTGGTATTTATGCCAAACCATAATCGAGATACTTGTTGTTGATAACTTGGAAGTCTTTCTTTCTAACTTCATACTCATTTCTACACTTCATCTAGAAGTCTTCCAACGAAGGTACATGTGAGTATTTCCGGAGATTGTCTTCTTCGCTACCCCATATGGGTCAAAGTTTAGCCGTGCTAGGAAGAACTCATGCTCATACTTATAAAACATTTCATCTTTGACTCCTCTAGCTTTGTGGATGCTTTGATAGCTATAATAACCCACTGTGATTGGAAAGAAACCCGTAGACTTGTGCCACTTTGATTGTAAGTCATGCATCTCCATGAGCTATCTGCACAACTCCATGATGACCCACTTGTCACTTGGATACCTTGGCAACTTCACTGGTTCCCATTAAAAGCTAGTTACCCGAGATAGGTGAAGTTTGCAAACTGGATGAAAATACAGCCATGCTGGGATACAACTTCCCAAGCTTCTTTGCTTACCCTACTGGTCTTCATATCACTATTTAATTTGTAGATGAATTCATAGAAGAACCCATTATTGACCACCTTGTAATCTTTGTGGCATTCAGGAACTGTCAACTATGGGAAGCACTCAAAAATAGGATCTTTTGCCGTATGCCCCGTCTATCCAACTTGGAAAATATACCTGCGAGGGCTGCTGCATATACCAGGTATGAAGTCATTTTGAAGTTATACGTCCACCTCACACTTGAAGTTTCTCACCGATGTTGTCACTAATGATCTCCGCCCAATTGATTATTGAATCAGCTCTATTTATCTCAATGGTCATCACAAAATCATACATCCATGAGCGGAAGTTGTGAGTATTGGCTTCTCCACTTAACCTGTAAAGAAATTTAGTAATATAATCCACCTCCTACACCAAATTAGATTGTGGAAGAGTCCTTGGGAACTTTGATGGAGACACGGGATTCTTCAAATATCTACGTTGCCTCACACTCTGAAGTTTCTCACCGATGTTGTCACTGATGATCTCTGCCCAATTGATTATTGAATCAGCTCTGTTGATCTCAATGGTCCTCACAAAATCATACATCCATGAGTGGAAGTTGTGAGTATTGGCTTCTCCACTTAACCTACAAAGAAATTTAGTAATATCATCCACCTCCTGCACCAAATTAGATCGTGGAAGAGTCCTTGGGAAATTTGATGGAGACATGGGATTCTTCATATATCTACTATTCATTATGCCCACACAATCTGCTTTGTGTTTCTCCCATCTGTTGCCAACATCCAACATGCTAATTGCAATCACCACTTATTGTGTCAGAATCTTTAGAAAATAATTAATAAACTGTGCATCTAACCTAATTATTGTCTTTCCTGCATAGCATCTGAATTGTTCTAGAAAGATGATGATATGAACTTGCACACTCCATTAAAAATTCTAGAATCGATTTGTGACTGGAAAGGATGATGCTTGAATAATTCCATTGCTTTTTATTGCCCGCATGAGAGATGTCTTTCCGGCCCTAGATTTGTCAATTATTTCGAAGATGGGTTCAGGGCCTATGTCCGTGTCATTGATATCAGAAAATATGGAAGCTATGCATGATTTTGATGATCCTTCTCTTTCATCACGCTTCGTCATAGCTGGAACAATCTTTTTCGAGCAATATTTATGTGAGTTGCTTTTTCTTTTAATCTTTTGAATTCTTTGCAACTGGATCAATTTGTGCAGATCTAGAAATTTTTTCACATTCGAAGATATATTCAATGTACATGACATTGATTTGAACTCCTTTTCACTTGTATGAATACCTATAATGAATATCTACAATTATTTCAGACAAAGATGGAGTCCAGGGCATGAATACTTGATTTTGTCACCAAAATCTACATATAAAGTCCGCTGCCCTAAAATTTGAGGCTTTGTTTGCATGCAAAGCAAGCATAAATATTTTTAAATTCACCTAGGCACTTATACCAACATGTAGATAATTATCATAGCACAAATCAAGTTATTCCAACCCTAGGCGCCAAACCATGAAGCTTCCTGGCAATGAAAAACACTTTATGATGCACAAAACCTTCTTTCCTTGGCACCAAAACTGTATGGGCTGCAATCCTTAGCAAAAATAATTAATTGCTTCTTTATTATGGCAGACCATGCTTATATAACCCTCAACATACTATTTTTAATAATTTCCCTTCATATTCCGATAATTTAATTAATAAATAATCATGTTTATTCACCCAAATTGGGAGCCCAATTATTTATATTGCTGGTTGCTTTTAAATAAATTTATTTTATTTATTTTTAGTATGCATCCTTCAATTGTCTTTGGCTTGACTTCTTGCTTTGACTTTTCATCCATTCATGGTGCCAAAATTAGGTGAAAAAGCCATAAATAAATATCATTAAATTAATTGTTTAATGCCAAGGTGGGTTGCACTTTTTGGCAAGGGTGAGTTCTAAATATAAAAGTCAACTTTGATGGGAATTTCTACCTTACACTTTGCAGCTCCAAAAATCCCCTCTTCAACTTAAGTTATTTGAATTACACAATGGGAATTTTTACCCTGTAAATGGGTAAAAATTCCACCGCCATTATTGCCAAAATTCCCACTAGCAAATTAAAACATCTCCCAAAAAGTGTGACTTGTATTAAAATTAGCCTCCTTTGATAAAGTGCGACTTGCATGGGTGAATAAATCTCTTTGGTGGGAAAAGTTAGCCTACTAGGCAGGTAGAAAATTCCCATCGATGCTTTAAGTGATTTTTCTTTATTTTATAATGGGAATTTTCACCCTGCAAGGTAGGTAAGAAATTCCCGCCTGCCTGCCGCCTCTAATATTCCCATTGCAGCTTAAGTGACTTTGTCTTCATGGGAAAAAGTACCCTGTAAGGCAAGTAAGAAATTCCCACCTGCCTACCACTACCAAAAATCCCATTGCAACTTAAATCCATTCATTCCAAAAAGTGTGACTTGCCTAGGAGAGGCTTTTTGTGCATGACTTCATCTTTTTTGGTCAGAAGTTTGCTTTCTGAGGCTGATTCCTTCTGGTGTTGAGGCCATAAATGATCTCCAGATGCTTTGGGAAATTAAACAAACTATACATAACAAAGAACAAACCAGGGGAATTTCATAGACAAATTGGAGAAAAGTGGAGAAAACACGTAAAAGAAATAAATAAAAGCGAAAAACATTTCTAGAAGTTGCAGAAAATGCTCTAAATTCATTCCCGGTGAAAATCCTATTGAGATGTGTGAATATTGGCATGTAAAACTTCAATAGGGTTCAACCAGAGCACAATTTACTTCAAACAGGGCTTTATTTATTTAATAAATAATTAAATAAAAATTTCTCACAGACAAAACTTGGCGGAGGGATAAAATGAGTTTCAACATCTGGGTATTTGTCGAAATTGGCTCATATGATTCACTGGGAATATATTAATGTAATACAAACATCTTTTGCAATAAAAACATGAAAAAAATGTTATTTTAAAAAGAACAATTTTTTTCAAATGGGTAGTCCTAGATTTCAGGGTGAAATCTAGGGACACCGATCACACTCTCAAACTATGCAAGACTAAACTAGTCTCTGTAGGCAAGCTCAAATATCAAGATGAACCTTCTTCCACTTGCATGCCCAAGTAAAACACTATTCAATGTGCTACATAATTCTAGAAATTCACAAACCGTTGTTAATGAAGTCTCTACTCTAGGGAATTGTGCCCTCAACCATACCAACGTTGTTTTACTAAACTTAGTACCTTGCTAAGCATCTTTTTCACAACTCATTGATAGTAATCTCATTACTCTACCACCACCTTTACAACTTGACCCATCCCGACCCAAAGGGCGTAACTTTGACGACCGCTCTTATTGTGATTATCATCAATGCGTTGGGCATTCCATTGATTGTTGTTTTAAGCTCGAAATCTCATCCAAGACATGCTCGATAGTGGCCATCTTGAGCTCTCAAAATCCCCCACATCTGTCCCTACCAATGATAACCACAAACTCCAAATCTTTAACAACCCGCTACCCAAACATGATACTAAACAACTCGATTCATCTTCTAACTATGTTTGCCATACATTTTCTTCTCCCCCTGGACCTCTCGACTTTCTTATTTCTCACACTTCCACTTCAACACCGATTATCTCCTTCTCCAATGCTAACTACCATGCTACATTCATATCCGACCATTTACATATACTAGGCCTCTATTGGCTCAATCTTATTAACAACACTAAGATTGATCCCTCTTTCCCCATTAGCGCATGTTCCCTATCCTTCTTACGATCTATCGGTTACCCTCCATCATAAATCACTACTATTCAACCGAACATATAGTGATTTGTTAAGTTATATAACATAGTTGGTCCTCTCACTCTTCTCCTCCCTTTCCTTATACATCAAAGCTATTAACGACCGTAACTTACTTCTGGCCTCAATTGGATTTGTAAAACCCAAGCTATTATTTATATGCATCATTTACGCCTCAAATTTGTTTACGACAACCAAGTTATTTCTATTAATGATGTTCCTCCTTCACCTCCATTATCAGCGCCTTCTCATTCTAATATTCGTGTGTCTTCCCCTCTTACTCATAAAACTCCTTTGACATTTCCCACAACGCATCTGATTCCTAATTCACCACCTCGATTGGCCTCTATGTAACCATGCCACTCCATTAGTCCCACATGTCAGCATAGGCCTATTCCTAAGACCATTACCACATCTTATCACCATCACTACCTCGCTTTATCCCACATGGATCATCCTCTCCTCCACACAAGTTGGTGCCTCGATCTCCATCACCTACACATTTTACTACGCCACAACATTCATCTTATGTGCACCCATCACATGCATATTGGCTTCATTCCCTATGTAACCTTTGTCTACCATACCACCATTTCTCGAGCATCACCCTCCTCTTTCATCATTTGGGAACCGGTTGATCAATCTTGCCCTTTGACCTTATCGGGTGATTTTTCCTACATGACCGCTTGGGGGATACCCACTACACACTCCCCCCTTCCCCATATTAGCATAGCT
Source organism: Taxus wallichiana var. yunnanensis (assembly GCA_018340775.1). Lineage (NCBI taxonomy): Eukaryota > Viridiplantae > Streptophyta > Pinopsida > Cupressales > Taxaceae > Taxus > Taxus wallichiana. Next base: position 1,025,880,808 of record CM031239.1, read on the forward strand.
ACATCTCCACTCTTTTCCTTTTCTTCACTCCTTCCTCCATATATAGGTATGTTTCTTACACATCACAACACACCCTTATTACCCGATGACACACTCTTGTGCTTGGTTCAAACTAGACTATTGAGGGATTACCATTACACTGAACCCCACAAACTGCACTCTAGGTTATACACATTTCCATACATACCATACATTTCCTACATTGTATGATTCACATAGTGCATCTATTCACCATATACATTTTACATGCTACACTAGATTCCATTACATATGGGTCTAGTTTTATCATCATTGCATATTCCATTTCTATATACATTCCATATCCTATATACATTATACACCCTACATTTTTTCTCACACTACACATTTACATACCCTATTCATCACTCGATTTTTATACTACATTATCTTCTATGCGTTGCACTCACCACCCTATGATGCACTTTATTTCCTCAGTCCATACTCGACTTCCAAGGGTTTACCAATCAAATGGAACCTTACTTTCATCATGCAACATCTTTCTCATTCAACATACACCTTAGGTTAATTTTTTCATCCATCCTATCATAATGTAATGGTATACGCTTTAGGCTAAATCACCACCCCCATTTTATCATGTTGTAGTGGCATATACCTTAGGGTACATCACCACTCCCTTCTTATCCATCCCATAGTGACATAAAATTTAGGCTAAGTCATCACCCATTTTCACCTTTTCATTTCATAGTGATATATGCTTAGGGCTAAATCATCACTCCACCATTCAAACAAGTCATGGTATACGCTTAGGCTATAGGGTCAACACACATATTTCAATATGTCTCATCCCCATACACTCATTCTATAGTGATATATGCTTAGGATTAAATCATAACTCTTCCATTCAACAAGTCATGATATATGATTCAGATATAGGTTCGAAACATCTATTCTACATATCGTATCTCATCACCACTACATATACACATTCATCACGTGTGCTATTTATACAACCAATTCTACTTGACCATTTCCGATGACACACTCATGTTTATGGTTCATTCTTGATTCTTTGAGGGGACAAAAAAATGAACCTCACTGCATACACTTCCATCCAAGTGGGAACATTTCTCTATCATTCCATCATTCCATTCCATCCATCTACAACATACTGCATTGTCTTAGGGGATTTAATTTTACTTGTTAGTGTTTTACATGCTCACTTTACTACACATGTTAGTTTTCTTTCTTATATGTCATTATCATACACACATGTACATTCACGTCTTTGTTTAGTGTGATCATGCTGTATGGGTCTCTACACGCGGCATGGATGCTTGCCTTCCACCCTTCCTATACCGGTTGCGGGGCATCCACAATTATCTTATCTAGGAAATATTATTTCATTTTTAACTTAGCTTCTTATACTGCTTACTCATTCACATTTTGACATATTGGTTATCATTCTAAAATGCTAATGGGTGTTTCATGTGCAACACTTTTTTTTTGCAGGATTACATGTTTCCATGACTACTTGTTTGTTTCTACTTGTCTTTTGTTTTCCATTGTATGCGAGATTTTCCCTTTTCTTGTGTGCACACTTGTATGATGTTTGTAGCCATGATGGCCTTACATGTCTTGTGACATCGTGAGTGATGTCCCATGTTTGAAACCCACTTTGTGCGGTCTGCTTGTTTTCTTGCATGTTTACACTACTTTGTTTGGTAGTTTCTACATTGTTTGTGTATTTTACACTTATTACATGCATGTTTTTGGACTAACACTTGTATTGGCTAGCCATCCCCTTTTGTGCATGCCTTGGTATCTACCAAGCATTTCCCTTTCTCCCTAAGGGTAGATTTCTACAGGTTAGAGTGCGGTTGGTCTTATTTTGGGGCCACATTATCCTTTCAAGGTCGTTACATGCGCCCCAAAGAGGGGGGCATTATTGAGGGTTTTATACTAACACATTGTATTTACACTGGTTCACACACAACGAGTGAGTTTATACTAGTTTATGAACTCCATACATAGTGGCCTTAATAGGACATGGTGTCCTTCAACAATTTACGTGGAGTAGTTACAGGCTTGGGGGTTATAATGGGTGTGCCTCTCTACACTTCTCCATCTAGTGGCATCGGATCACCTAAAAAACTAGGACAATACAAAGATCTCTTCACACATTTTAGTAGAAGTAGTTAAAGTTGGAGGACACAACGCATTTCCTCCCTATACTTCTTCAAGGTGGTGTGAGATTGCCCAAAAACCTACGACAATACATGATATCCTTCTACACCCTTTTTATTGACATGGATCAGGTGCACATGTTCCTTTTTATACTTTTTCTAGCATATTTTACATTTGCGTACTTTACACATGTGTATTTTACACATCATTTTTACATACATACATATTTGACTACTTGATCATTTTCTCCTTGTAGGTTCACCATATGAGAAACAAGAAGTCAAATTGGGGGAACAACAACAACAAAAACAACACAAAGACACTGACAACACACCACTACAGGAATTTTCCTTTACTAACCATGTAGGTGCACTACACATAGTATGAACTACACACACGTTCCACCCTAGGTTAACTCTCATCACTTTTTATGCGCATTTTTCATCTTTAGAATTATTCTCCTCCACATTTTCTTTTTTCATCATTCCACACTTGAGTCTAGTCCATTAGCATGTCTTAGTTTATACTCTATATGGATATTAGGTACACATCTCTATCTACTTTATGTTATTGAGCTTTCCGCTCACCAACATAAAGTGGGGGAAAATGTAGACACAAAATTATGCACATTAGAAATTATTTAGCCCGGTCTTATACTACTATTTAGAAGGTTCTCAAGTGGATAAAGTACCAATTAATCCCACCTTTCGGCCATCTTTATTTTATATTTTATTTCGACATTTCTGCATATTTTATTTCACTTATTTTCCCATTTCGTGACTACCCCATCATTCTAGCCCAAAATTAGGATGCCCCATCCTATATTGGGGCACACCCGAGGTACCCCGGTCCCACTTTGGGCACCACGGTCTATGCACATCCTTTCCCACTTCTTTTTGGGGCCTTTTTATTAGCTTTTTGTATTTATATTTTTTCTTAAGTCGGCCTTGTCGAGATTAATTATGAAATTAAGCTTGAGAGCCATATAAATATAAATTTATAAGACCATAATAAGGGTCCGAGATCATAACATCACATATTACTATCACTCTATCTAGAGTTACATCCATTACATCACTTACATCCACATGGTGTGATGCATCAAGGCCAAGAGATCTGCATCACACACACTGTATAGGGGGAGGGAATCTATTCTATGCCATGCACACATAATATTTATATTTTCTATAGTTACTATTGCTCGTTACTTCACAAAGTGTGACTGACACGAGAGAACCTAGGGCACGACATGCACACACTCACCAGAACTACATCCGGGTCTGAAATGTAGTGTAACGCTCAGTGATAAGTCCACTAGTTTGGTGGCTAAGGTTAGTTTGACCCATTCATTTGCATATTTTATTTTTCTAGGGTTTGATACTTCCTTTTGCATTGCAAGTCATTACACAGCTCATCCGGAAGATCCAACATGATAGATAGGAAACATTTGAAGACACCTTATGACCATATCAAATTCAGGTTTTGAGCATTTATAGTGATTAGAGCACCCAAATTACAGACTAGGGTGCCCAGGGTGCCCCAATACACTCCTAGGCACCCCAGTCATCTCAGATCCTCTAGATATGTCCTTTGTAGGGTCCCTGAGTGTTCGTCTACACTTCCTAATTTCATTCTAGATCTATGACAATCACTTCTAATCAACTAAGCCATTTCTTTCCTTTCTCTTGTATATTAGGGTTTCATTTCACTTAGAATAATTTACTTGCATTCATTCTATATTATTTTTAGTCTATTTACTATAGAGTTTTAGTCCTCTAATTAGATTAACATTAATACCCTAGTATCCCCTTTTAGCCCTACTAGATCATCATTTTTGTTAATCAAAATGAATCCATGCCCAATGGATGCGTTTGGTCTCTTGGTCGATCCACATCAAGTAGGCGAGATGTCCCCCGAGTTGGTAAAATTGTTATCCATTTTTTCACCCCTAGGAAAAATAAAATAGGGGATGGTCGAGCTTAAGCACCTTGGACATGACTTCATAGGACAATCTAGAGGGATACAGTGAATTTTAGGATTTGGAAGCATTAGAAGTGATTTTGGGAAATTTGGAGTCAATAAAGGATTTTTTTCCTCTTCTAGGTTTTAAAGAGACCCATGAGATTTGTTAGTAAAAATGGGTCCAAGGGATCACATGCATCCTAAAATCATCATAAATGAAAAAATGAAAAAATTATTCTCGGGACATTCCATTGTGCCTCCTTGGCCTTATGGCCCCAAGAAATCTAAGAAAAAAATTCAAAAAACGAAAAAAGGTCCCGAAACACTCGTTGAGCTAAATTTCTTCACAAGTTGAATGAGGTGGTAAGGATCTTGTTAAGTTCACATTGAGTTGGATGTTGGCAGGAGTCCACACATAGCTCATCGAGTGATGGAGTGGGGCGGCTCGACTCATTAGATGAACAAGCTAGGGAGGATGGTAGAACCAATGGGAAAATAAGATTGAGCTCAACGCTGAGGGACTTGATTGATTGGATGCATGTGTGGGGATACATCTGCAGGATGCATGTCATTGAGTGAAGTGCAATGTGTGTGGTAGGTTTTTGAACTTTCTCTGCACGTAAGTTGGTGAGTTATTTGGGTCGGTGAGTGCGTAGTGTGTTGGAGGTTAGTGTTGGGATGTAAAGTCAGGTTTTCATGGGGAAAAGACACCTCACCGAGATGATGCACAATGTGAATTGGGTTCCGAACTCATAAAAAATGACAAGGATTGGTGATTCGGAAGTGTATGTTAGGGTGGGGTGGGGATGCACCAACACCATGCATAACTTGATGGGGGATGTAAATGCCAAGCAGAATCCACCCTCAACAAATGTGAAGCATCGAGCTTTGAGGAGAGTTGGGGTGATCTGGTAGGTGGATGGGTAGGTAGAAGTAATGGTGAATTAGTAGAAAGGAGCTTGGTGGTGGGAGTGAAGAGCCAAAAAATAGACCACATTCAAAGTGACATAACTTGCATTGTACTTATCAAAATTTTACAAACTTTTAGGCATTGGAAAGGGGATTTAGAGACCCTCTTCATGCAACTATAAAAATTGAAAATTAATGGTTTGCATGGGAAAGAAATGATGGTGAATTCCGAGATAGTGGAGGCCATACCCAGGTGTAGAAATGGAGTAAATGCAGGTATGAGATCACATTCCTTCTTCCACAAGGCAAGGTACAATGGAGCATGGGATGTACAAGAAACCCCATAACTTTTATAGGTGTCATGATAAATTTTGGGGGTAGTTGGGGTCAAATTTTTGGAGATTCTTCTCTCTCCTCTCTCTCATATCATTCTTCTAGCTATAAAATGTAATGGGGGCATATTTAAAAAGGTTAGACATTCTTGTATCTTCCCTTCCATTGTTTCTCACCTAAGAATGATATGTGGAATCTCAAGCCTCCATTTTTGGAGCCCTGTAATAGAAATTTTTTCCTTTTTCCTATGTAATGCAATATTGTGTAAAATCAATTGGAGCAATAAAATTAGATCTTGTGATTATTGTTTATCCTAGTCTGGTGTTGTTGTTTCATCTCACTTTATTCATGTTTATGGGTATATTGTGCATGTCCTTATATCTATTGCAGTTTCAAATTTGATTGTGCTTAATGGAAGTGGGTTTGTTGTAGGTGTTATGATCTATGGTGCTTGATCACCCTTTTCATTTTTACTTGTTTTCATTCTCATGTAGAAAGGATTATTCAACACCCCTCTTCTTGGTGTATCACCCCTTAGTGTAGGATTTTATTTCTTTCATGCACTCTTTCTCTACCCATGTATCCTTGGGATTATTAGATTAGGTTTAGTTAGGTGTTTTTACATTATGATTTAGCTTTTGTACTAGTTTAGGGAAAAAAACCAACTTTTTCTTGAGGGTTGTTTCATTTACAAGGTCCCACACCTTGAAAAAACTCCATGCTTGAAAAATTACACCGAATGCCTAGTTATTCAATTGTAAGAATTCATGGTGTTGTCATTTTTCCATAATAAGAATGTCTCCATTTTAGGTAATATATGGGGTAGATGAAGAGATCCAAATCTCCCTAGAATTTTTAGCCTTAAGGCTAGCTAAGATAATTAAAGATGACACTTTCAGTAATTCCAATGAGAAAAGAATTATGTACTTGAAAAATTTGGAAGAAAGTAGATTCAAGATAGAGACCAGATCATGGAACATCTAGACAAGGTCAAGGGGATATTTGATAAGAAATATAAACAACAATAATTTACAGTTGGAAATCTAGTTTTACTTTGGGATAAAAGAAGAGAACTAAAGGGAATGTATGAAAAATTTGACTCCCTATGGAGAGGTCCTTTCAAAATATGTTAGCTATGTGGAGAAGATGGATTTTATCTTTCATATCTTGATGGAACTCAACTCCCGCTACCTCACATCGGGTAAGATATCAAGTCAATTTGTTTCAATAGTAGTGAAAGTGATTCTTGCATTGTACCATAATTTGAGTTCGTCATGTGTTTGATTTTGGTTGGTGTGTTTTTTTCGTTCTCTCTATTTTGGTTTTGGTGTTTTTTTCTGTTTGTGTCTCTTTCTCTTTTAAATCCATAGCCCAATGGTTCATACTTTAAAAAATGAGTTCTCTTCCTTTTCTTCATTAAAGAAAGTCCCATGTCACCTATGCTACCATCAAAATGAGGAATTATCTTGGGTGGAATTCAAAAGGTAACAGGTCTCATGATCACATCTACAAGTTCTACCCTAATTTTCTTTGAAAGGAATCTTAAAACATTTCAGAAGAGTTAATGATGCCTTCTTCTATGTGGTTATTTGTTGATTAGATCTTGATCTTACAAAGTGTGAGTCTTAGATCTGCTATGTGAAATGAAGTATCAAAGTTGGGATGTGTATTTTTTAATTCAGAAATTTTACATATTTGTGGGTTTGCCATATTGTTCGAAATACCAATGCGCCTTCCAAGATATTTGAGTGATAAATTAATTCTCATGGAATTGGTTTGACAAATCTTGGATTTTCACAATTTTAAAAAGAGTAAACAAAGGCTACCATATCATTTTCTTATATCAATTGGAAGATATATGTGCTCCATAGTAATCAAAGCTAAGAATGTGGTCTATGAGATGCAAGAGAAGCTTATGAAAAATATGAAGTTAAGACCAGGATTTGATTTTGAGGTGTGCTCAAGGCTCATGGAATAATGCAACTTCACATTCCAGACATCAAGGACATTTGGATTGATATTAGAGATGAGGTCGCAATTAGAAGGAAAGATAATAGTAGGTTGACATTGGATGAGATAAGGATGTTGAATCTCATGGAGGTTCTTGAAGACGTGATTAACAATGAGAGTTGTACAAACTATGTTTGAACAAATGGATAGTGACAATGACTAGGTTCTCAAAAATGTATTGGTTAGTCAAGGAAAAAGTATATATATAGGAGAGAGCCACCAAAACCCTTTTTTGTACAAAGGAATGGTTATATTCATGGGGTATGCAGATGAAGGAATCCAAAATTTCAAAGCTACCTATCACATTGGCATCAGAGGTGGGCCCCTCACATGTGGAAAAGGATAAAGGTGCAAGCCCACCTAAAAAGTTAAAATTTAAGTTTGTTCGAAGTGGAGGAAAGTCTCAACCTTTTCCATCTACTGCACCTTCTACATCAGTTGTGGTTCTTGATTCTCCCCCTCCATTAATCCTAGAGGAAGTTCCAGTAAGTATTGTGGTTGATCTTCTCGTAATTTATTCTACTATTGGCATTCCTTCGTGCTTGATTCCACTCGGTCATCTCTAGTGCTTCCTTCCATTTCTTCTCCTTATCTCTTTCTTTCCTCTCCTCCTCATTCTCCTCTAGTTTTATCATCATCACCACTCGCATCCACCATGACCAATGTTTTCTCATCTTTATCCCCTCTCTCGAGTGGAGTGGGATTGAATTTGGAGTTACTAGTGTCATATGGGATCCTAGTCTCCATTCCTCATCCACCTCCCATTTCATCCCCATTACCACCATTTTTACCACCATTCTCTCCACTCCTCCATTTATGAGCACCACTTTTTCCACTCTTCCAACTTCCTCCAAAACGATCTTAGTTCCTCTCCTAGAGGCATCTTATGATTCATATCCTTCATGGTTAGTTGGAAAGAATTCAAAGAAGAGGAAAGTAATCATTCCACCTATGACCTTTGATGTTAGTTCATTGAAGTTAACACCTTCCCAAACCGTGAAGAAATGTAAGACTGTTTCACGGATCTTAGTTGATGCATTCGAGTTAGAAAGTTGCGAGAGGTTTTCATACCTGCAATGCAGACAAGACTAATGAAGACATAATGACTATAGATTATTAGATCACAAGGATTGATCTTAGAAAGCTTATGACTAAAGGTGCCTAATAGGATGCTCGAGTGTTGTGGATGTTATTTACAAGAATCTAAAAGAGGCACAATATTAAGGGATGACTTTAAGAAAAGAGTTGAAAATTTGACAAAAGTGTTACTAAAATTCTCCAAGACTTCTAGATGCGAGATAAAATCTCCTATACCTACCCCCATTCATTTTGATTTCTCATTAGTTCCCGAGAATATAAAATTTTGATGAAAAGGGTGGAGTTATTTATGAATGGATTCAACGTCTTGTTCAAGGAAAAAATACCTTTAGTGATTGGGTGAATGTTTTCAGTTCTTTGGAACAAGAAAGGAAAGATGTTGATAAGTTGAATGATGAACTCCTTGAAGAAATTGGTAATTTAGAGTTAAATTTGGAATCTCTCAACACACTTAAAAAGGTTCCTTCAGAAACCTTGGTTAAAGAAGGAGTAGTTCCAGATGTGGATAAGCATTTTGAGTTTTGCAAAGTGATTGAATTTCGAGTTAAAATCCTTAATGAAGCTTGTAGAAAACTAAGGGAATCAAAGGATCAAGTGTTGGATGCTACCAGTGAATTTGATGAAGAATTATCAAAGATCTTCACAAAGGTTATGGATGATAGCCTGAATATTCTACCTGTAGATGATCTATACAAATTATTTATGGAATTGGTTAAAAAGGAATGTATAATGGGTGAAATTTATTATATAGCTGCTATTGACAAGCTAATCCTTTGTGAAGGTGTTTTGAGTTCCTTGGCCAAATAGATCAAAAATATTGAAGGATTCTAGGGATTGTTAGTAAAAATAGGAAACATGTGAGGTCTTGAATCATTACTCCTGCAGACTGATGAAGAAGAAGCTCGGGTGATGGTCCTAAAGTTTTAGGAACTCTGTGAGAAGAAAGCAACACGGGATGAAGAAAAAGAATACGAGAGTAGGCATTTACCTTAGCTCATGTTCACCTAGGTACTTTATTTACCTTTATTGTATTTATCCTCACCCACTTATGTGTGTGGATATTTATTTTATTTTATTTAGATATTAGGAAGATATTATCTAGTTGTTAGGTATAGTTCTTTCCTTAATCTATGATATTGAATAGATATTTTATGACTAGCTCTTTCCTTGATGTATGGTTTTATTCATGACCTTGATTGGTTTTTAGATTGATATTCCTTGCCTAGATAAGCAAGGCCCATTCTCATTATATGTCATTGATCTTCAAAACAATACATGACATTGCTGCTCATTTGTTTGCAAAGTTTTTGTAAAGTTATTCGGTGAATTACTTTCATCTTATTGAGCCTAGTGTTTAATTAGAATATGAGTTATTTGTGGCTCATGCCTTTTATGGTATCGAGTAGGAGATTGCTGTTGACATCCATCTATAAGTTTCATTTTACAATCAAGGTTTTTGTATATTCATATATTAAGATTTTGTTAGTATTATGTCATTGCTACGTATAGTTTATGAAAAAAAAGTCTTCCATTAGATTTAAAGGGGGAAAAATCCTAAGAACGATTGTATATTTGTGTGGTGAAGGAAAAGCATTTTATTTTGTTTTAGTGGCAACTAAAATAAATAGTAAAGCATAAAATTGAAAAGCATGTATCTTTTGATAGATAACTCAAATTTGAGTGTCATTTTTTTGCAAAAGTGTTTTTTTCATGCTTGTTCCATTGGAACTGCTTATTATGAGAAACACACTATAATTATATAGTTCCATTTTGTTACACACACTTAAAAGTCTGGGGGTCTTGTTGCATTGCTTGGTTTTACATTTTTTTGGTGATTTTTGAGAATGACATCTTTATCTACTTTTGCATTAGATCATGTTGAGCCATTAACAACACATAATTACCACACATGGAAACCAAGAATGGAAACAATAATTAAGTGAAAAGGATTATGGGCTTTAACTTCTTCAGAACAACCAATGTTCACAAATTTGATGAGTGTATGGGTTTGATAAGAACTTATGTAAGTGATAGTATTTTGTTTCATTTAGAAAAATGTGACTCTTCTTTAAAAATATGGGAGAAATTAGAGGGTTTATTTGGTAAGGTGGATCACATGAGAGCCATGCAACTTGAAATTGAGATCATCTCTCTTAATCTTGAATATTTTCCATCAATTGTAGACTATCTTACCAAGTTCAAGAATTTTTTGACACAATTGAAGGGGAGTGGAAGAGATAAGAAAGATGAAGAGTGTGTTTACTTAATTCTATCCAAGTTGAGAGGACCATTCCAAATATTTTCTTCTACCTTTTTCTCTAGCATGGATGCGTTAGGTGACATATTATAAATTCCTAACTTAGAAACATTTTGTGAAAGACTTGATAAGGAAGAATCCAAATTGTTTAACCTTGAGTTTTTCACCTCTCAAAAGGAATTAGTTGCATCTAATCCTAAGGGAAAGGAAAACCAAAAATTAAAACCAAATCCACCCCTTCTCCATCTCAAATTTCTCCTAAAACAAAAGAAAACAAATCTAAACCAAAGGAGTCTTCTAAATATAAGAACAAGTCTAGCCTTTCATACTCTTTTTGGGGGATATTGGTCATGAAGAACATAGAGGTGTTATAAGAATGCAAACTTTAGAGGATGTAGTCAAGAAACACAAAATTTATATCTCCACTCCACTCCTTATAATCATCATGAAAAAGAACTTAATTTTGTTGGGAGATCTCAATAACCACTTGCGAGAGAGTTGGGTTATATATTCCGGTGCCTCTCATCACATGACTTTTCAAGGAGTCTTTTGTATCTCTAGGTTTGAGTTCTACTTCCAAAATTGAGGTCGAGATTCTTCCTTTTCTTTCGTTAAAGGAAAAGGTGACATACACCTTGATGGTGGAAATATCCAAGATGCACTATATGTTCTTAACATCACTACAAATTTTCTTTATGTATATCAAATTTGTCATTCTGGTTAAGGAAAAATAATGAATTTTACACCACATGGGGCAGAAGTATGAATTTTTTTGGAGCCTCATTCACTTGTTGCTCAAGGTATTGTTGATCATAGTTCTAGAATATATCACTTTGAGGGTTTTGATGACACTTCCTCTATAGGGAAAAGATTGGTTTCTCATGTAGATTCAGAGAGTAAGCTTTGCACGAGAGATTTGGACATCTCAATTAAAAATATTTGAAGGAGTTGAGCACTCATGGTATGGTTGATGGTATTCCTAGAGTTTCTTTTCTTGAGGAGTTTTTCATAGCTGTGCATTAGGGAAACAACACCAAGATCCATTTCCTAAGAATTTTTCCAAGAGATCTTCTTCACCACTTGAGCTTGTGCATAGTGACTTGATAGTTTTTCCTACCCCTCTTTCAATGGAGCTAAGTATGCACTTACCTTTATTGATAATTTCTTGAGGTGTTCTTGGGTTTATTTTATCAAGTAAAAAAGTGATGTTTTTCACACTTCAAATTCTTCAAGGCTTTGGTCGATAAAAAATCTTCTAATTGTATAAAGAACCTTCACACTAATAATGGGGGAGTACTTCAGCAATGAGTTTTCTAAATTTTGGAAACTCATGGCATTATTCACCAAAATTATGTTCCTCTACTCCACAACAAAATGTCTTAACAAAACAAAAGAATTAAACTTTGAAGGAAATGGCTAACTACATGATGCATTCTAGAGATTTACCTCCTATATATTGGGTAGAAGTAGTTAATTATGCTAACTACATTTAGAATCACACACCACACAAAGCACTTGAGAATTTTACTCCAGAGGAATCTTGGTCCAAATCCTATTTTCAATTCTTTGGGAGCCCCGCTTGGGCCTTTGTGTTTAAGAAAAGGAAGGCCTTGGATAAGAAGATAAAACCCTTGATATTTGTAGGGTATTGTGAGGACATGAGAGCTTATCGACTTTTAGATCCTAATACTCATGAGGTTATTTTTCGAACACATGTTCAATTTGATGAGTGCTTCACACCTCATGATTCTTCATCTTCTTCCATGCCTACTTCTTCTTCTTTATCTCATCTTGAGGATTATTTCTTTGAGGAGGTTGATGAGGAGGTTATAGATGCCAATGAGGATCCTATTCCCACTGATGTTGTTATTATGCCTAAGTGGGCTCGTACTATAGTTTATGAGGTAGAACCTTTCATACAAGATCTTCCACCCACTAGGAATCATCATGCACATTCTACAGGTTCTGGAATTTTGTGTCAAGAAGTTTATGAGGACCCACAATATTTTCATAGGATCATGTGATATAAGAGTGGGATGATGATGAAAGAAAGCTGAGTATTCTTCTTTGATTAAGAATCATACTTGGTATTTGTTATCTCTTCCTAAAGGAAAAATATTATTAGGTGTAAGTGGGTATAAAACCAAATACACGGTGATGGGTCCATTGACAAGTATAAGGCTTGCTTGTTGCAAAGTTTTTTTCACAAGTTGAAGGTATTGATTACTTTGAGACTTTTGCACCCGTTGCCAAGATGGATTCTATATGCCTTGTACTTGCTATTGCTACATCACGGGGTGTCTGTATAGCATATGGATGTGAAGAGTGAATTATTACATGGATATTTACAAGAGGAAATATACATGGAGTAACCTATTAGATTTTTTAGGATTCTTCTCTTGTTTGTATACTCCGAAGGTCTCTCTACGGTCTCAAACAAGCCCCTCGAGCTTGGTATGAGAATATGGATTCTTTTCTTCTATCTACTGATTTTTTCACTTTGCCATTCCAATCTTACAATATATCTCCATCATGTTGGTGAGGATATTGTGATACTTGTCTTGTATGTTGATGATCTATTACTTACTTGGTAGCTCTTCTTCCCACATTTAGACTATTAGAGTGCTCTTTTATACATCTTGACATGACATATCTTGGGTTATTACATTATTTCCTTAGATTGCATATTTCTCAGATAGATTCAAGGATTCATTTGAGTCAGCAAAAGTACACCCATGATCTTCTTCAACGCTTTGATATGGTTGATTGCAAGCCAAGTCCATCTCCTTTTTAGTCTAGGGTTACTCTTACTTCCACATGTACCACTCCACTTTGTGATCCTACATTGTATATGTAGTTGGTTGGAAGTATCATGTACTTGACCCATACTTTCCATGATATTTCATTTATAGTAGGGCTTGTATCTCAGTTTGCACATTCTCCTTATAGTAGTCATTGAAAGGATGCTAAAAGGATTTTATGTTATTTGCAGGGCACTTTCCACTTTGGAATCCACTACACTAGGGGTTCTACTCAGTTGGTTGGATATACAAATTTATATTGGGTAGGTTCTATTGATGACATGCATTCCACTTCTATCTATATTTTTGTCTTGGTTATTTTCTAGTTGCTTAGGCATGTAAAAAGCAACATGCTATTACACTTTCACCTTCAGAGGCATAGTACAGGGCAGCAGTTACAATGAGTTAGTAGATTCTTTAGATTTGATAGTTATTGAAAGAGTTTGGATTCCCATAGGATTCATGACTGTACTTTGGTTTGACAACCAAAGTGCAAGTCACATTTCTCACAACCCCGTTGAGCACCAATGGACCAAGTATATTGAGATACACATACACTTCATTCGTTAGCACATTTAGGATGGAGTTCTTTTCTTGGAGTACATTCTAACTCAATAGAAGGTTACATACATCTTTACAAATCCTTTTGCATCACCTCACTACCTTGAGTTACGTTGCATGCTTGGGGTTCGTGAGAACATAGTTTTTCTTCTAATAAGGTTCAATATTTGTTGATCGTGAGAACATATTCTTTCTTCTTCTTAGGGGGTGTTTTCTTTCCTTTAAGCAAGATTATTTCCTACTTTTGGCTCAATATTTCTTCATGTATATATTGTACATGAGTACCTAATCAGGCCTAATTACTGGGATTCATCTGTGGATATGCCACTTTTATTTTAGGCCCCTATCTTCACTTTTGAGTATGAGGGGTGTTAGAGTAGGTATTTACCTTAGCTCATGTTCACCTAGGTAATTTATTTACCTTTATTGTATTTATCCTCACCCATTCACTTAGTTCCATAATAATATATGATATTGTTGCTCATTTGTTTGTAAAGGTTTTTGTAATTTTATTCTATCATTAATTACTTTCATCTTATTAAGTGTGGTGTCTAATTAGTATCTAAGTTCTTTGTGGCATTTGGTACAATCTAGTTATCGTTCGATTTATTTTTAAAGACAAGTATGAGTGATGAATTTGTCATGTGTATTTTTTATTTTTCATTTGACATGTCTTTTTAATATTATTTTGACATTCTATAAAATTGGAAGGATTAACAAGGTAATTTTGGTCAAATTCTTTAGTCCCAAGCAAATAGATGAGAATCATGTTTTTGGGCCCCCTCGGCTTCCTTCTAAATGGACGAGTTAGAAAAGGTGATTACTCATATTTACTATTTTTAGTATGTTGTTGCAATTGTTTCCTAATTTCTCTCCTTCCCTTCTCTATATATATGAGATGTTGTTGCATTCCAAAGGGTTGGAAGTTTTTGATTAAAATAGAGTTTATATTTGAGAAAGAGAAAGAATGTGTGTTTTAGAGTACAAAGAAGAAAAAGATAATGAAATTGCCAAACTTTGTGTTGTGGAGAATATCTTTGTGGTTTGAGGTATTGTTCTTATGTTCAAATGCTTTAAATCATTATTTTATTTAATTGTCTACTTTATCAACTCTTCTACAATTTATTATAATTTAAATCATGTGTGATTATCTTTTGATCAATGTGTTTTAAATGTGTCCGAGTTCAAAAAGCACGTTATTACTCATTCTATTCTTTTTACATTCTAATAACTCACTTATTTCTTTCTATTCTCTTTCTTTCCATCCCTATTTATTTCTAATAAGAAGATGAATCTTTGGGATGATATCCCAACCCTGATGGTTAGAGTAGTGTGAATATTGTGTATATATGTATATTGGTTTGTTTTATATTAGGAATAAATAGGGTGCCTCCCCTTTGTGTCGAGGAGGGACATAGTCAGTGTCTTGTATTGTGGTTGAACCTCATATTTTATCTTTGACAAAATATCCAACAAACATATTCCCTTGTTTGAATTTCATAATTGATAGCTAAAAGGACAACCTATAAGAAAACAATATTCCCAAAAGATCAAAAGAGGCCCCTTGGAAATTTAGATTAGAAAGTAAGATATAAAGAGTAGGGGTGCCGGGTAGATGGACAAAGGCGCATGGAGGCACTAGCATCTTGGCTGGATGTACCCATGTGTCTACTGTGAGAGTCAAGAAAGATAAGGAAATGAAGTAAAATATTGGGATGTGGGGTGTGCAAGAGTCAAGAAAGATAAGGAAATGAATTAAAGAGAAATAAAGAGAGTAAAAAAGAGGCCAAAAATAGTAGTTAATTACTAGTTTTCTTGTTTACAAATCATATGAATGCAAGTGTGTTTTTAGGACCTAGAAATGTACCCAAGTGCGTTATTTTGTGTCTACATTTCCCCCACTTTATATTGTTGAGTGAATATTTGATAACATAAAGTAGATAAGAGATACATACCTAATAACCATATGGATCTATGGTGAAAGCATACCGAAGAGACAAGAAAAAGTGTGAAGTGATATGACAATGAAACATGAAAGCTAAGGAAGAGGAAGTGGCCCTAGTGGTGAAGCGTATAATTTGTACCATGTTGTAGCTTGATGAAGGGTTGCTTCTTGTTGCATATTAAGGATGGATCTGTAAAAAGAAAAGTGAAAGAGAAGTCAAACTCATGTGTTATGAAAACTCTGTAAAAATAAGTGAAAGTATGTTAAAATGTGAAAAAGTAATAAAAGGAAAGTGTGCACTTGATCCGTGATGAGTGAAAAGGATAGAAAATGTCTTGAAAATGCTATAGAAGAGTGATTTTTTTGGGAAATCTCATGCCAAGAGTGAGTTTTGGGTGATCTCATGCCAAGAATGATTTTTTTGGGTGATCTCATGCCAAGTATGATTTTTGGGGTGATCTCACGCCATGAAAGAAGAGTGTTAGGGAGAAAGGTCTAGTATTATTATTCATCCATGACTACTTTCCAAATTTATACACCATTGCAGATGGTGTGATCCTTCTTATTTTTTGTTGTTCCAGTTTGATCCAAGGAAATATAATGCAATCGATTCTTTGGAAGACAAGTGCATGTATTGTGCAAACTACTTTATGAACTTATCATAAGGTTACATGTTTGATTCATGTTGGGTTTACCAAATGATTTAACAAATATGGAATTATGCTAAACCATATATTCTACAAAGTCGCATATGATAAATAAAATCTAAAGAAAAGATTCAATTTAAGCAATACACTAATATAATTTAAAACCCTAAGTGCAAGAGAGGGAATATAAAACTTAGTTAATTTGAAAATAAATCCGTACGTGTTTTGGACTAGAAATTTTATGAACAGAAGGAGGATACTGTTGCAACCACACATAAAAAATCTAGGAAATGTTGGATGAGCTTAGATTAGGAAAGCACAATAGGATCGGGAGTCTCTAGGTGCTAGAGACCTCTGTTGGGTGCATGTGATTACACAGGGGCTCAAAATTGGTTTTCTTGTGTCACACAAGTGTCACTAGTATTAAAATTTGGTCACCTATATGTCATTGGATGATCAAAAAATTCACATATAAACTGCAAAACAAATGATATCCTGTAAAACCCAAAACTACATCAAATCCCAAAAAAAAAAGATGCAAATGGGGAGTTAGACTAACCACGATGGTCACCCGAAAAGTGAACTTACAACCAAGCACTACACTACATCTTATAATCCATGTAGGTTTTTGTACATATGTGTAGAAATCATGCCCTAGGAAGCTTTTGTGCAAGATGAATTGATAACGAGTGATAGATAGCTATAGTAATGTAGATATATGTGTGGATGGAAAAATGAACTTCCTCCTATGCGTGTATACAAAAATTTAGTCCCTTATCCCTTGAGTGAGTGATAGATGGATGCTTTTATGCTCTTAAAATGCCTTTGGATGAAACCTTAGGTGATGATAATAGATGATTAGAGTTTGGTCCTTTATTTTAGTCACATAGCTTTGTATTTATATGATTCCCTTGTTTGAAAATTGTAATTGATAACTAAAAGGACGACCCATAAGAAAAAGGATTCGAAAAGATAAAAGAGGCCCAAAAGAGGTGAGTAAGATACAAATAGGTTGGGGCACCTAGAAGGATGAGGGTGCTTGAGTGCGACATCTTGGTTAGGTACTTGGTGTCTAGAGTCAAGAAAGATAAAACAATGAAGTATAGATAGGCTATGGGGTGTGCAAGACCAAGAGAAAGAAAGAAGACAAGAAAGAGGACAAAGACAATAGTTAATTACTAGTTTTCTCCTTCGAATCATATGAACGTAATTACATTGTTAGGACCTAGAAATGTACCTAAGTGTGTGATTTTTGTCTACATCAAGGAGGGGATTCCTATAAAATATTTCTCCCCCTAAATGCCAAAATATTACTTGAGTGAGCATGGTATACTATTGTTAGATTCCAAATTTACTTTATCCCTCTCTCTGATACAATAAGTAAGGATTTTACTCCGGTCAAAGGATTAAAGGAGACCACCACTATGGATAAATTTGACTCTAATTCTTATAAATTTGTACTAGTAAGATAGGAATGGGTTCTTGTATCATTTTCTAGTTTAATCAAGGTGCCAACTACTTTGGGGTTCTGTGGGAGTGGCCTTGGATACGTACTTCCCAAAGTTACATTTAGAGGGGGAATAAACTCATTTATGAAAATTTTAAATTAAAGAATGTTTTTATAACGTTTAAGAGAATAATATGATGTCATTTGCTTGAATCCAAAAATAAGGAAACATGAAGTTAGTAGTTTTTGAAAACAATCTTTGAAAAGATAGTCCTACAAATAAAGGGCTTGAAAATTACCTTGGGTAAAAAAGCACAAGAGAAAACAAAAAAATATCCACGTTTTTTGATTTTCAAGGTCACTTATAAAAGTGTGATAAAAGATAATATGCGTGGAGATTATTATGATTAGTTTCACAAAAATAATGTTCGAAACATGAAAGAAATTCTCAAAAAAAGATTAACACGCTACCGTAATATTCCCAAAATGAGATAATTGTAAAGAAAATGTTAATGACCTAATTTAAAGTTTCTTATGTAACATATTAGTCTAATGTGATAAAAATGTAACAAACACTCCTTTATTTAGTTAGGACATAACTATTAACATAAACATGATTTAATTAAAAAAACTAGTTAAATTAATTAAATAAAGAAAATAATAAAAAAGTGTTAGAATAAATGGAATGAAACTATAGTTTAACCTAAGTTTAGCTTGACCTAATTTTAATTCTTTTAAAAGGGAAAAAAATCTAAACATGATAAGTTTTTAGCAAAGGGAGGAGGGGTGGGGAGTTTGATGCAAGATGTGGGATCGACGAGGAGCTCAAGTGTGTATATTGGTTTGAGTAGAGGTCAAAGGGGATTAGGATCACTTCGAGGAAGATCTGTACTTGGTGGCGGGGGTGGATAACTTGGTGATATGGGTGAGTTAAGGTTGTTGGATATCAGGTTAGAGCGCTGTGTGAAGGATGGTAGCTTAGTGAGTTAGATCAAATCGATGCGAGGTGTATGGTTGATGTCACGGTTGAATGCGGTGAGGAGGGAGTTTGCACGTAGGATCTCGGTGGGTTTAAATTGAAGGGCTTGGTCGATGCAAGGGCTAGTGAGAGTGCATAGGGGATCACATGCTGGACATGTGTTTGGCATTTAGCTCGATAGTAGTGTGTGTGGTGTAGTGGGTTCGACCGCGTAGAAGGTGAGGAGAGTGCAAGGATGAAACTCGGGAGAAAAAAATGGTGGATAACTTGGAAGGTAGGGGAGTAAACAACTCGGGTATAGGTACCAAGTTGGAGGGTAACTCGATGTGGGATGCAAGGAGATGTAGCTTGGTGAAGAAAAAGTTAGCTTGATATTGAGCTAGAGGGTGTGGAGCTAAATTTAATAGTCCTCCACCTTTAGAGACCTGCCAATTTTAGTTTTGACTTTTTGAATTGAAGGAAAAACACCTAATGTTGGAAGGAAAAACTCTTTTTTTTGTTTTAAAAATATGATTTGTGCTCATATGCTCCCAAACACATTAAAACACACCCACACAAACACCATAAAACAACAAAAACATCAAAACACAAATGTTAACCAAATAATGCAAAATTCACACAAGAGTTAATATAGACACTAAGAAATAAATAAAATATTAAAACCAAAAGTAAAAGAGTGTGAGAAAGTCCCACCGAGCATGTCATAATGTGAGCATGAAAAACTAGGCAAAGTGGAAGATAAACAAACACAACAAACCTTCTTTCAAGTTTCTCTCACAAACCTCGGATAATATTATAGAAGTCTTTAAAATTTTAGAATCTAGTAATGATTTAGATTGTGGGTGATCTTCAATTGATCTCCAAAATGAGGGATTGATAATGCTATGAGCATGATTTAGACAAAAGGAATCTTGCAATATGTACATTTTAGCATTTGCAATTATTCTCCAATCATTCTCCAACCTTCTTGTGGGAGTATGGCATGTTTTTATAATAGGAAGAAAGTCCAAGTAGTGGTTGTAGATGGTTAAATGAAATCATCAATGCACATGCTAATAATAAAATTGAAGGAATTTGAAACAATTCAAATGGATTAATTTTCCATTTGAGGGGCAAGAAATTTTCATTTGGAAGATGTTACATCTGGGAAGGTGGTTATATGTGCACTTTACTACTTCCACCTTTATAGGATTTTAGAAGTGAAGTGGGAGTGGAGTTTACTAGGAAAATGAAGTGGAGTCCAAGTGGAGGTTGACTAGGAAAATAGATGTATTCTCTAATTTAATTAGTTATAAAGTGCGAGACAATTATTTAACCATTTATTTAATAAATGTTAATTAAGTTAGCAAGGGTATGTTGGGAATTAATTTAATTTACTCCAAAAGGTAATAAATTAACTTAATTAATTCTAAGGGTTATAATGCAAAGTATGAATTGGTTAATTTAATTAATCAAATCTAAAGGATGTGAATAACCAAGGATAAACTAGAAAGAAGTATGTAGTTTTGGGATGCCTACAAAAATAATGTATTTATTATTTAAATATACCAAGTTTAGATCCATTTCTCTTTGAAAAGTGACCCCAACATTAATAAGTCCAAAAGGCATTCTTCTATAAGCAAAGGTCCCTATGGTGTGGTTAAATTAGCCTTGTACTAATCTTTAACAACTTCAAAATAGTTGTAACATGAGAAGCCATCAAGCACAAATAAATTTTTTAACCTAGTTACTGCCTATAGAATTTGATCCATGATGGGAAGAGGCTAATTATATTTTAGAGAGGCTTGATTCAAATTATAAAAGTCAAATGAATCCTTATTTCACCACTTTTATTTCTCACTGGCATAATATTTGCAATCCAGATAGAATGATGAGTGGGAAAAATAATTTTAACATCTAACATCTTATGAATTTTTTGATAAATTACCCCAAAAATCTCAGGATTGTATTGTCTTTACTTTTTTCTGAAAGGTCAAATTCCATGCTTTAGAGGAATGTAATGTTGCATTTCTCTTGGCTTGAAGGTTTTCATATCTTTTTAAGAATATGCCAACACATTGATATACATTTTCAAAATTTTCACAAATTTTCCTCTCTCCTCGATAGAGCAACACTTATTAATGTTGAAAAATTTGGAATTTTCATCGGTTCCTAAGTCTATATTTTCAAACTCAACTAATTGATTGGTGTCTTATGATGCCTTATTTTTACAAAACAATCATGCCTATAAAAATATATTCTATGTCACTAACCCTTTAGGTATTATGTTTGCTTCATCTTGATACAACCTTCTTGATCATTCTCACACTCGGTTCCTTCCTTAGTCTTGGACAAGAGAGAATCCCTATACCATGCTTCAATACCTTTAAATTAAAATGGTTGAAGTTATCATTTAATTTGAAGAATTAAATTAGGTGTTGATCATCATTGAAAACCTGTTAGTTCTCCGAATTGTTATGTACACTAGGCCTAAAGATCATCTCAATTATTTAATTTTCTCGATCAAAATATATATGAGGTACCAAGAGTGGTCATGAGACCAAAAATCATCTGCTCTTGAATTATTCTCTCTTGATACGACATTAACTAAAAAAGCTTCAAAAAAATCGATTGAGTCCAATGCCTTATTCCTGTAATGCTTCAATATTTCATTTTTAAACTGAAAAATTCCTCAAACTTATTTCACTATAAGTTTGACATACCCTTGTGATTGTATATTCTTAACCACCATTTATTTAACATTGTCAAACCAATGGAAGAGCTTCATACTCAATTGTATCGTTAATATTGAAAAATTATAGTTTATATGAGAATGGATATGTTTTTCCAAAAGTTGAGATAAGCCCTATCCTTGCTCTTGAATCAATAGAAGAAAAATTCCATCAAACTCAAGAATCCAAATGAAATTTGAATAATCTTGGGGATTCAATTATATTATTGACATAAATATATAGTTTCCATGATCAAGATCACGACACAAAATTTTGATCTAGGGTCATCTGTTTTATGAACAATATATTTTTCTTGTCTCTCAAAAAGTAGTTTCTTCATTTATTATTTCTTTGGAATTAAAACATGAGACCATCTATTTTTATCTCTCCTCCCACATCTCTATAAAAGTTCTACTTAAAAGCATTCCATAAGAAGTGGGATATTGGCTACTAGAATAGTAGTTTTAACTCATTTTTTCATAAAATATGCAAAGGCAACTTGGGCATCCTTTATCCAACCTATCAAAGGAAAATCGATAGTTTTAATGTAGTAACATGATCCAAAGGCTTCGGGTAATAATAAGTCCAAGTGTATGAGAAACTTGTGCATGCACAATATTATCGGAGGCTCCAAGTCAATGATATAATTACTTAATTTGTGTCCCGCTATTAATAATGTTGCATAGAAATGTTTAATTTCCTTTAATTTGGAGGGATTGGAGGCCAAAAATTTCCCTAGAGATGGGGCTTTATGTGTAGGTAAATTTTTTGGAAGAGGAAGTGGTTAGGGATGACTTAGAATTAACAAATTTAGTAACTTGAGTAAAGGCTTCAAGATGAATTTAATAGTACTTGGCTTTAGAAATTTGGACTTTAGTTTTCTTAATACGATCAATAATGTCAAAAGAGCTTAAATTAGAGGCCTCAAGATTAGACACAACATGGGCTTTATGTTTATCATGTTTGAGTTAAAAATACTTTATATATAAGAGTGGGAGAGATAAAGTACTTACTTCTTTAGATTTGGGTATAGGAGATCCTCACTTTGCAACCACATGTATGACTTTTGGAGCTTCTTTGGCATTTAATTTATTCTTCAATTGGAAAATATTCTTATTCTTTATTACTGACTCTCTGGTCATAAGTACATAGGGTTTTCTATTTATATCTCCTACTTCCTCCTCATAATCAAATTTTTATGATTCATATGTGAAAATCAAATCTATGTGCCTTCAAAATTTTGATTAGTTTATTCTTTTCTTCTTTAACTTCTTCTTCAACCAATTCTTCATCTACTTTTTGAATTTTGCATGCTATATTGGTTGGATATTTAATGGGAGGAACTTAAATGGATAATTTGGGTTAGGTTGTAGGAAAATAATTCCTAGATGCAAAATTTCTCCTGGGAATGTATTTTTAGGGTGTGTTATGAGAGAGTGTTTTCTTGAGAGCAATAAGGTCATTGGAAATTTTTTGAACTAGGCGATCAAAGATAGTTGACCCGGAAGTTGAAGCTTTGGTTTTGTTTTTATTTTAATTTTCCATAAATAATAAGATCATCCTATACAATTATAACTAACTCGGATAGGGATATTTAATCCATCTTATTCTTTATACAAGAATAAAAGTAGAAAATTGATCTAGCATCTTTTTTTCCTTTTCGCATTTGTAGGAGATATGAATTTTGTGTTGAAAATTGGTATAGTTATAAAAACTATCGAGGGTTCAAATCCCTCTCTCTACTTTTTTAAATTAAAAATCAATCTTATCATATTAGTTCGAGTGCAAAAAAAAAGGCTCCTCTCTCTATCTCTCCTTGAACTCTCTCTCTCTCTCTATATCCCTAATCATCTCATAAGTTGGGTAATCTAGCCCTTTGTAATGAGAAACTTACTTTAGGAAGTTGGACATTTATGTTTGAAATAATTTAAATTTCTAGCAATTGGTTGAGCAACGGTTGGAATTTTGTGCATCGATGTATGAAAATTTCTATGAACTCCCACATGGGTTCATAAGGTTCCTTTTTCAATTGAGAAAATTGAGCTAAAAGGGCATGAGAATCTTCTACATGTGTAAATTTGGCCTCAAAATTTGTCTTCATAGAATCCCAATCAATAATACTATTGGGAGGTAAATGATAAAACCATTATACAACATTTTATTGAAAATTTTCAATGAAGAGCCTGATGAAAACATCCTCATGAGAAACCCCAAGTACTTCACATGCAACATAAAATGTCCTCAAGTGTTCATCAAGATGAAATTTTCCATCTCCTTTAAATTTTGGGAAATTCTTTTGATTTCCCTTAGGTAGGCCATATAGAGGCTGAGCTAAAGCCAATGGCACAATATTTAGTCCCAATAGAAGTACTACAACATCCATCTTGGGAAAGATAGTTTACAAAGGAAGAGTGGTTCTGAAAATACCAAGGATTCACTTAAAATTACTTGAGAAGAAGGTCTAGAATTCATTTCACCGAGTGTTGTGCTCATATACCTTTTTCATTTTCCTTTCATTTTTTAGAGATAACATGAAAGAATGTTGTTGTTGGAACTAGAAAGAGGGATCTTCAACTCCTTGTGCTTTGCTAGCTCAAGTGTATCTTCACTTAGCTAGTTTAGAAACTTCTTTAAAATCCTTATTGCCTATTCAAGTGAATTGACATATAATTAGTGGGCATTACTCAAAAAAAAAAAATGTTCCTCGTAATAGGCACCAAAAAACTACGGCTAAAAATTGTAGGAAACCAAAATATCAATAGTTTAGGGGACAAAAATCCCCCTCTTTAATGGGGAGGTTACCTTATTTAGAGAAAAATTGATCCTAAGATATTTTAAAAATATACAATTATTCTATGAAATCTCTTTTAATGATGCTATTTTTATTGTGAAAGTATATAGGGTTGAATATAGAGAAAAATAAGTTGGAACAAAAATAGTCTAATGATAGTATAAGAGGAAGGAAGGAAAAACAATATTTTCAAATAATAAGAAATCATATCTTACTTTACTCTTGAATGTTGATAAAATTTTAGAATACACATTCACACATAATGGAGATTCTTTGCTTTAAACAAGATATATATTGATTCCATGTTCAATAAATCTTGAAAAACAAATGTGAAAACAAAGTTTTGTTAATGCCAAAAGTTGCGTCCTAAATATTCTTCAAAAAACATTTAGAAGTTTGGGTAAAATGGGATGATATATCAAGTGTGGGACTTGCAAAGTGAGATCAACCTCTAAAGAAGGCTGGTTCTTCTGTGTCTTATCTTGCCACAACTAACCTACAACCTAAGAATGTAAATAATCTAAATCTAAACTATGTTTTATAGATTTAGAGTTAGGAGAGAGAGGAAAATAGTATTACAAACTAAAACAAGGTGATGCACCAAACTAAAATAGGGTTCAAACCAAGCTTGTTGACACAATCAAAACTATCATGCAAGAAATTAAAAAAATCATAACTCTATAAGGGAAGAATATGCATATTCAAAAAATAAAAAAGGTTAAATATAAAAATTCAATGCAAAAAAATTGAAGGAAAAGCACAATCCCATTTTATCAAATGATAATACTTGCATTTACATAGCAGAGGTTTGACAACTTCCCACAATATAGTTTCAGAGGTCCCAAACATGGAATATTAAAGAAAACTCTTATAACTTCAAAGGAGGGAACCTATTGTATGTGTGAGGACACATACATTTATATCATTATATAATGGAGAGAGAGGATGAAGAGAAAGAGGAAAGGATCATGGGAGGGTACTAGTCACCTATGAAATTTGCATTGAATGAGTGTGGGTTCTATTCTTTATTTTATGAGTTTTATTATATAAGTATGGATGCCTCCAAATTAAACCACTAACTTTGGCATGACCTTGAGTCTATCGCACACCATCAAATTGTATAGAAAAATTTCCTTCTTCATTGAATTTTTGTGGTTGAGGTGGTTGGATCTCTAGTTTGAAGTCCATCACGACTTTTGTTGTCTCCCAAAGTTTGCATTTTAAATTTCTTGGTCCCACTGAGACCATCAAATATTCCCTTTTCCAGTATTTGATGATGGAAACCACTTCATTCTACCACGAGGATCTAATTCTTCAATTACAAATTTTGATCTTGAAACTATCTTCTTTCATTCCATGGGTTTGAGAAAACCTGTGGGACGTTTACCTTTTAGTAAGCCCATGGAACACTAAGTTAGTGTTTGGTAGCTTTTGAACTTAGTAGATTTCTTTGATTCCTTTTGGATAAGAAATTCTTTGGTACTTATATTTTCCTCTTCTCTATCAGGGAATTATTTCCTTAGTGTTTGCAAGTTTGAGAGAATACCACACAACACCAAATTTCACTTATTTCCACCTAAGTCCATGCGATGCTCATTCCTTTGTTCCATGGGTTAGGAAAACCCATGGAACACTAAGTTCCTACATTCCGTGGGAGACATAATTAGTCTTTCACGTGACTTTTCTAGATCATTAAAATGGTTAAGTCCTCTAGATGGGTTGTTTAAAATCACATATGTGTAATTATACACAATAGTTTGGTGAATATTAGGGGACATTTTCCTACTAGATTATAAAGGCCAACTGCCTCAAAGAATATATTTGGTAGGGAGTCAAGAATAACCTTGAAGAAAAACATCTTAGCCTTAAAATTTGTCTCCCGAATATGCATGAGCTCAACATTGAAGTGGAACTACTTGAAGTTGATTTGTGGAGCTCGAATAGAACTTAAGAATTTATCCAACTATCTAATTTTTCCATGAAACCTACTCTAATATGAATTATATATGAATGCAAGTGGCTCCAAAACTTATTTACAAAATATAAATATCATACATGTTTCAAGTGAAACATGCAGAGAGTGCAAAACACTTATTACAAAGAAAACCTATAATAACAACACGACATGTTCTCAACAACACTTGGAGGAATTGAAAACTACACTACTATATACAAGATGGAATTCCTTTTCAAAATAAATGCTTGAATAAACCCCATTAACTACGATTGCAAGCTCTTTTCCATCCAATTTTTACAATTAGAAAACATTTCTTGGTTTATAACTAGTGATCATATAGGGGCCACTCCACTTTATATCAAACTTTGAATGTTTACCTTGCTTAGCTCTATCTTGACCCCATTTAAGCACAAGGTCCCCTTCCTAAAAGCTTCTAGCCACTACTTTCTTTTATCAAATCATTTCTTGATATGATCATGATTCACTCCATATCTTACATGGCTTGACCTATTAATTCTTCGAGCTCCACGAGTTTTGCATATCTGATCTCCATTTCCTCAAACTCAGACATTTCTAATTGTTTTATAAGCTCTAATATAGGTAACTCAAAAGATATGGGTAGTCTTTCTTCCTTACCAAAGAGCAATTTGTATGGTGAATTTCCTATTGATTGGGAGTGATTTTATCCACCCATAGGGATAATTTTAGCTTGGTGTTCCAAGTCCTTTGGTTTTCATTTGAGGTTATTTCGATGATTTTAAACAAGTTTTGTTGGTTGATCAGCTTTACTTTGTTTCCATCGGGATAGTAATTTGATGAAGTAATCAAGTGAATACCATTTTTGAAATCCTAATCAAATATTTTTGTCTAAGAAATTCCAAATTATTGTCGAGAGATGGTTGTAGAAGGTATACCAAACTTGGCTACAATGCGTAGAATTATAGAATGTTGGATTTGTTTGGTTCCTTTAAGGCAACCACCTCTATCCATTTGGTGAAGTAATCTATGGTTGTCAAAATCCATTTATGCCCCATACCGGAGTGTGGGTTAATTACTCCTATGAAATCAACCCCACTACATGAGTAATTGATCTACTAAAATAGGAAAGAATGGGAGGGATGCAAGTATTTCTTTGCCTATGAAAAGGCACACTTTATGCACTTTTTTATCCACTTGTAGTAACCCTTGTAGAGGTTAGGCCAATAATAACCGCCCTTCATGATTTTGAGTGTTGTGGTCTTTGGAGAAAAATGACCTCTCCATGGATCCAATATGAAACTCATACAAAACCATATCAACTTGATTTGAATCAATACATCTTAGGAGGACACCATTTATATCCTTTTTGAATAAAATCCCATTAATAAGCATATAAGGGATGGATTGGAGTCTAAAGTACCTTCTTTTGGTTTTAGTCAAGCCTTGGGGAATTGACTTGTTTGGAGAAAATGTGTTATCATGGGTCCAACAATGTGTATGTGGAGTATACATGGATCCTTTTTGACCATGTTGGATCAATAAATCAATCTCCTATTCATTCTACGGTTATGAAGTCATCTATTCACATAATCCTCTACCTTTAATCATCTTAGTCACCTTGATATCAATATCATACTCCATGACTTTGGTTATCCAACCAGATCTCTTTTCATTCAAATACCTATTTAAAAGAAAATATTTTACCCTAAAATGAGATACCATGAGGTGAATCTTATTATTAGATACCAAGTGTTTGAATTTCTTTAGACTCCTTATAATATCTAGGCATCTTTCTCAATGAAAGAATATCTCACCTCACGGTCTTCAAGATTCTGGATGCTAAGAATGCAATCATTTTTCTAAATTTTTTTTATTTGTTTGTAACAACATGGTGGATATTGTATTTATGCCTCTAAAGGAATATAAAGTGAATTCCTTAGTAAAATCAAGGTTGATGAGAGTTGAGGCATGTGTAATTACTTGATTAATAGTTTCAAAACTATATTTTTCTTTTTGCGGTCCATTTGAAAGCTAGATTTTTTCTTAGCATGGAATTTAGTGGCTTAACATGATTTGAAAATTTGGAATGAACCATCTAATAAAGTTAATCCTTCCTATAAAACTTTAAAATTTCTTCTTATGGATTAACAATGATAGAGCAAGAATAACATTGACCCTTATGGATCTATTCACAACCCTTGTTTAGAGACAACATGGCCTAAAATCTTACCTTCATGAGCTAGGAAGATACATTTTTTGGGATTGAGAGAGACTCCAAAATTTCTACACCAAATACCTTCCTGAGGTGAAAGAGATGGTCTCCTACATTTTTGAGAACATTGTGATATCATCCGAGATATATAATAACAATGTTGTTGATTAATCCTTTGAATTCCATATCCATGGCTCTTTGAAATGTTGCCCCTGCATTAAATAGACCAAAAATATTTTTCTTATATGCATAGGTTCCCCATTTTGTGGTGAAATCAATCTTGAATTGGTCTTCTTACTTCACCATGATTTGGTTGAATCTTGAATATCCATTCAAGTAGGGAAATCTCTTTGATCTTACTACCGTTTGAAGAATTTACTCCATGGAAGGTAATTGATAGTGATATTTCAAAGATGCTTTTTTTAGGTCTCTAAAATCAATGCAAACCTGATTTCTCCATTTCTTTTTCATTGGGACCAAGTTTTCAATCCATATTGAATGTTTGATAGGGAAGATAATATTTACTTCAATCAACTTGTTCAATTCCCTCTTCATAAGTGGCTTAATCCATAAATTGACATACCTCTATTTTTGTCTAATAGGCTTAGTTTTGGGATCCAATTTAATAGTGTGTTGTGTGAAGATAGGATCAAAACCTCAAAGATATTCATAATTCCATGCAAGGACATCAAAAATTCTTGAAAAAGTTCTACAAAAGCATATTTTTCTCTGGGCGGTACACACCTTGTCAATTTTGAGTATCTTATATTTAACAACCGAAATGAGTTCATAGTCATGTTTTTTAGCTATCATGTTTACCTTTTCCTTTCTCATCTGGTCATCTGGGATGAAAATGGATTCTAAGGTAACTAATCCTTGGGGAAACTTGTTTGACCTTAGCTAGATAATTTGGTCCTTAAATTTTTCTTTAACTTGTTCTAGTTCTTAAAGAAAATCCATCTTATTCTTAGATGAAGTTGATGATCTGCTGGTCATTCTCAAATAATTTCTAGTTTATGTTATTATCAAGCACCGTGGGCCTCACTACTACTTTGACATGTGGTTCCTCCTTTCCTTTTTTGACATCTGTGACAACATCAAATCTTTATCCTACCATGAATAGTCTATTTACATGTTTTTTCCTTCCCTTGGTATAAAGCGGATATTGAATACATAAAAATACTTGATAAGGTCATATATCCTATGCTTGTAAGCTCTAAGTTGATAACACTTAGCTATATTTAGTCCCCCGACTTGATTGATGATTATCTCACTATCCCCAAAAGTCTCGTATTTTTTTGATTTTCTTGAATCTTTCCCATTGAAGACCTTATATGAGATATTCATACTAGTTCCACTAAGTTATTAGAATAATTGAATTAAAATCTGAAAGAATATTAATATCTCATACTAGTAGGAGATATGATCATTACACATCCTCCTGATCTTTGCCTACTTCTTGAACCATTAACAAACATTTACCTAAGGCCAGTTTCGTCTTCATCCTCTAGTTTCAAAATGCTAGGAAGAGGTGAATTTTCTTCCTACATATAGTAGATACGAAGGCCAACTTCTTCAACTTGTTTGTATGGGTCAAAACCATGACACTCAGTTCCCCATTCATCTAGTAATGAATCTGGGATACCTTAAATTTGAGTATCTACCTCTTGAATTCTTGGATGATCTTCTTGATAAAAATAATACAATTTACATTGATGGGATGGGTGTATAAGGCTCTACATAATATGTGGAAATATGCTTAGACCTTATAGTGACCTTGGTACCATATTTGGTTCTGAAGAACATATGTGACCAATTGGTAGATAGATATCTACCAATCTTGGCAGTGAAATCCTAGGAGAGGCACAAAGTGAAGAATGGAGGTAGATCAATAATGAACACATCTTGTGGAGCTGAGAAGTTAGGGCATGCATGTAGTGTAAGAACTTAGGCCTCTTATAACCACAATGGTCCCAAATATGGTCCCATCTAATTACATAAGTCCCTTACATAGTGGCTCATATTTAAGACCAATTTGATCTACTATCTGTTTGGGTATTACTAAACCACTTTGCCCTGGAGCCTATCATACAATTGTGTAGTAATTGATTGCCTATAATAAGAGACACATAGAATGTTGGTGGATTTGTGACTTTACCTACGATTGATTAATCCTTTTCCTAGAGTGCATTGGAGAGTCAACCTTTTCCTTCTCCTTAAGATCTCTCGCGATGTGGGAAGATTGACTATAACGACTTGTAGAAGATCTCTCATTCCGGGGATGGCTAAGGATTCCCACATGGATATGCTTACATTGGCTTTCTCCATTTTTTCTAGGATGTTGAAAAGGGCACCCGCATGATTACGAAATAGAGGAATGGTATTTTCCTTCTTAATTGTTTAATTAATGATTTTTATTTGATTGATGGATCCACAATGACACACCACGACCTTTCCTCATCTTGTGGAATAAAAGTGTTCTATGAGTTTGTAGTGTATTGTGGATTTGTTGGCATCATATAACTATTAACACCAAACGCTATACCACCGAATATTATTTAGTGAATATTAAATTTTTGATAACATGGGATGATCTCACAAGTTTGGGACTTGCGAAGTGAGATCAAACTCAGAGAAGGATAGTTCCTCTACCTAAATCTAGTGCTAAAACTACTCGTAAAGTTAGAAAAACACTATTTACTCTTAACCTAAAAATTCCAATGGACTAGGGAAAGAGAGAAATGGTTAGAAGGATGCATAAATGGAAATAATAAGCTAAAAATATGTGATAACACCAAAAAAGGGAGGACACTCTATGAGGGAGAAGGGAGAAGAAAATGAAGAAGGGAGAGGCCAAAATTAAGTGACACATACCCAAAATTGCATTTTACCATTTGTTCTCATGTGAAACACAACAAATGAACTTGTAAAGGGGAAATATATTCACAACAATACAACAAGAATGGAGATGTGAAATGAAAATAAAAGGCAATCATAAAGGAAGAAGAGATCCATAACACAAGATTCTATTATTGAAGTATGCTATACCATTATAGCTAAAGAAGAAGGCACAAAACACAATTACAGAGGATAAAAATGGAGGTTCACAACTCAAAGCTATTTGGGAGACCATTTTACATGGCTCCTTCACATTTTAGAATGTACTATCTCTCAAAATGAGATATTTTACAATATATAGAGAATGGGAGAGAAAGGAGAGGGAAAGAGAGAAGGGAAAAAATTTCTCTATTCAAGACATTGACCAAAAATCGTCAATTCACCTACAAAGAACATGAGTGCCTTTGAAATATCATTTTCACATGTTATCTAACATATAGATGGAGGAGTTCCATTCCTCATTAATTCTAGTGGTTGATAAATTAATTGGTAACCTTGCATGTTCAGACCGTCCTTTCCATATTAAACACGTGTTTGGAATTTTGGTGCCCAAAAATACAAAAATTTGAAATTGTTGACCCTAGAATGTAGCCATCAATGAGACCTTTCCAATAATACCAATTTTGTTTGATTTGGTTGACACAAAAAGAGTTATGGGTAAAAATCAATTTTGTGTATCCATGCAGACTTGCCCTACATTTCCATTTCCATCTCGGGTTTTTCAAATGTTTGAAAATTTTAAATGTTCCAAGACATTTGTTTTCTAGTGGGTTCTACAATGTCTTGTGGGTCTATTTATTCATTTCATGGAATTGTGAAGTCTCGTAGAACACTAACCTTTGAGAAGGCCACAAATAACTAACTTAGTGTTATGCGACTTCTAGACTTAGTAGCATTCCCTTTTCCTTTCTTCTTTTGTGAAATAATGAGCTCAACTCCATGTCCCACATACTCCCTTGAGCAAAAAAATCTACCCAATTCTAACTCCTTTGTTCCACGTGTTAGGAGAACCCGTGGAACACTAAATTCCTTAAGTCCGTGGAACAATGGAAAACAATGTCCCACAACATTTTCTAATTTTTGCCAAAGTCCAAAATAAACCTTGTTAGTGCCAAAATGACCCTAGGGGGCATTTTTGGGATAACAAGTTTCACAACCTAGTAATATGCAAATGATACAAAATATGACCAAAATATATGCTAAAGATAGAAACATGAGGAAGAGGAGGTCTCTCATGTATTCAAATATTCTATATCCTTTTACATCAATTAACTAATATATAACCATTTTACAAATGAAAAAGAAGCCTTTTATAGACATGGTGGGGAAATAACTACCTTGAAAAACTAATAGTCACTTAAATGACTAATCAATTAATTAGTTAAGTCACTTTATTGAATTTTACATTTAATTTTCTTTTCAAAAACAAAAATCAACAATAAAATATATAACTAGTTTTGACTAGCACTTGAAGAAGGAAGAGAAGAAATGGAAGGAGTTAGAACTTTGAGATTTAACACATACATCCTAAACTTTATCATTACATCTAATATTTCTTATTCTTTCATAACTATTGTGTTGGAAAAGTTGGTCATTAAGCTTCCTAAAGAGTTTTCCATTTCAGAGCCACTTCCACCATATTGAGCTAAACCTTTTGAAGCTTTAATTATCTCATTGTTTAACTCAGAGATTTCCTCCATCTTATCTTGATGAAGATTCTCAGTTTTATATAAATATTCTTTGATCAATTTCCTAAAGTGTTATTTGATTTTATCTAATAAGTTCCATTGGGAATAATTATCTTGGAAGAGGTCATAATGAAAATCCCGAGACCAACGAAGATTTCTTATTTCAAAGATTCTCCTTTTTGAATTATGTTTTGAAAATTAGTAGATGCTTCCTTAATAAATTCATTCC
Source organism: Taxus wallichiana var. yunnanensis (assembly GCA_018340775.1). NCBI lineage: Eukaryota > Viridiplantae > Streptophyta > Pinopsida > Cupressales > Taxaceae > Taxus > Taxus wallichiana. The sequence continues at coordinate 1,025,914,388 of CM031239.1, forward strand.
TCAGTCTCAATGTTGAATGACCATGTGTGAGACATATTACTCTTAACATCATCAAATATATTATCTACGAAAGAAGGATTTTGTCATTTGATGGCCAAGATGTAAATATATTGGATTACATTCACCCATATCTTTGTCTCTTTTTAATACTCTTTGATGCAACCTAGAATTTATCTTGTGAATAAACCAAGCACACTTTGGCACATCACTTAGTTTGAGCTAAGCACTCACTAAAGCAAAAAAGGTACTAGGCCCCCCTTTAGAGTTTATTTTATAGGATGTTAGTGTGATGATGTTTAAACATGTTCAGATTCATAAGTAGACATAAAAATTCCACATGAAAAATACAAATCTAGATCTTAGAGAATATTGATAACTGAACTAAACAATAACTATGATAAGATTAACCATACAAGAACTAGATTTAGTCATGTCTAACACCATTATCCAGCCAATATATTCCATTTCATAATTACTATAAAACACAGAAGCTTCTTACACTGTAAAGTATCTCCATGAGTCATGTGCATGTCAAAACTAACAACACAACTCTATAATAATTCACCACACTACTAAACTATGCAAGTCAATACATATTTATAGGGGTGGGGACTTTCCCTTCACCACCTATGCACTTCTCAAAATAGGTCACATGCTGATAATAGCCATGTGCCTTTATAATAGTATGCACAACATGCAAGTGCTCTAACAATAGATGTCCTATAGTTAACTCCAAGTAGAAATCCTATTATTAGCTTAAACTATGCATGACACTTATCTACCACTTGTTCCCAAAATACCATTGTGTGGAGCACAAGTCTTCATCTCTATGTGTGCTCCACATGCTATCTCCAAAAATAGTCCTTATCCACAAAAACAACTAATTCTGAGCTTGGGAACTTCGAGAAACACTATTATAGCCCTACGTGCTTCTAGCACCCTATATTCACGTGCCCAATACTTAGAATATTTATGGTCTGTTCAACATTACCCCACACTAGAGTACATTTCCATCCCATGGTGATGTGAATTCCTTCATATGTATTCAATAATAAATATTAGGTAATGAAAGAATGAACCAAACTTTATACGAAAGAATGAAATTTATTCTGGAACACCCTCTTCTTAAAATGGAAGGATTAATTCTGGATATTCATTTTTTAGCTCAGCCTCCAAGGTCTTCTAATCACTCAGTGTGTTCCTCGTTTTCTCTAGAATATCAGTGGCTATGTCATCCAATTCATCTTGAGTGATATTTTCCTTCTCATTCTGTAGTACATGGAAAACATTGGCCATACCTAACAACATTTCCTCTATAAGGTCCATCTTCTGCACTATGAGCTTTCCAATCTCATTATTCCTTTCCTCCATACGGATCCTAGGGTCAAAGGACTGCGAGGGCCTTGCACTTTTGTTTTACCAGTGCCAACCTTTCTATGCACCTAAGTGTTTCATCCTTCATCACCTTCAGAACTTCATTATCCTCCACTAAAGTTCTGGTCCTTATTATGGTGTTTGGTGCCGCACATAAATTAAGAGCTTGATCGGCTCTCTTCAGCTCATCCTTTAATGTTTGGAGCAACACCTCATATATTGAAAATTTTCTATCAATAGTGGCCCTTTCTCTTACTACTTCTTCCCCTACATCATTTTTCTTGGGGAGGCACATTGGTCCCTCATCCAAAAGTAGGTGAACTGTTGTGCGCAGATAGTGCAACTCAGACTTGAAGTCCTGAGGCACCTTCTTTCTGTTAAACTCGTGATCTATCTAGAGTAGAATCTTGTAATTTTCTCCACCATCATCTTTACATTCTAGGCCTCATCCATATTTTGGATTGATTTATGTGTCCTTGTCCTTTTAATCCTCAATAGCTCCCAGATTAGCCATTCACGCCTTATCCATATTTTGTGCGTGCTACTAGATGGACACCTTAAACTCAAAGCGTTGAATTACCTACTCATCTAAAAACTGGGTTGGCTTAATGTTCATATGGCGTGTGTATGAGGCACCTTCCTCATCTTCTTCAAAGTGCATGCCTCCTCACAAACATCAAAATTAGGCTCATCCATGTGAATCTGCATGCCCCAAGATAGCTGCTTGTGAGTGCATGTATTGGCCATTTCAGGGTCCATCCAATCCCAACCATATAATTTTTTTCAAATAGTTCTTGAAAGGTCATTAAGATAACCCAAGTCTTGAGTACATACCACTTCTTCTTCATTCGCACCTAAATTATTTCCAACATCCTTGAAGGCTAATGCATCCTCTTTTTCAGCCTTTAGGTACATTTGCATCTTGTGGGACAATTTCTTTAAAACCACTGGTTGACCTCCTCCTCATCTTTCCCTTCTTCCTACGTGGGGCGCATGAGGAATTATGTATCCCCACCAACACTTTGCTTTCTCCTTCACTAGAGATATCTTTGTGAATACTCACACTGGGGTCTATAGTCTCATAGACTACGCACTCACCCATATCTTCATCATCCTATATTTCCACACTGGGGGTGGCCTCAACTCTATCTCCACTCATTCTTGGAGTTTCTTCTACTTCCTGTGCACTTGGTTGTGGAGATTCCCCCTCACTATCTTGTATAGGAATATATTTCATGTTATTTTTCTTCTCCTTCTCTTCATCCTTTATTGTTATGCTTGTGAAGCCTATTTTCATGTTAGAGTGTGGTAGGCACCTTCTATGTGTTACACTCGAGTATTTTTCTATGCTGATTTTCTCCGCTCATCATCGGTGCAGCATTCTAGTCAGTGGGGTTCGGGGTGAAGCCTCAAGAAAAGTTGCTTTTTATGGGTGGTTTATTAACCCATGGGTAATAAGTGCTTATCCATATTATGGGCTGCTAATTTTTGGGCCCATGGTTGCTTACCTTTTTCAGTACCCATTGTTTTGATACCACCTTACTCATATTTTCCCCATGGTTTTGATACCCACAAATTTTTGCCCATGGTTTTGATACCCATGGTTTTGTATCAAACTACTTAAGAAATTGTCTATTTATATGGTCTTATGCATATAAAACATAGACAAGCAAATGTATTGTAGATGTGTTTTGAATTGGTGTGAATTATGTAGATTTTGTTGAGCATAGCTCCAAACGGATCCTGGGTATTGTATTGAGAGAGTGGAGGCTTGTAATCAAATATGAGCAAGTGATTCTTGGTTCACGATATAGCCCAAATTGGGTGAACCACGTTAAATCTTGTCTCTTTGTGTTGTGTTATTTATTCTACACTTTTATTTGAGATCGTAATATTCCACGCATATTAGTTTTTCTACTTCATGTGTTGTGATTCCCCCGTATATTGGGATTATTCCACATACTTTATCTCTTATCACCTAACATTTCATCCTTTATAGGAGTCACGCGTAGTGATTTCCTTACTAGAAATGAAGTTCCAACACTTGTGTCTCTAGAAGCACGCCTCTTCCTCATAATCCTTCTGGTGTGCACAAGTTTGGCGTTGTCTTCAGGTTCCTCTTGTTCTAGGATGTTTTTAGTCTTGTATGTACTAGGTCTTCTAGAGCAAGGGGTGCAGATGCAACATTCCTTGAAGTCCCCATTGTTTGCTTCTTCTTAGAGGTCTGAAAAAGCCATATCCGTGCCCTTCACCACTTTTCCATCCTTGAACCTTGGCCTTAGGTAAATGTAGATGCACGTTGGTTCAATTTTCCCCTACCAAACTCTCCGGCGTGATGTCAACATTATTAGACTCTATGGTTTCTACATAGGCCTCCTTACCTGGCCATATATATGTTTTGCATAGAATGTGCATGTCTGCATCCAATTTTTGGCATCGAACTAGAGCCGATGTGCGATGAAATCTATTTACAAAGTCCTTAAAATATCTTGTGGTAAATACAAAGGGAAACTTACACCATGGGATCTTCTCCCTAGACTTCATGTGGAAGCGCCCCAAGATGAAATGTTGGTAAAATGCAAATTCATCCTCCCCATTTAACACCTTGGGTAACTCATGCGAGAATGCACCATTCTCCTTCAAATGCCCGCATAGTCTCTAGAACCACTTTTCCAAGCACTCTTTGTATGTGTTGAAATAGACCCATGCAATATGTACTTGGCATATCTTTTGGCTGGGGACTTGTTCTCCAATGGAAACTCCCATATGTTTTCCCTAGGACCTGCTCTGGTACCCCAAATCCACTCGAACATAATTAATACAAAATTGTGCCCCAATTTATCTTCTCATATTTTTTCGCTGGATGCACACCTCGTTTATCAAGCTCTTTGTAATGTAACAAAAATATTGTAGTAGGTCTTGTTAGCCATTTTGTGCACTATATGTAACCACCACATGTTTACCTCGTTCAATTGGTCAATGGCCCATATTATACTCCTCACGAGTGTCTTGCTACTCTAGTGGCCAAGTCTGAGATATTGGTGACCTTGAAAGCTCAACCCCCTTCTTATACTGATATAGGGCTGCTATGACATCAATGCCCTCATCATCTATCAAGTCTCCAAGTAATTTCTAAGCCCGTGTCACACAACCCGGTAACTTTTCCAATCAATTTAGTAGTTATCCTCATTCTCCTTCCCATGAAATAGAAATAATCTTCATGGACTTGTGACATTAGCCACTGGTACAATTTCTCAGGATTTCCAAAGTAGGGAAACTCTAGGATCTGCATTACACCCATGCTCTCAAGTAGTTTCTTCACTAAGGCATCCAAAACCCTAGTTTCATCCACTTGTCACCGTTAGTCTTTCTATAGACTTGTCACGAAGTACTTCATATATTTTACAATGCGGTGGTTAATCTCTGCAACCCTACACTGAGTAATATTTTTTTCCATGAATTCCCTTCAATGAATTCTTCTAGATACAAAATTTCCACCTAGCCACTCCTCTACTGGATCGTCAACCTCCTTCTCTACTACTGGAGCTTTTATGGTGCCATCACCCTTTTGATTCTGTAAATGCGTAAAATCCTAGATGTGAAATGAAAACCCTAGTCACATGCACACACCACTCCTTAAATGTTGCTTCCGTGCCTTGGTATTCAACACGTGCTTCACAACATGACATGATTACTCAATCTATAGAATTCTCTTCATCTCTAGCTCTTCTCACACTTCACAATTTCTTCTCAAGTTCACAAGGTAGAAAATGATGTTGAGAATGCTGACTTTAAACCAAGTTTCAAAAATTCCCTTCATTAATTTCTCCACCTACCACCATACATGACATTAATTTCTCTTGAGTGTGTTGTGCGCCTCATTATCCCATGCTTCAATGTCTCACACCTCAAACTCTTACACCTCAATCATAATTTCTTAGCGTGCCACTACTTATCTATCACATATCTCCTCTACCCACGCTTCCTTAAGCCAAATTATTTTATCCAATGTGACCCAATATACATAGTCTTAATGCCGCAACCTCCCTTTAATTATATTGAGCACTCAATGCTTTATGCATGGTCTTAATTTTTTTAGCAATTCTTTGGAAGTTCTCATGAATTTTGAAACCTTTCTCCTTTTATTCCTATTATGGTTACTTGTGAGTTTAGTTATTTTCCATACCTCCTTTATCCACCCCACTATAAGGGTATGTGCGGTCATCTCGCACATATAAACACTTTAGATTGTGATCAGCTTCTGCATGTAAATGCGCTTATTACACAAAACAATAAACTAAATTGACAAAGCATAGCGACAAAGAAGGAAATACAAGAAAGGAAATCTAATATAAATGATGATACTACCTTATTACAAACACCAAGAAGGCTTATTTATAGTAGGGCTTCAACCTAATCCCATTGAAGTAATGCAGGGTAGCCGTGTTCCATTAAGCGGCTCAAATCTGGAAAACACTTGATTCAAGTATGTGAGTGATAACATACGGTCCCAACCAATGCACTTTAAGCTTTCTTGGTTTTGCAGAAACTTTGAATCATAAAGAAGTACCATCTTCCCGACCTCAAGCTTCTTTTCCTTGATGTGTTTTTCATGTCATGCCTTCTATTTGGCCTTTTCCTTCTTCTGACTCCAACATGCTATGGCGCGCCTCTCATCCAGCTATATTAACTTGTCAATTATTTCTTCTAATGCTTGCTCATCAGCTAGACCTCCAGTGCACATAATACATAAAGAAGGTAACATGAATTCCATGGGAAGAAATGATTTTCCAAACACCAACTGAAAGGGTGTGGCCTTATTCAACCATTTGTAGGTTGTTCTATATGCCCAAAGTACAACAAAAACTTTATCATCCCAATCTTTTCTTCCAACATCACAGATTTTTGTCAAGGTCTGGCTCAATATCTTGTTGAAGGCCTCAACAGTCCCATTTTCTTGAGGGTGATAAGGTGTAGTCTTGTGGTGCGTGACCATAAATTCATCCAATAATATCCCGATTGTCTCATTTAAGAAGTGTGTGCCCTATCACTAGTCAGACTCAATGGACATCCATACCTAGTAAGAATATTTTCCCATAAGAACCTTGTTGTTGTAGCCACTATATAGTCCTTTGTAGGTGCCACTTCTACCCACCTTGTAAGATAATCTATACAAGTGATGATGTAGCATGATCCATTTTTACTCACGGCTAGGGAAATAGCACTAACAAATTCTATTGCCCATTTCTCAAATGGTTTTGCACTAGTAATAGGCCTCAAAGGAATTTCATCTCTTTGCCTAGGTTTTCCAAGGTGCTGACAATGATCACATGCCTTACAATATTCTTTGCAATCCTTGTACAGGGTTTCCCACCATAATCTTGTGTGCGTGGTGGTGTCACTTGCATAGTGCCCACCTACAATACTACCATGAGCCTCTTCCATGATATATGTACGTTCATGTTCTAGTACACACACCGACGTAATGCTTCATCTAAGCCTAGTTTTTATAAGCCACCACCGATCAACATAAAAGGTGAGATGCGAATTGTAAGTTGTTTCTTTTCCAAGGCTTTCATTCCTTCTAAAGTGTCATACAATGCGTAAAAGAGCAATATACTCCAATTTTGAAGGCACGTGCGGTTTAACTTGTACAAACCGTGAATCGGAATTATATCATAAATTGTTTGCACATCCTCTCTTGATTGAGTTATTGATAAGTGGCCTGGGCCAAAATTAATTTTACTTGGTTTTATCATGACTATAAAGTCAAATTCTTGGAATAAGAGAACCCATCAACATATGCACCCCTGTAAAATGGGCTTATTTACCAAGTATTTCAATGCCATGTGATATGTATAGAACAAAAAAATGTGTTTATAGCAAGTATTGTCTAAAATTATACAATGTGTAGATCATCAAAAATCCTTGTGCTCGTAGTTGTATAGTTTTGTTATGTAGGAGTCAAATTTCTACTAGCAAAAAAATAGGATAATCTTTAATACCTTCTCTAGGATGAGATAACACTACACCAATGTCCATGCTAAAGGCATCCACATATATGTGAAAAGGTTGGTTCCATGAGGGAAAGTGCAGAATAGGTGCCGTAGTAAGCCTCTCCTTAAACACTTTGAATGTGCGCATTGTGGTTCTCCCCAATAGAATGTCCCTTTTCCTTTTAGTAACTCCTCCAAGGGCATGACAATTTTAGCATATCCCTTGATAAATTTTCTGTAATACCTGTGTGGCCCAAGAATCTGTGCACCTCACTCTGACTGGTAGGCTCCTCTAGGCCTACAATAATTGCAACCTTGGCTGGATCTACTAACAAACCCTCCTTGCAGATGATATTCCCTAGCAGAGTTCCAAAGGGTGTAGAAAATACACACTTCTTGATGTTTAAAGAGATACTTAACTATTCATACCTCTCAAACATTAATCTCAAGTTTTCACAATGATCCTTGACAATCACATATATCTTGTCCAATCATCCAGTAAACGCAAGAATTTGTGAATAAAATCATGGAATGCTTGAAACACAATGCACAAAAATATGACAGCACATTCTTGGACCAAAGGGCATCACTGTATATGCAAAGCTTCCCCATTCAATTGTGAATGTTGTTTTCTATTGATCCATCGTAAAAGAGTAAATTTTGCACCTTGTAATGCCTTCTAATATTTCCTCGGTGAAAGGTGTAGGAAAAGGATCAATCACACATACAACATTCATCTCCTTGTAGTCCACACAAATTCTAATCTGACCATATTTCTTTATACTAATTACCATGGGGCTAACCCACTCTAATTCTTCTAGGGGCTTAATGATGCCAGATGTCAACATCTTGTCAATTTCTTCTTTAACTTTTACACGCAAGTTAGGGTTCATCCTGTAAGGTCTCTTCTTGATCGGGCGTGCACCTTCCTTTAGCTTAATCTTCATCTCACCCAAAGATTCATGCACTCCTTTTAACTCATGGTAGCCTCTAGGAAATAAGTCTTGGAAATCATGTAGTAACTCAATTATCTTATCCACTTTAGAATTAGACCAATAATCTCCAATAATGGCCTCCTTAGGTTCAACATCCGTGCCAATGTTCACTTTCTTGGTCTTCATAGGTTCATGATAGGTGCATGTCTTTTTATCCGCATTGTCTAAAACCTCACACATACCTTCGAATGATCAATATCCAAATTTTCTACTTCTTCATCATCCACTATGTAGACCATCTTTCTTTCTTAATCCTTCGCAAGACAAGCATGCTTAAGTAGTTCATCATCGGTCTCATCTACTTCATCAAAGCATGATCTTAGGTTTGCCTCACCAAATAAATCTGAATGAGTTCTTCATCCTTTGCACTATCTCCCATGGTAAAGCACTCCAAAATCATAATGCCTCTTTCACCGGAGGTTTAGTGGAGAAGTAGTCAAAGGTTTGGATCATGCCTACACTCACGTCTTGCCAATTTCTAGTCTCCCTATGTAGCTCCACATAAATGTACCAAACACGCGCGTAACCTTGTAAAGTGAAATAAATTTTATGCACCCATAGTGAAGGTGGTAAAGCTTCTTGCCCCTCTTTCCAGAGTCTCTCACACTACTGAACGTGGTGCTGAACAAGATGATTACCATGATATGTACAGATTTGAGTAGGCACATTGCTCTTGAGAAACTAGGTTGTTAGAGAAATTATCACGTCATTCCATTCTATGAGATTATCCTTTGAACCATCCACCAACATGCTGCTATCCCATGTAGGGTATACACTAACATATTTATTCTATCCACTTGATCCTTCCATTGTTCCTCCATGGTGCATAGGAATACTATAGGGTCTCCTTCTCAGTGTGGGTACAAAGTTGTTACCTATCCTCCTAATACAATGAGGTCTACCTCCTCACATAGATGTGCTTCTTACTTTGTACCCAACCATCTCGTAGGTTCCATGCACCCAATTATCACAAGAAACACTTGTAGTATCACTAATAGACTATGCATCTTCCCACTGGAGAATTCCTTCCTTAGATGGCTCAAGTACTTCCGGATCTTGAATGATGCACACATAAATTCTATTTAGGTCTTCCTCACTCAAAGGTTCAACATAAGGTGCAGATTTCCCATCTGTCAAAGGGATAATAACTCATTCTTCCTTATTCTTGAAGCTTATATACGCCTATTTGAACCATAGATCAACATTTTTTGCATAGCACCAAGGGTTCCCAAGTAGAGTTGGGAAGTGTCTACTTCCATAAGCGCTAAAATAAAAAGACACCCAAGTGAACTTGGCCCCTTGTATAGTAATGGATGCATCCTTTAAAACTCCTATTGGAGTGTCCTTAGTTCAATTTTCCATAAATAATACATTAGAGGATGGCTGTAATGGAGGTCTTCCCATCGCACCCATGCATCTAAAGTAAGAAAATTAACTTGCACTGTGTCAATCAATATATTGCTCAAAAGCCACCCATCCACAACAACATTTAGAGTGATCTCCTTGTCATAATCCAAGCTATGAGGGGGAGATTAACATGCAGGATTTTCCATCCATTCTTAATACTTGCACGTGGAGTGTTTCCCTTTAACCAATTCCCTAATAATGGAATAATATTCTCTTAGTACAACATCTTGCATACCTCTTTCAAATCATCAACATCTGATTGGACCATCTCTGCTACCTTATTTTGTTCCAACTTCCATGATTGTTCCTTTAAACATTGTATTTCACCCTAAAGACTTCTAAACACCTCCATGGTCTCTTGATAAACCTCCTTCTGATGTGTAGGATCTGGGTATCTTGCATGTAAAACCTCCTCCTTAGTAATGGTATGATTATGTTGCAACATTTCTCTGGTGTGCATAACTTCAACGCATATAGTAATCTTCACAAGTACTACCTTAGGTTCCAGTGCCAAATTTGACATCCATTGATTTTCCATTACACCTGTATTCTAACCATCCATGCGCCCTTGTTCTCCTATTTATGCTGCTTGCTAAGATGCTCATATAAGTCCGAGAACTCCTCATAGTTATGATTCTTTCCACAAAAATAACAAGTAATATTATGAGGGAATTCACACATGTAGTGGTAAGGATATCTACATGTATAACATGTTCCACGAAGAAACTCACCTCATCCACCACCACAACATTGACCCTTGAATCATCCATGGTATCCTCGACATCTGCCATGACTTCCTTCAAAGTGCCATTCATTTTGATTGTAGCACCCTTGAGTGTGATCACGATCATGGTGCTCACTTTTACCTTTAGAGTTATCTGATACTCTTGTCTATCATACACCAATATCGATGGCATCATGGATCTAATCAATCAACTTGCAATCTTTGGTATTGTGAGTCATGGATCGGAAAATATTACAGTAGTAAGATATATTTTTCCTTATCGCGCATTGTAACAATGGGCATTGGATTACATCATGGTTTAAATGACATATCTCATCAGTCTAACAACAATGAATGCATTGAACCTATGGGAAAAACTATCCTTAGTGTGCCCCTCAACTTCACAATATGTACACCAAATCCCAGTGCATGTCTCATGTGATAAATTGGCTGATAGTTTCTCCATTTGCTTTGGCATAGCTACAATATAAGCTTCTAGGAATGGGATCACTCCAACGTCTATACTTATGATTGCCTTAGTGCAAAACTCTACTTTAAGCACTTTGCGCATGGATCCGTATATGTATTGTGTGACACCTGGCCTCCAAAAAGTGTGATCAAGCCTCCGAAAAACCACTTGTGTATATTTGGCTTGCATGGATATTATACAAAATTTTAGACAAAAGTGTTTTGAAATAGGCATTATATTCTTGATTACTCTTAGTAGTGCCTTTCTTAATATTATTAAGTGTGCTTATACTCTTATGCTCAAACTCAAGGATATAAAATTCCTTAAGGAAAGAATCCTATAATGCTATATAATATACGCAAGTTTGATCGTGGTAAAACTTCTTGTACTAACTATGTGCGCATCCCGTAATGTAGTTACTGAACCGACTTGTCTTGCACTCGAGAAGACACGATCCCTTTTGTGCCCCACAATATCTCAAACATGTGCACATGCTCAACATAATATTCTATTCCCCTATACTATGGAAGATGGAGCGACATCTCCATGTAAATATTCTAGAGTTGGTGAGGACCATGCCCACTGGATCTAGAACCCCTTGTGTTACCTCTACCTATAGACCCACCGTATCCACGTAACTAAAGCCACATATGCCCCTTGATCCTCCACCTATAGTTGAAAGTGAACCAGAGGATGTACTACCCTATGTCCCAATAGTGGTACTAAACTAAACACCTACAGTCTACGAGGTGGTACTACTCCTAGAGGCGAGTCTAAAATTCTACGCATAAGTTCGTGCCAACGACGCGCCTGAAAAGGTACCTCTAAATAACAAGGAAGACATTTTCTGACCATAGATATACTTAATTACTATTTGATTCATTCCTATTATTCTACCGCCCAAAATAGCTTTGCGACTACTGGTTGCACTAGAAATTTTAAAAGCAAGTACAAGGGATAGGTTGTTAGGTAGATTCAGATGCATTCCCATGGCCCATGTTGTCTCTGATAGCATGATCTAATAAGAGGCCGATGAGAGTTCCTTGTCATGCTTTCCCAAATGGGGGAGTTCCAGATGCTCTGGCACCATGCCCTCTGCATGAGTTCCAAATCCTTCACGAGCCATCTCTCTCCTCAATGCCATCTATTCTATGCAATCTCACATTGCTTCCCTAACTCCCTCTTACATGCCTCATTTTACTTAAGCCTTTTTATTCTCTTTTCCTTTATGCCGCTAGGTCCATCATCCTTCACCAAACCTACCCCCGCCCCCGCGTGTGGTGGGGTTTAGCTAGCCATCGACTTCTCTTCCAAATTTAGGGTTACCAATAAGATCTTAATCGCCAATGGAATGCCTTGTAGATAGGTTCCCCTGGGATAACGTAAAAACTAGAACTCAGCTACCTCCAAGAAATAATAAGTGGAAATTGAGTACTCTAAAATATAGCTATTCAAAACACCACGAAACCAAGTGTCCACAACGCGCGTCCAAATTAGATCAACATCATAGAGGGCCTAAAATTATTCCTGTGTCTAGAAAAGTGTGTGAAACCTCCAATTCCTTTTAGATGCATAAGTAACCAGCCACTCGTATAGCTCTATCAAAAAGATAACAAAGAAACTCTCATATAAATAGTCATACAAGTTCTGCTCCACCCATGTGCACGTGTTAAACTCCAATCAAGTTTCGAATCTCCCAATGTATTATTCTTCCAAATCTACTATCCACTCCTCAACACTTGATAGGGTCAACTAGTACGTCTTCATCATGAAACATCTTGAAAACAATTGAAAAAGAGGTCTCGACAAATAGAACCAATGATGCAGCCTAGAATTTACTATGAATAACCCAGACGCATTGGCACATCATCACTCGGCTAAGTGAGTGCTCACTGAAGCGAGAAAAGGTACCAAGTTCCCCTTTATAGTTGCTTGTACATGATGTTAGTGTGATGATGTTTAAACATGTTCAGATTCATAAGTAGACATAAACATTCCACAGTGCAAAATCCAAATCTAGATCTTAGAGAATCATGATAAATGAACTAAACAATAACTATGATAAGATTAACCATACAGAACCATATTCATGTCTAACACCATTATCCAACCAATATATTCCATTTCATAATTATTGTAAAACATAGAAGCTTCTTACACTATAAATTATCTCCATGAGTCATGTGCGCGTCAAAACCAACAACATAACTCTACAGTAATTCACTACACTACTAAAATACACAAGTTAATACATATTTATAGGGGTGGGGACTTGCCCTTCACCACCTATGCACTTCTCAAAATAGGTCGCATGATATGGACCTTTACAATAGTATGCACAACATGCAAGTGCTCTAATAATAGATTTCCTATAGTTAACTCCAAGTAGAAATCCTATTATTAGCTTAAAATATGCATGACACTTATCTTCCGTGTGTTCCTAAAATACCATTGTGTGGAGTGTAAGTCTTCATATCTATGTGTGCTCCACACGCTATCTCCAAAAATAGTCCTTATCCACAAAAATAGCTAAGTCCTAAGCTTGGGAACTTCAACACTATTATAGCACCATGTGATTCCAACGCCATATATTCACATGCCCAATACTTAGAATATTTCTAATTCAATATATGTTGAGTGATGCACCAAAATTAGTAGGAACTTGACAAGGTCATAACTTGTGCTCCAGGTGTCCATTTGAGTCCATTTTTTTAAACCACATGTTTCGATGAGATGAACACACATGAAACCTACCCTATTGGTTGGAGAAAGTTTGACACATTTTTGGGCCCTAAATCTACCATCTTGAGGTCAAAAATTAGGATTTAAGTTGTAGTTCGGTTTTTTCCTAATTTTGGGCATTAGTTAATTTTAGTCTATTAGTTGCATTATCAATTAGAAAGTTGGAAATTCCTCTAATTCAAGAATTTATAAGATGCATGGCAATTTTGTGCTCATACGAATAAGCATGCGAACTTACTAAGAATAACGAGTTCAGTAATCGCTAAAAATAGTAATTTCTACCACCTAGAGTAGATTTAGTCAAAGTTAGTTAGAGTTTACTTGGAAAATCAAGTTGGGAGTTGTTTTCTATTTAGGAAACATTGTAATTCATTATTGGATAATGAAGAAGGAGATCTATTTTCTTTTGGAGTTCATATTATTTGCAGTATATTAAGTTTGTTTAGAATTTGGCTACATTACTTGAGTCGAGGTTTAATCACGGTCGAGTGTGTTAGATTTGGATGTGACACTCGGTGAGTGGAGGGCCATTATATGGCCATGTGCATGAGTTTACGTAGAGTAACAAAGTTAAAGCAAGGTGATGGATAGTAATTGCCAAATGTAGAGCTAGACATGTGTGAGGAGCCTTGATGTAGGAAGGATGTAGAAAAGGAAACCGTTGTAGAGTCCACGTGTCGGGGTGAAAAAAATAGGTAACGATGGGTGCATAGATGATAATCTTAGGTGTAGAGGAGATTCCAATAACAGGTACATGGTAACAGATTTTGAGACATTGTGTAGAGTTTTGACCATGAACAACATGACAACAAAACTAGGACCCCGAGAAAATGCAGCACATACTAGGAACAAGGTAAGTTATAGAGTGACCAAGAGCTAAGGTGCCTCAAAACCAAATCACTAGAAATGAACAAGTAGAGGTGGTGAAGGAGTCAAAATAAAAACAAGAAAAAAATTGGGAGGAAGATAGAGTCAACACCGATACAATTCCTCAATGTAGGTTGTAAAAAAATGTTCACAAACAATGCAAGTTACGTTCATGCAAAAATGAGTCGGTTTCAATACAAAGAAACATCCACCAAAACAAATGCACAAGCCCAAAAAACTATTGCTAGATGGTTTAGACAAAGCTAATAGGATGAGTTTCGAACCAAAAAATGAGTCAAAAGTGCGGGAATTGATGCAAGGTTGAGTTAGTGAATGTAAGAAACGAGATGATTGGAAACTCGGTTCCCAACTTGACGAGATGGGACCAGTTGGTCCTTGATCGGATCTTTCAACCCATTCAAAAAAATAAAAACTAACACCTCAAACCTATAAAATTATTTATTTAAGTTGAACACAATAAACACCAACAAGGAGTACACTCAACATAAAACAAGAAGCTGGTCCCTACCCTTGCAATGACCATGGTAGCTACGCATTCGTGCAGAGCTCTCTACCATGCTTGGATCGGCCTGAACACGGGATTGGAGACACGAACAACAAATCTAAATAGGATGCCCTTCTCCTTGGCGGCGGCTTTGGGAATCCATCCCTTGAGTGCAAAACTGATGGCGGCCTGTAAAATTGGCATGGAAAATACAGCACCAATCTCTTGGATTGACATGGCTTTTGATGCAAATCAAGACCCCCCTTCAAAGAAAATCCGGGATAGAGTTTCTCTGACCTGTCAAAAAGTAGAGGGTCTCTCCATTGAGACAGGTAAAGGTGGCTCGGTCTCCCCTACAAATCTCAACAATGACAATGAATCATTTAAAAATGACGGATCTTCTTTCAAGAGCATGGATAGATCCAACTCACTTCAGAAAAGCGGTCGCAGGAACCTCTGGTGGAGATAAGTCCACTTCTTATGCTTCAGTGGTCTCCAAACAAAAGGAGAGTACCAGAAATGAGCTCTTGAAACCCTCTCAGGAGGTCCCGACGCTGAAAATCGGGGAGGATCTACTTATAAAAATTCTTAAGGAAGAGGAAAATCTCTCTCAGCTGGGTCTCATATGCAGATTCCATAAATTTTGGCCTAAGCTTTCTCAGCTCCATGAATGGATAGCCCAGAGATGGAGAGAAAAAATACAAGGTAAGATTGAGCTTTATCCCTGTGCTAAAGCTTACTTCATTGCGGTCTTTGAAACCCCTGCTGATAGGGATTTAATCTTTAGCCAACATTGGGTTTGGGGGGAACATGGGCTGATGTCCAAACCATGGTATCCGTCCTTCGACCCGTTAAAGGAGTCTTTTGATACCTACCCGATTTGGGTTCATTTACCAGGACTTCCGTTACAACTTTGGAACAGATCTTGTCTCATTGCTATAGGAGATACTCTTGGCTCATGTGTGGCAGTTGATGGTAAGACCTCCATTCAAACACATACTACGTTTGCTTGTATCCTGGTTGATATTGATACCTCCAAACCCTTACCAGCATAAATCAATCTTCAGATTGGAGAAAGGCTCTGGGTACAAAGGATTGACTATGAGAGACTTGCCTTCAGATGTCGGCGTTGCTTCCAAACTGGTCATGTTACAAACGATTGTGAACATTCCAAATGAAAGACCAAAACTGCTTGGTGGAAGGATTCACTTCCTGAACATCTCACAATTGACTCAGATCCGGCTGAGGATTCTAGTGCCCCCTTGCATGTTGACTCACCCGTAATGGCTGATTCACAGGCCAACATAGCGAAACTACCTACAGACTATGCTCCGCAGATTGTTGATTCAGTGTTTAAGGAAGTTTTGGCCCCCCTTCCTATGGGTCACATACACATCAAATCCATTGCAGATGCTTCATTTGCATTGGATGCAGGAAATCTTGAATGGACAGTGGTAGATCGGAAGAAGAAGGGAAATGTCAAATCTAAACCCCCACCACTCCGGACAAGGTTTGATTCTGGTCGTTGTTAGTGCTATTATTGTTACATCTGGGCAAATGGCCAAGCTGCATACACGATTCTTTGGGCAGGTATGTTCTTTATTAAGTTGTTTTTAGCTAAAAGCCATTTGCTTTGTTTTTGCTGGTTCTTGGCTGTTTTCTTTTGTTGGGCTTTCTGGGGTTAAATTTTGCTTTTGAGCACTTGTTGTAAAAGGGTATAGTCCCTTTCAAAAAACTATTTACCAATAATTAAAAAAACATAAAACAAGAACCCTTAAAAATGCAAGTAGAGCACAAAGCAAGATTTGAGAGCTGCACATGAAACTACAAGGTAGTGAGTAGTAGGCAACCAAAGTGAACAACATGATTATGGTCCCTAAAACGATACCATGATGGAGGGAGGAAGGAAAAAGATCTGGAGGGAATCCATGTGCATCAAGGAGTTTCACTCAACCGAGATAGAGTAGCTTAAAGATTCAAACAAGTAAAAACTGAGCCATGAGATCAATGTGCATGAAACAAGGGAAATTGGACTCCAAAATGGAATGCTCATAGTTCAAGGAGAAGATGTACATATAGGGAGTGTTGAATAACTCCCATGCAACTAATGATGCATCCATGATGGAGAAGAGGAGTTACTTTTTGAAAAGGGATTGTGACTCCGATGACACACACTTACACATATGATAGATTCCATGAGGGAATCTATCATAACTAATATAAAACTTGTGATCCATGCTCCCACCTAAGTGATATGACTCACACTGGTGAGGTAGTAATACACCTAGTAAATAAATACAAGGCAAAAAAATACCACCTAAACCAACAATCAAATCCTTCTAACAAGATTCCTCTCCATCCTAGAAGTTTTTGAAACATTTGATAAATAGGAGGGGTTGCATTTTATTGGTCCAATTCATCCAATTTTAGAGGATTAAAGTACATAATTGATAATTTTATTATGGGAGAATATTGTTACTAATTTTCTATAACCGAATCCTTGAAAGGTTTGGTTCACCAAGGTCCATTTATCTAAGTAAGGACCACAATTCATGTTCAATTCAATCTAAGCCTTCACAAAATAATATTAGATAAGGAAGAAAAAATCATATCCATACCATGTTTAGGTGAATGACCAAATAGAAGGTACAAATAGAGAGTTAGAAAATATTCTAACTAAAACTACTTCCATTAAGAAGAAATATTGGGGACAAAAGCTACGAAGCAATGTGGGATTACAATACAACTTGGAAGTCTACCTAAAATTTCTCTATATAAGAGTTGGTATATGGAAAATCCCAAGTTTTCTAAATGAATTTTAATTGTAAACCTTGAGGACAATAGAAAAGGCATGAATTAATTTGAAAAAGGAATAAAATGATAGAATCCCACAATTGAATGGACTAAAAGAAGAAATAAACATAGAGGCATTGCATTGCACATAATTGATCCATATTAGTGTAAGTTATGACATGACCAACATATTCAAGAAAGGAAGTTCCAAGCTATGGATTGGACCTTATTGTTTTATCCAGGTATAAGGATTTATAAGGAAAGTTGTGCAATTACTAGTTGGGACCTTATGAAATAGAGGAGATATTTGATAATGGGTCTATTCATTTTTTTCCCATTGATGGAGATCGAAGAAATTTCTAGTGAATGATCATAGGATATGCTTGTACAAGAAGCCAACAACAAAATTAGAGTTCATAGCCATATTTTATCACATATATATTTCTATTATACGAGGGAGGTTATCTCCTCTATTGAAAAAAATATTTGAGTTTGATTTAAAACCAAATAAAAGAAAGGTATAAAATCCTAAAATGGTAGCCACTTTCCTAGAAAAAGAAAGAGAAAATTGGTATAATTTGAATACTAGAAATGGCGGCTGGTCCATAAGGGGGTTGAAAATAATAGTGGCAACTCCTCTTTCAAACAAGTGTATATATATATATATATATATATATATATATATATATATATATATATATATATATATATATATATATATATGACTAAATTTGTTTTTACAAAAATAATATTAAAGAGGATAGATAAATGGTTAAGAATAGGTGCATGAAGGAACATATAAAAATAATATGGATTCAAGTATCGACTCTATTGTTTTAGTCTTACCTAGTTAGAAGTTTCTTTTACTATGCTTAATCCAATTTAATAACAAATTCTTAAGAAGGAAACAATAGAAGAGCCCATTCTTTCCTCCAATAGGAATCTAGGTATATATAAATCAATAAAGGGAACAAATGCACCAAGACAAAAACCAAAGTATACTAAGAATGAAGAAATAAAATCTCAGGTCATGGAAAAAATAAGAGAGGAAACTTCAATAAAACTTCCTTGGCCATTTGAAGATTAAAAAAACCCTATCTCTCTTGAACAACCAATATAAATATGAAAACTTGGATATACGTATCGACATGCTAAAATTGAAGCTTTGATCAATAAAAAATAATGAAAAGTGGAGTGCAAGAGAACCTATGAAAACTTGAGTGCGAGGAAGATGAAAATACCATAAATTGTCTCATTTAAAGACAAATAAAATCATTCATTTCATCTAAACAAATTAGTTTTGAAGTGGATGTGAATGTTGTTTAATATATTTTAAACTCTTTCAAGGTAGAATGTAGAGTGTATGTTTGATTTATTTTTAAGACTCAATGTGATCTAGATTTCTCCCTAGATTCTAACATTTTTGAGAAACATGTGTTAAAATTCTACAAAACAGTCAAACCGAGTCATTCAAATAATTTGTATGAGGTGTTAAGGAAAGGGTCAAATAAAAATTTCAAATTCAGATTATCAGAAAACATTTTGGGTGGACTCTAGATTGTTCTAGCTCAAAAATAGATCATATGAGACAATTATGGAGTAACACTAGAGAATTTTAGACCCTAAATTTGTATGGGAAGTTAGCTTTGGAATATTCTAGGTGACTCCCCAATATCACATAGTGGTTCCAGAAAAAAGTGGAATGGTGGGAAATGGCTTTGGAATAAGAGGAATGCAAGGACACTAATCCAAAATAGGAAAGCCATTACAAAATCTCTAAAATTGACAAGAAGTCATGAAAAATATCTAAATAAAGAAAAAAACAAGGTGTAAGACCAAAAAAATAGGAATATTATTCAGCAAGACCAAATTATAGAATTGGTTGATCACATGGAATAATAAAAGCACATAGGTAATAAAGGCTCATAGTTCCTCAACTCTAGGAATGAACATGTGGCACGAGAGATCCCCAAGAATGAACACGTGACATTGAGTATTTGAAATGGAAGGTAGTTGCAAAAATTCAATAGGAAGAATAAACACATTGAATCATTCTATGTAAACATGACGATATCCTATATTTATCTCCTAATAATTGGGATGAATTGTAGTGGCATTTATTTTGGAAGTTTTGAATAAATATCTCACCCATGTGTTTTCCCTCATAATTGGGGTAAGTAAGTAGAGTTAGAACATGAATATTTTCTTCTAATATATCCCATGATCATCTCTATATGAGTGGGATAGAAAAATTGAAGTTTTTTTACTTATGGAATAAATGCATCCCAAGAAAAATCCACATTCTTGGTGGATTGACTGAATGGAATAGGAAAATTTCCTTATAAGTAATTGTAAACACTATGCGGGTGTGTGTGTTGATTTTATTAAGTTAATAGTTTGAATAGGTAAATATTGTTAAACAATTTTCTAAGTACTTTTTCAACATATATGTGATTTCATTTTAACCTAATATAAGGGAAAGAAAGTTCCCATTCACCCAAGGAGGAAATACATTTTATAGTTATTTCCTAGATTGTATTGTTTATTCTATTATAGTTTATTTCATGTTAACTTAATTAGTTTACTCTATTTGTTGCATGATTATATTTTACTATTCAAGTGAGTATTATTTTCTAATGTTATGTTTACATATTTACATGTTGTATTTCTTTATGGAAAGTAAAATTGGATAGTTTAGTAGTAAGTTTTCTAATCATTTGAATTTCAATTTCATAGAAGAATTGTTAGGAAAAAAACCATTTTAAACAACCATGGATACCACCCCAATTTTACAAATGATATAATTAAAGTGAGGAATTATGACACCTTGTCACTTATATATCAACACCGAGTTTGAGTGTAGTGATTATGTTAAAATGTTGCTAGGTGTGGTAATGCCATGTTCAATGTTTCCATAATCAAGTCACCTTTTTCAATTTCAATATCATATTAATATTATTTTTAGGTAATATTATATTTATATTCACTATTTAACTGAAATTCTTTTGTTACATGAAATTATATCTTAAAATAAGAAAGGTCTTAAAAACGCCTATGTACTATTAGGACGATATGATTCTCCTTAAATACAACTAGGGAATATCATCCAATGCTTAAGTGGAAAGAAAACTTATTAATACATACATAATGAAGTCCACATAATGACATAGAATACATCGAGGGGGTCCCATATTTTTCCCCACTCCCTAATAAAAATCACCTTATTATGAAGAGGGTTGTGGTGTGCAATTGGAGAAACATGTAGCCCCTCATATATGTTGTTTATCATCACAAACACATATGCATATCTTATGCAAAGATAGTAAAGTCTCCTATATATATTTTTGTCCCTAAGTTTCTCTTATGATAATGATTTTATTGAAATATTTATAGAATTTAATGGAATTATAGTTTTTATTGAGTGTTCAATTGGTACTCTTGACTTTGATATAATTAGTATTTTCCATAATGAAATTTCCATTTCACAAGCATCAATTTATTTCTTGTAGTTTGAATTTGTTGAGTTGTTGAGCTTAATCACTTCATTGGCATGCTTTTGTAGACTTGCTGGATACACGAGCGACATCGGTTGACGAACTCGCAGACGGTCACCCATGGACCGGTATCGGTTAGGAAAGGAGGAACCGGCATCGGTTAGGGCTAACCAACATCGGTTAAGGCTAACGGCATCAGTTTCTTGTGCGTGACTATTATAATTAAGTTGTGGGAATTAGATCTATCTTTAGTTGTAAAGTGAATCTAATGGTTGTAGTTGCATAGCTAAAGTTCCCTAAGATTGTAGATGCATATATAAACATAAAGCTAGGGTTTAGAAAGGAGAATTCAATTGAGAATAGAGAGAAATGTCCTTTTGAGAGAAAAAGAGAAATTGATATAGATGAAAGTATAGGACATCTAAGAAGGTGTGGAAGATTGCAAATATTCATTGTATTTCCTCTGTGATGATAAATTGACCATTTTTGGTGGACGTAGCCCACATTGGGTGAACCAAATTAAATCTGTGTATTTTTTCTTCTTGTTTATTTCTTTATTGATTACTTTTATGCTTAGATCCGATTAATATATCTGTTTAACCGATGTGGTAACCATAACAATAGGTATCAAAGTATCTTTATTTAAGGGTTGTGTGTGTTGATAGATTTACTCATAGAGGGATTTCTGATTGAGTGGGGGAAAAACAATGGGAGAAGAAGACAAATTCAGAGTAGATAAATTTGATGGTTGTGACTATCTATTATTGAAGATGCAGGTGGAGGATTATCTGTACAAGAAATATTTATACTTACCATTGGATGAGAAGGCAAGACCTACAAAGATGATTGATGAAGAATTGAAAAGTTTTGATAGAAAGGCTCTAGGATCTATAAGATTGATCCTACTAGAATTTTTGGCTTTGAATATTACCGAAGCAAGATCTACAGTAGAGTTGATGAAATCTTTAGCAAATCTATATGAAAAACCTAGTGCTTCAAATAAAGTTTATTTGATGAAAAAATTGTTTAATTTAAAGATGAAAGATGGTGGATCTCGCATCAAGTCATTTAAATGATTTTTACGGTCTATTGTAAATCAATTAAAATCAGTTAGTATTCCATTTGAGGATGAAGTGAAATAAATCTTATTATTATGCTCTTTTCTAGATAGTTGGGATAACTTGGTAATGGTTGTTAGTAATACAACGTTTGCTACTAATGTTTTAAAGTTTGATGATGTGGTTAGTATAATCTTGAATGAAGAAATATGTAGGAAAAGTATAAGAGAATCATCATCTAGGAATTATTTGAATGTAGAAATAAGGGGAAGGAAGAAGGAGAGATCCAAGAGCAAGAATAATGGGAAATCAAAGTCTAAGAATGGAAGATCTAAATCTAGAGGTAGAGGTATAATTTGCTGGAATTGTGGAAAGAAAGGTCATGCAAAAAAGGATTGTTGGTTTAAGGAAAACAAAGAGAATGTACCAGAGAAAGGTAAAGAGGAAAATGTTGCTGCAAAAGAGGTAATGTAAGATGCCCTAATTCTCTCCTTGGATAATAAAATTGAGTCATGGGTTTTAGATTCAGGAGCTTCTTTCCATGTAACCCCTAATAAGGGTTATTTTAGAAATTATGTCCAAGGTAATTTTGGGCATGTTTATTTAGGAGATGATGAACCATGCAATATTATTGGTAGAGGTGAAGTTCATCTTAAATTACATAATGGAAATACATGGATATTGAAAGATGTGAGGCATGTTCCAAGCCTTAAAAGAAATCTAATTTTTGTAGGAAAATTGTGTGAAATTGGTTACATGGTTACACTCATAGCCAAATCTTGGAAAGTTACCAAGGGATCTCTTTTTTGTAGCAAGAGGCAAGAAGGTAGGATCATTGTATTTTTTACCTATATTACTGATTCCTTTTCTGTTTTATCTACTTCAGATTTAGATACAAGCATGTGGCACAATCGGTTAGGCCATATGAGTGAAAAGGGAATGCAAATCTTAAAGGCAAAGGGTAAGTTATCATATCTGAAATGTGTAGATCTTGATTTCTGTGAGCATTGTATTTTTGGAAAGCAGAAGAGAGTGAGATTTCTCAAAGTTAGGGAAACAAAGAAGAATCATAAATTGGAGCTTGTACACTCAGATGTGTGGGGACCATCCTAGGTAGCTTCTCACGGAGGTTCCCAATACTATGTTACTTTCATTGGTGATGCCACAAGAAAGGTATGTGTTTATTGTATAAATTGTAAATCTTATGTTTTTGAAACTTTTAAAATATGGAAATCGCTTGTGGAAAATGAATCAAATTCAAAGTAAAGTGCCTTATATTTGACAATGGTGGTGAGTATTGCAGCAAGGATTTCAATGATTATTGTTCAGTAAATGGAATATGTAGAGAAATGATGGTTTGTAGAATACCACAAGAGAATGTGTTATAGAGAGAATGAACATGAAAATCATGGAACATGCTAGAAGCATGAGGATACATGTTAGATTTCCCTTACAGTTTTGGGTGAAAGTAGTAGACATGACAATTTATTTGATTAACCATGGACCTTCAAGTGCACTGAATGGTGGAATACCAGAAGAAGCTTGGACTAGAAAAGAGGTAGATCTTTCTTTTCTTAGAGTATTTGGATTAGAATATTTTGTGCATATTGATAAGGAAAATAGAAAGAAATTGGATGCTAAATCCAAAAGATGTACTTTCATTGGTTATGGATCTGGTGATTTGATTCCAATTTTTGGATTTAGAAGGTTCTAAGATAATTAGGAGTCGTGACATTTATTGGAATGAAAAGAGAATGTATAGGGATCAATTTTTGGTACCCAAAGGTGAACCAATGGAGAATTTTGTGGATGAAAATGAAGTCTCGGATTCAAAATTAACACCTACAGGTTTACACAATAACTGATATCAATTTACCCTTGACCGACATTGGTCCCATGTACTAGCGTCGGTTATAAAGAGATAGACCGGTGTTGGCTAGATGAAATGACATTGGTAGAAGGTGACCAAAGTCGGTCATTTCCAAAAGTAGATACAAATCTACATGATGAGATGATTGAGCCTCCAATAGCCCAAATCTTAGTGAGAAGGTCACAAAGGGTAATTAGACTTTCAGAAATATTTTCACCTTCCTTGTCTTATTTATTATTGACTGATAGTGGTGAACTAGAAAGCTTTGAAGAAAAATAGGATAAAGCCCATAAGTAGTGGGAGCATGACATGAATGAGGAGATGGACTCCTTAGAGAAGAACCAAACATGGAATTTGGTTAAGTTTCAGTAGGTAAAAGAGCATTGTAGAACAAGTGGGTTTATAGGATCAAGGAAGAAGAGGGTGGACAGAAGAGATACAAGGAAAGGCTTGTAGTAAAGGGATTTACACAGAAAGAAGGTATTGAATTTGGTGAAATATTTTCTCTATTGTTAAGATGAATTCTATTTGTATTGTATTGAGTTTAGTTATAGTAGAGGATTTGTATTTAGAGAAACTTGATGTCAAGATGACATTTCTTCATGGTGATTTAGAGGAAGAGATTTATATGAATCAACCACTTGGGTATGAAGTCAAGGGTAAGGAGAAACTTGTGTGCAGATTGAAAAAGAGCCTATATGGGCTCAAGAAAGCTCAAGGCAATGGTATATGAGGTTTGATAGTTTCATGCATGAGCATGGTTATTTGAGATGTGAATATGACCATTGTGTTTATTTCAAGATGCTTGGAAATGGGAGCTATATTATTTTGTTATTGTATGTGGATGGTATGCTTATTGGATGATATGCTTATTGTAGGATGTAGTATGCAAGACATTGGTAAGCTTAAAGAAAAGATAGCTAACACATTTGCAATGGAGGATAAGGGAGATACAAAGAAAATCCTTGACATGCAAATTCATAGAGATAGGAAGAAAAAGAAGTTGTATTTGTCTCAAGAGAATTATATCAATAAGGTGTTGGAAAGGTTTAATTTGTAAAATTCAAAACCTATAAGTACACATATGGCTGGACACTTCAAATTGAGAAAATATTAGTTTCCTACATCACACAAGGAGGTTGAGTACATGGCATGAGTTTCGTATGCTTTAGTAGTTGGGAGCTTGATGTATGTTATGGTTTGTACTAGACTAGACATTGCACATGCAGTGGGAGTTGTGAGTAGATTTATGGCTAATCCAGGTAAAGAGCATTGGAAAGCAGTCCAATGGATTCTCATGTATTTGAGAGAGGACATCGACATACGGTTATGCTATGGAGGGTCAGATACTTCTTTACATGGCTATGTGGATTCAGACATGGCTGGTGATTTGGATGGTAAGAGGAACACCATTGGATATGTTTTCATAGTAGGTGGCATGACAATTAGCTAGATTTCTAGATTATAGAAGGTTGTGGCCATGTCTACTATAGAGGTTGAGTATGTTGTAGCTACAGAAGCTAGTAAGGAGATGATATGGATGAGCAAGGTTCATGGAAGAGTTGGGAAAAGAGAAAGAGGATTACATATTATACAGTGATAGTCAAAGTGCAATTCATCTAGAAAAGAACTCAACATTTCATTCTAGAACAAAACACATTTAGTTGAGATATCACTTCATATGGTAGGTATTGGAGGATGGGTAGCTAAAGTTGGAGAAAATTCATACAAAGGAGAACCCTATGGATATGCTAACGAAGTTGTTAGAAAAGGAGAAGTTGGAGCTACACTCCACTTCTGTTGGTCTTCGAGTTTGAGACTTGAAGAGGGAGAAACATGCTAAAGGATTGATCAGAGGATGGAGGTCTGTACGATATAGTGCAATAATTTATCTCCAAGTAGGAGATTGTTGAGTTGTGGAGCTTAATTGCTTCATTGGCATGCTTTTGTAGACTTTCGGAATACACATGAATCGATGTCGGTTGGTTGTGAACCATCGATGGTCACCCATGGAATGATATTAGTCAGAAAGGAGGAACCAACATCGGTTAGGGATAATCGACATCGGTTAACCAACATTAGTTAAGGCTAACCGACATCAGTTACCTGTGCGTGACTATTATAATTAAGTTGTGGGAATTAGATCTATATTTAGTTGTAAAGTGAATCTAATGGTTGTAATTGAATAGCTAAAGTGCCCTAAGATTATAGATACATAAAGCTAGGGTTTAGAAAGGAGAATTCAATTGAGAATAGAGAGAAGTTTCCTTTTGAGAGAAAAAGAAAAATTTGTAGAGAAGAAAGTACATGACATCCAAGAAGGTGTGGAAGATTGCAAATATTCATTGTATTTCCTTTGTGATAATAAATTGGCTATTTCTTGGTGGACGTAGCCCACACTGGGTGAACCACATTAAATCTTGTGTATTGTTTCTTCTTGTTTATTTCCGTATTGATTGATTTTATGCTTAGATCTGATTAATATATCTATACAACCGGTGTGCTAACCCCAACAAAATTATTAATCCTAAATTTGAAGAGTTATGAATCTTAGAAATAAGTGTTTGTTACAATGTAAACTTTAATGAGATTTATGTAGATGACTTTATAAGATCACAATAACAATAATTAATATAAAAAAACTTCTAAGGTCTCTGCTGAAAACATACAAAAACAACAAGAGAGCATACTCTAGGTAACTACTAAGATTACCGTACATATTAGACCCACATTTATTGTATGTGACATGCAATAAGGAGTATTATATATGTATCATATATGTTTCTAGACACCATAAATATTTGATCATTTTTTTTCTAGATTCTTTATTCTTAACACATTAAATCTACCAAAAATAAAGAATGGTACTGATGATTTTCTTGAAGAGTATTTCAAACTTGAACAAGTTACTAAGTTATAAATGACGAAATAGAAAATAAAGAAAAATATTTAAATCATCGATTTAAAAATATAAATTTAATGCTAAACTCTAATTATAGAGTAATCGAATGTACACTATGTTGTATAATTGCTAGATACATTATAAACAAGCAATAAACTAATAATATATGAAACCTTAAGTGTAAGATGAGAGAGAAAAGGAATTAGTTGATTCACACTTTCCGTGTAACCGATCTAGACTAGAAAATTGATGAACAAGAAGGTAATAGTGTCTTTGATGCTCATTAAAGTTTAATTGTCGGATGAGGCCAAACTAGGGCATCGGGTGGGTCAAGGGCACTATAGTTTCTCTTGGTGCTCGTGTAGACTCGTGAAAGTGGTGAGAATATGATTACACGAGGGTGTCGCAAGACTATCACTAATATTCATTGTTTGACTTTTTGTATGTTGCAATATGATCGCCTAAGTACCTATAATTTGCAAGAAAAATATTCAAATTTAAAACCCACAATACCACATCAAATCCAAAAAAGGAAGATGAAATATGGGGAGTCAAACAGACCTTGATGGTAACTCGACTAAGTGAACTTACAACCGAGCACTGCACTACATCTCAAAATCCATGTAGTTCTTATGAGTGTGTGAAATAATTGTTCCCTAGGATACCCTTATGCAAGTGCACTTAATAATGAGTTCTAGCTAGATGTAATAATGTAGATAGATGTGTGGATGTAATAAAGAAACTTCCCCTTCCTATGCGAGTGTATGAAAAAATATAGCCTATTGTCCCTTGAATGGATGCTAGATGGATGCCTTTGGATGCAAGCTTAGGTGATGATAATATATGCTTAGAGCTTGGTCCTTTATTTTGGTCACATATCTTTGTATTTATATGATTCCCTTGTTTGAATTTCATAATTGACAACTAGAGGCTGACCCATGAGAAAATAAGATGCCGAAAAGATAAAAAAGGCCCACAAAGAGCGAGTATGGTGGAAAGAGGTCAGGGGAACCCAGAGGGGATGAGGGTGCCTAGGCGTTGGCATCTTGATAGGGAGATAATGTCTAAATCCATTAAAGATAAGAAAGTGAAGTAGTGACTAGGTTTTAGGGTGTGCAAGACCAAATATAAAATAAGAAACATAGACAAAAGGCCAAATATAGTTGTCAATTACTAGTTTTCTCGCTTATGAATCATATGAATGCTAGTATGTGTTTAGGACCTAAAAATGTACCCAAGTGCGTGATTTTATGTCTACATTTTCCCCCACTCTATGTTATCGAGTCTTGATAACATAAAATAGTTATAAGATGAGTACCTTTTGTTCTATAGAGTGTGATGATAGTGTGTCGAAGAGACAAGTGAAAACATGAAGTGATAAAAATGAAGCATGGAAGATAAGAAAGAGGAAGTGACCTTAGGTGTGAAGCGTATTGTGTTGTACCATGTTGTACCTATTTTTGTGATGTAGGGCTTCTTCTTGTTGCATATTAAGGATGGACCTGCAAAATAAGAGTGAAAGAGTAATCAAAGTCATATATTATGAAAACTCTATAAAAGTATGTAAATGTGTGTAAAAGTAGTAAAAGGGAAGTGATTTAATAAAATCTAAATAATTTTATTAAAATATGAAAGCAATGACTGCTATAAATGACATATAATGAAATATAAATGTTAGGTAATTTATTTGATTTTAATTATGAAAGGAAATAAGAGAGATAATACACTTACCTTGATTTAACTTGTCTTGAAATGTGCAGAAGCTGAAGAATGTGATGAAATAGAAATATAGACCATCACAACGAACTTTAGAAAAATGAAAAGAAGGTGGAAATGCTTGGAAACAAGTGTCTAGGAAAGTACAAGGGTGCTGTAGGTGCCCAAGACCTCTGTGGGGCACTTTGAAGTCTACAAAAAGATTGGAACCTAGTTCGATATTGTCTCTGGGTTTCACACTTATTCAATTTTGGTCTCCTATATGTCACAATTAGATTCTTGAGCTACTTGTAAACATGCACAAAAATATTCTCTTACAAAACCCTAAAAAGACATCAAATCCTAAAAATAAAGATGCAAAATGAGGGGTTAGACTATCCTCAACTATGAAGTAGTGAACTTACAAATGAGCGATGCACTACATCTTAGACCCAATGCAGTTCTATGTGCTTGTGTATGAAACAATGCTCCTAGGTCACCCTCGTGCCGGTGGACGCCAAAGTATCAAGTGGTAGCTAGATAAAATGCAAATGTGTGGATGGAATAGAATGAACTCCCCTTCCTATGTAGTGTGTATGCATAATAATGATCCCAAGATGTAGTCCCTTTGATATGTAGATAGATAGCCCTTGATAGAAATTGCCCACCCTTATTATGGTATGTATGTTATGTTTATATAGGGATCTCTTACTTGAATTTTGACACTAATGACCCAACATGCTGACTAGTACCTTGGGATATGAGTAGAAAACTGAAAAGACCAACCTCAAGTGTTAAAAATAAGATCAAACATAAAGAGGACATGGGTGCCCAAGATGGACAGGAGTTCCTGGGTGCTAGTGTCCAATCCTTGGTGCTAGTGTCTAGAGACAAATGATGAAAAATGAGTGGAGACTGACTGACATGGATCCTTGTGATATGACCAGAATTGGGTGTATGAGTTACAAGTGTGAAAGATAAAACAATAGAAACAAGCAAGATAAATAAATAGGCTAGATAGTGGGCCATCATTGAATAATTTTTTCACGCAAGATCCATATGTATAAAAAAATACTTGGTGGTATGGTAAATATTTGTAAGTGCGTGATTTTTTGTCTAAATTTCCCCCTCCTTTAAGCTTTTTGAATGAAATTAAATTAGTGTAAAGGAAGTAAGGAACATACTGAAAGAATTCTTGAGAAACCCATATTGCAAAAGTACGCACAGAATAAGAACATATAGCATGGAAAACCATATATCCATGTGTCAATCCATGTGCACAATAACAAGACGTGGGAATTTTATGAGGAGCACTAAGCAAGATTGATGATTTGGATATCAAGTGATTGGAGATTTCAATTTTGTCACTGATGGAGATGTGTTGGGGTAAGGAGTGATCGGTTAAACATAATTTCATGTGTGTGGAAAACTAAGGATTTGGGCATCTTGCTACTAGAGGAAGAGTGTAGGGAGAGAGGTCTAGTTTTACTCTCCAAATTTAACTACATCCTCAAAAGGTTTAGCCACTCATAGACCAGAATTTATTCATTTGGATCCATTTTAATTTATTTTGATCAAATGTGAATATCCCATATAGGAGCAAGTATAGGAAAGGAAAACTGTCTCATTGCCCTCACTCCAAGGGTGTCGCCATAATGTGTATGAGATGACTTCCATGCTAGGTCATCTGGAAGTAGTAGAAAATGAGAATAACTTCACATGTTAGGTCATATTGGAGGATAAATATGATGTGTTATGTAAATTATTTGATGTGATTCGAATAATTAAAGATTTGCATTTCGAGATTTGAATGTATGTGATTGATTTGATAGATTACTCATGGAGATATTTTACACTTGTTTCCCCCATATTAGGTCATTAGGGGGAATTGCTAGAAAGTGGTGTGAAATATCACGTAATGTATGAGCATATTTTGATAATGAGAGAGTTAGAGATGTAAAATGATCGTAACAGTGTGAGGGGGATTATAGGATGCCCCGATTATATGCCCCTTTTAGAGCAAGGGGGAGTGATGATGAGAAATAAAACTGAGTAAAAGTAATTATATAATCATGTAATAGTGAATGCACGATAGGTATTGTAAAAGTATGTGCATATCGAGTTAAAATGATGTCAAGGAGGAATATAGTGTTTATAGAATGCGTATTATACGATAGTAGGCATAATTTTAAAGAGAATGATGCAAATGAGATAGGAATCGAAGTAGGGATGCTCTAGATATGATAGAAACCATGCAAGGTTAATTAGTTCACACGGGGTAGGTGTAAATAATGATGATAACATGGTACATAACCCGAAAGTTACTATAAATAGTAATATGAAAAAGTGAATAGGCAACTCATTTGATTATTGTGTGAGTGTGATTTGGAGCTCTAGGTGTGTGAAGATGCCTCAAGTGAGAGCATTGTGATTGATTCATTTTGAGATGGTGGTGGTAGTTGTGGTGTCATGTATGATAGCTGAGCTAGTAAGTGTGATTTTTTCAAAAATTGTGTTGAAATTAGTTGTTTTTGGTGAAATTTGGAAAAAAATTGTTTTTGATTTTCTAGGCATTTCAGACTTGGGCAAGAGTGGTGAAGGTACTAACAACCTTCGGGAATCTAGTGCTAAGGCATGGGTGTTGGTGACTTGCTCCTAGGAACTCACGTCCAACTCTTGGGTATTGTGACCCAGAAGGGTAGTTCTTAGCCTAGAGTGTGAGAAATGTTAAAATTGATGTTTGTTGATGTTATAGGTAGGTGTATTTGCATATATATGAGATGCTAATGTTTTGTTTGTTTTCGTTTTGTGGTGTGTAGAGGGATATTCATTCGTGAGAGTTCTGTGGTGGCCACCATTTGAGCACATTATTAGGATTGGGGTTTTCAGATGATGAGTGGGACATTCTAGACCATGCCAACTTCGCATCACACAACAAGGATTGAGGATGTGCCCCATAATATGCCTATGATCACAACTTTTTATGAGAGATGGTGTGCTAATACTTACACATTTTGGTTTCCTACGGGTGAGATGACTGTGACTTTGAAGGATGTATATCACATATTACGATTTCCTATTGTTGGTGAGAGGGTTCATGTGATGGCTATAGATGATGCTTAGAGATAGATGAGGGCCGCTAGGTGGTACTTTATGGGGACCCGAGTTCATACTAAGGTCCACATTAGCTTAGATGTTAAACCAAGGTTAGTGGTTCTACGATTGTGGAAGTTTATGGCATTTGAGATTACTTCATCGGTCTGATTGAGGGTGGTGGTATAGGCATCTTGTATAAGATGTATGACATTTTCCATTGGATAGAGGAGGATGGGATGAGTTATGCATAGGCACGATGTGTATTAGACCACTTGTACAAAGATCTATAAAAATTTACGTAGGAGGAACACGGGGTGGGATTGAAGCTACCAAAATATGAAATGTATGGGCCTACAAGCATATTGTGATATTGAGGCCAATTTGTAGACCACACATAGAGTGGGTGAGGTGAGATATATATTTTTGGAGATGGGTAGGTGTTTGTAGTAGGAAGATGGATACAGATACCTATAGAGAGATGATAGATTGCATGGGGCTAGAGGCCATGATAAGGAGGCCATACTAAGACTACGGAGGGTGTCCAAAGGATGGAATAGAGATACAATGTATTTGACAAACTATGTGGCTATAAGATTGGTTTACAAAGGTGACTGATCTATTTTAGGAGGAGCATGTTTCATGATGGTTTGGTATGGTAAGGACATGCCCCTAGAGCCATATATATGGGTGAGGGACATTAGGGCACCGAGGAGGGCTGAATCTAGACTAGGGCCTAGAGGAGTGTAGCTAGTACTTCCTAGTTTAGACAAGGCATATGTGGTGATAGAGCCGATATATAAGGATGATGCAAGGTGTATGAAGGCCTACCATGCATGGTGGGTGTTACATTGGTGGGTATTTTTGTTTCTAGTATTTTTGGATGCGGCGAGAACACTACTTTGGGGAGGAATAGAGGAGCAAGGACATGTCCACAATAGTGTGGCAGCAATGATAACAAAGCGTAAGTATTTGTTAGAGTGATACTTATGATTTTCTATTTGGTTGATTGATTATCGTTGTTGTCTAATGTGTTGATTTATGGATGTAATTTATGTGTATTGGTCACTTATTATGGACACATATATCCACACATTGACACAGAATGTGCCCACCAATGTACTCATAGGTGGTGGTATGCTAGAGTGGGTGGATGCCATTGTGGGTGAGCATGCTCATTTATTTGATCTAGTGCCGCTTAGCGGTGGTGGTGACATGTACCATGTTACTAAACGAGAAGGATGAGGCGTGAGAGGATACACAACAAGCTAGAGAGGTTATAAGTGGAGGTCCCCTAACACGGGGATGTATTTGTGAGGTTCGTGGAGCTACAAGGTAGGTTTTCTGAGAGCGATTGATTGTGGTTACATTATTGCGTTGATAGGTAGAGAGATATAGGGGCCACAATCAATGGTGGAAGCGAGTAGTGAAGCATCTAGTTCTAGAGCTCTTGCAGTTGTAGATAGTGACAGTGATGACGAGATATGATATATAGTGATGTAGCGATGTATGGGGTTGCCCCTAGTATTGACATTTTGTAACTATTATGGGAGTAATATATATATATATATATATATATATATATATATATATATATATATATATATATATATTTTGATATGCGATGTAATGATGTGTTGATTTTTTTTTTTTATATTTGATGTGTGATGTTGTGAGCATTGTTCGTATTTGTTGAATTGATTTGCAATGCATGGTTGTTAATGTTGACTAATGAATAATGATGATTAATGTGATTATAGATAGATAAATGATGAGATAGTGTGTTATATGTGCGCCTATATAGTTGTGATGAATGGTAAAGTATGTATAAAATGAATGATATAAAAGAGTATGTGAATGAGATGATTGTAAAAGTGTACTTAAGTGCATGTGAATATGATGAAGAGGGGGGAAGGAGAATAGTGATGCCCCCTAGTGTGTAGATGATAAGGTTCATTTATATAAGACCCCTTAGTAGTCAATAATGAACCATAAAGCAAGAGTGCATCATCGAGAAGTAATATGATAGTGTATGCTAGATGAATATATCGATATAACATGTGGTACGAGAGATATGGTGAGGTTTTGGTGTAAAACATTCCTTAAAAGTCATGTAAGAACCATAAGAACATGAGTGCATCATCGAGGGTAAGGTGATAAAATCACCTACCAAAGACCAAGTGGGTGTGGAGCGATAAAAACATGTGAAATGTAGGCAGCATGAGCATATGAACCAAACTGAATGCTTAGTGAAATGGTGCCAACGATGGGATATGAAAGCGGTGGGAAGTGCGAGATGCTCGATGGCTTAGAAACCAATGTGTCTGTGGTAGCATTGTGTAGTGGATGAGATGGTGTAGCAATGGATAAATGATATGGAGAGTGGGTATGAACAACAACCTATGGTGGTGGAAAAATAATGACCTTATAACTAGATGAAGGAGATAAGTCACTAGAGTAACAACATGCTTATGTGGAATTAGAGACATAGACCACTCATGAGAGTGAGAGCCAAAGGAAATGACACCCTTATCTTCTAATTGTTGTAATCTATCATGAAGGCGCAATAGTCATTGTCATGATGGCCATTGATATGATGATAGTTGCGCAATAAGTTGGATCACCTTGACATTGTAAGCAATAACATGAATGTTGTTGATTATAAGGTAAGTGAATCAAACTCTTTTCAAACAAGGAACACAATACATCATGAGGTATAACATGATGAGAAAACTGTAATGGCTCCCATGAAGGAGATGCAAAATTCTGAGGTGGAGCCTGATGTGGTGGAGGATATGAAGATGCTTATGCAATGGAGAAGACTAAACTTTCTTGTGAGGTGGAGGAGATGGAGCTGTGGATGACACTCAACCAATGGAAGTGGAGATAAAATAGATGATCAAGAAGTAGCAATGATAGGAGGAGGATATATAACATGTGCAACAATGAGATATTGTTCTAGATCAATGACCTTATAGCATAAGAGTGTGAATGATTCACATGTTTCATATTGCAAGCACTCTTTTAAAGTAGGAATTAGGCCACCAAAAGATGAATTGTTTTTCTAAGTCAATGGGATGAAAGACTAATTGATGCATGCAAGAATTGAAGTGCAAAATGTAATCATTGATAGGTTCTATTTTTATTTGATGCAAGACAAGTAAATAGTCATGGGTGACACTAGGGCCATTGTTAAGTATGAAGCTTACGAAGAAATACCTCTTCCATCTATAGTAGGTACTAATAGATCGTAAAGGTACATATGTGTATCATTGGAGAGCATCATCAAGTTAGACTATGGCGAAAGTATTTTAGAAATAATCTATGATTGGAGTATGAAGCCATAAGTAGATGATAATGTTTGAGATGCAAATATGGATTTCTAGTACCATCAAAGCATGAAAATGTAGGCATAATGAAATCCTTAGGGAATGCTGAATTATGAATATTTTTCAGAATAATATTTCAATGTAAATAATTGTTATCAATGGAAGCATAATAGGCCTTTATTTCAAGAGTGAGAGATTGGACCTAAGATTGTAATTGACCAACAACATGCATGAGCGATAAGATATCCTATGATGGAATAATAGGAGATGTAGATGGTGTATTGAGCAGTTGTATCTTTCCATTATGAGTGATCATAGGAATATCAAAAGAAGAAGTGGAGGATGCCAACGCTATAGGCACCATAGGTGCAGGTGCGGAAGAGGTAATGGGTGGTGAAGAGCATGGAATATTGATAACATCATTAGGAATATCATTGGAAGAATTGTTAGGAGATGAAGTAATGGACAAAGATGATTCAACATGCATGTTACTAGACAAAATCTCATAAGGAGATGAAAGTAAAGTGGGGATTCACATTTAGTAGTATGCAAAGAGGTGGAATCATTACTATCATGTGCCTCATCAATATCAGACAAAGATTCATAGGAAAGGATTTCATCAAGCGTATCATCAATGTATAATGAAGAAGAACTAGTATGAGATGTAACCTTAGAATCACTTGAAACATTTTTCAGAAATGCAAGGAGTATGAGATGAAGTTATAAAATTATCTTGACTAGTATTAGAAGCAATATCATGCACATGTATATTATCATTATGTGTTGTATTTGTACTACCGCTATCAAGGTTAAACAGATAATCAATAATATCCTCATCTAGAGTTGCAAAGAAATAGAAGAAGGTGGAGGAGGCCTATTGCTTTGATAGGAGAGATAAGACGACAACCAAACACTTACTAGATTTGAAACAATACTACCAGTGGTAGAATGATCAATTCTAGTAGGTATATTGCATTCATTGGTCAAAATATGTCTTTGAATCTCATCCAGAAGAGTAAGATTGTGATAGAGAGCACAAATTTCAGTGATAGATGCTTCATCATATATAGGGTTTATACTCTCATGAGGCATAACTTGGGTAGGAGGAGAAGAGATACTCTTAGCCATTAGGGTTTTAGTGGATCCTAGGGAAATGAGTTCTAATCTACGGGTTCACCAAAATGATTTAATAAAATATGAATAATTTTATTAAAATATGAAAGCAATGATTGCTATAAATGAAATATAAATGAGAGCCAATCTCTTTGATCTTAATTATGAAAGGAAATAAAAGAGATAAGATAATTACCTTTATTTATATTGTCTCAAAGTGTACCCTTTGAATAATATGATGAAAATGAAATACAAACCATTGCAATGAACCTCAAAAAAATTAAGAGAAGGTGGAAATTCCTGGACATTGGGGCTTGCAGGCACCCAAGACCTCTATGGGGGTGTTAGAGTCTGCGAGAAAAGGTCGAACTGGTTTTGATACTATCACTAGGGTTTCAAACTTGTTTTCCTATGGTCACTCTGTATGTCACACTTAGATTGATGAGGTGCCTATAAACCTACATAAAAAATTTCTCCTGAAAAATCCTTAAAAATAAATTAAATCCTAAAAAAGAAAGATGCAAATTTGAGGGTCAAACCGTGCTCAATCAATTAGTGAAATTACGATTGAGCATTTCACTACATCTCAAACCCAACATAGTTTTATGTGATTATGTCTAAAATAATTCTCCTAGGCCGCCTCATGCCAATTATGCCAAGATAATGAGTGCTAGTTAGATAAAATACAAATGTGTGGATGGAATAGAATGAACTCCCCTTCCTATGTAGTGTGTATGCATAATAATGATCCCAAGATGTAGTCCCTTTGATAGAAATTGCCCACCCTTATTATGATATGTATGTTGTGTTTATATAGGGATCTCTTACTTGAATTTTGACACTAATGACCCAACATGCGACTAGTACCTCGGGATATGAGTGGGAAAACCGAAAAGACCAACCTCAAGTGTCAAAAATAAGATCAAACATAAAGAGGACATGGGAACCCATGATGGACATGAGCACACTGGGACTAGTGTCCAGAGACAAATGATGAAAAATGAGTGGAGACTAATTGTGAGGATCCTTATGAATTGACGAGAACTAGGTGTATGAGTGACAAGTGCAAAAGATAAAATAATAGAAATAAGTGAGACAAACAAACATACTAGATAGTGGGCCATCAATGACTACTTTTTTCACACAATATCCATATATATAACACAACATACTTGGCGGTATAGTAAATAGTAGCAAGTACGTGATTTTTGTCTATAGAAAGTGTGCACTGATGATCATGATTGTAAAAGGATAGAAATATGTCCTGAAAATGTTGTGTAGAGAGAGTTTTGGGTGATCTCACTCCAAGAGTGAGTTTTATGGGTGATTATCAGACACGGAAAAGCGACAAGCGAGCATGGGAATCTACAGGTAACTCTTCCGCGTACCCGACCTCCCGAGGTCATGCCGAGACAGCCGGTGGGGATGGAATATGCGTGGGATGCAGACAAACTAGTTAGGTAGTCTAATGTCTTTGACACGCACTAATGGAATTTACGAATCTAAGGCAAAGAAAGCCCTTCTAACTTGGACTGGTGTAATAGATCGATCGGCAAGGATGACTGCTCGAAGGCTCCAATCAATATCGAGCTCTGGCGTGATTCGATCTATGGGTTGTGGAATACGTGGAAAATGACCTGGGATAGTTTCGTGTACGTCTCCAGATAAGGTCATATGGTGGATGGTGAAAACAATTGACTCTACGGACGATTCTCTAGCCTAGTCTAGAATTCTCTAGCTTCGTTAGCCGCTATATCTAGTAAGGACAATTGTTCGATGATGATGGGTGGAAGTGGAGTGGATTGGAATACTAGTGTGCGTAGGCCAGTGTTTATATCTGATTGACTTATGGATTCGTTAGGCTGTGGGACTTGTGGGTCACAACCGTAGACTCTTGGTTGTTGCGGTCCTGTTATGGTCATATACGAAATCAAGTCCTAATCCCTAGTATCCAGTAATCGTATGCTTTCTCAGCTTCTATGTTTAGAACCAATAACTGTGTGATTTTCTCAGAATATCTCACAGGCGTTCGTGCAACCCGGATCCTTAGACTAGTATCTATATACGTGAGAGTGTCTCCGCACTGGCTATGAGACCAAAGGATCACAACCAAAGGTTTGTTCTCTTTTGAATCTTTCTGATCATGTGAATGTTTGTCTAGGGTAATCTGTAATTCGGTTGATTTGACCAAAACATGTGTGCTTGGTCGTCTTCTATGTTTAACCCTCTCAACTGAGAACTGATCGATTGTAAATCATTGTTGTTTGGAATACTTGTATTCTCGAGATTTTGGTCTATGTCAACTATTGTTTGTGACGAGGTTTGGTTGAGGCACGATTGGCTCAAATATGTATTCCACAGGCTCCGGGGTCCCGTGATTGTCATACAAAATAAAATGTAAATCTAATCTGTAATAAAGCAAATTCTAACTACGTGGAATAAATCTAAAACATATATAACTTCTATTTTTGCATTTAACTTTATGAGAAGAAAAGCGGCTATTTAAATGTATCTAGAAATAACAACTAAATAATAATTTAAAACAAACAAAATAACCGAGTGTAGTTATTTGTCTCGTGTGTAATTTGTAGATTTAGTCTAAACAAATAAAATAGCTCATCTATCTCTGCAAGATCCTCGATCCTACCTCGAAGTGAGGAGTGAATCATAGTTTCTCGTAAACTATCAATCCTCATGACTTCCTTGGCAATATCGAGAATAGAATTTCTGAAATGAAGCAATTTAACTATTTTATTTGATATGATTCTAACTAGAACTTTGAAAGTTAAACCCTGGATTCCGCGAGCAGTGGCGAGTTCGATGGTGTGTGTGATCTTGTCCCTCAATGTGATCTCCTAGTTCTTTCGTGTTCACATGGATCCGTAAAAGCGTGTAATGATAGTATTGTGAGAAATAGATATTGGGACAAGGATAGCTCAGAATACAGACTGAAAAATGCGAGTAGGAGAGGGATAGCGCAAGAGTACAGAGCTTGGCTTATGCAATTCCTAGCGGGATTTTATTGCGAGTCATGCAACATAAAGCGACCAGAACCTGAAACTATCCTGTTTGAAGAGCAAAACCTACAACTTTAATGGCTTCCTAAGCTATTCTACTCCAATGGAATGGATAAAACAACAACACTGTTTGCACAAGCTGGATATGTGGCTTACCAACAGCTGGACAATGCTAAATAAGCATGCAAAGAATTAAAACTATGGCTCTAAACAGAACAAAAGACTGAACTATGAAAATGAGAGCTTGAAAGTGAATGAGGGGCAGACCATTTGCTTGTGCACAAACCATTTATTTATAGCTTTCATTCACCCAAAGATCAAAACCAAACTGAACTCTAAAAACCATAAACAATGGCCAAACACTATTCTAGGGGACCAAAAACATAAATGCAAGCCCAAGTTGGCAAAGAAAAGCTGGTGAAACGTTGATATTTTACATGAGTCACGTCAAAGCACTTTCTGGAAAATGCGTGCAGGACCGCCACTCGAAGTCGGCGGCGGCGGTTTCAGAATCAAGGGCAAAAGGCCAAGAAAAGAGGAAAAAAGGGGAAAACAAAGGACGCGGGGGCTAAGCGGGGCATGTGGGATGTTAACGCATACTCGAGGGCTTTTCCGGATCCCGAACACCTTGCGAGGAGACCTGTATCATCATTGGGGAACTTGTCACGTTGTTCTGGCAGTACAGTACCTTACAATTTTGGGTACGTACATATTGCCCCCTCGGAGAAGCGTTTTAGCCATGAAGAGGCATAAAACGGTGGGTCCGAGTATGGCAGTCCTGAAATGGGAAGTTTAGAAGTTATACCTGACACGTCCGTGTGTTGAAATGACGCCATCGAAATTCCCGCTACCTGCAAAATGAAGAGAGAACTCAAGTGCAGATAGATACAATAGTTTGGAAAATAAACGCTAAAATAATAGGGAATGAGAACGTACCATTCGTGTGGGGATAGGAACTTACCTCCATCAGCGCTCCAAACCTGCGAAAAAGTTATTTAAAATGAAATAGAGCGCTATATATATGAAAGTGGGCCCATTTTCCTATTCATTTGCGTGAGTTGATTTGATTGTTTTTGAGCTCGGGACCCACATGATGGTTTCTTGCGTGAGTAGAGTCAAAACGTCCGCAGCGAGATCGTGATCATGCCTCCACGTGCGGAACACCGCCCCGCTAGATCACAGGTTGGTTTTTCTTCAATTTTGTGTTTTTCCCCCCTTAAATTTGAAATGCTAAATTTGTTGTAATGGGGGGGTCATTTTTGAAAATGCTAGTGTTAAGAGGTCCATCTAGGGGGGCGCCTACTGGGTAGGCTCCATTTTTAGGTTAAATGGTCATTTTTTACTTGTTTTAGGCTTTTTAGATTAAAAACCTGCGTGGGTTTTGGACCACAACCGCTGCCCTAGCCAGGGCGGTTACATGACCGCCGCCCTATTCAGGGCGGCGATTTACACCACCACCGCCTTTAAGGCGACATAAAACCGCCTCCCGCTCGAGGTGGCGATTTTGCATGTAATGCAAAAGGAACTTATATTTGAGATTGCACTTGTATTTTTAGCCTTTCTACGTGTTTTTATGACTCTCTCGGTATTGTTCTGATATTAACTTGCTCTGTTTTGTGTGTTTTTGGGTGTATGCAGGCGAGAGAGGAGTACATTAGATGGAGCAGAGAGAGAGAGTGTGATTGGCTCTCAGGGGTACTGGATGCCCTCTCACAGGATGAGGAGGACACACTTCAGAGGGCTGGTATACTGCGCATATCACGCGTGCCCCATGTTGCACCATCTAGTCACATCCTTTGTGACTTATTCTCTTACTGGGATGCAGATCGGAACACCTTCCGATTGCCAGGGGTCCGTGGTGAG
This sequence comes from Taxus wallichiana var. yunnanensis, assembly GCA_018340775.1. Lineage (NCBI taxonomy): Eukaryota > Viridiplantae > Streptophyta > Pinopsida > Cupressales > Taxaceae > Taxus > Taxus wallichiana. The sequence goes on from CM031239.1 coordinate 1,025,955,694, forward strand.
TGGACCATCACATTAGAGGATGTCTACCGCATTCTGGGGGTCCCGATCATCGGGAGGCGACTTACATTAGAGACAGCAGGCTCACGGGCACAGATTGCACAGTGGGCAGCTTATATGGGAGATGCAGCCATCTCCACGGGGTCGAAGAAGGGGGTGAGAGTTCGATCCATTCCTTCTTTGCCTATCCCCATATTTCGACAGGCCATCATGGGGATCCTTGCCTCAAGATTGATCGGGGACAAGGGAGGGGACACATTGTTATATTGTTGGGCCCCCATCATTGCATAGATAGAGGGGCATGGCCGGATATATGCCTGGGGTGCAGATATTCTGGGGACCACCTACCATGATCTATATAGGGTGGTCCGTTTACAGGGACAGTCATTGAGCCACCCAACTCTAGTCATGAGTTGGGTGTATGAGCATTTTATCCCTTATGGCAGGGGTGTGGAGGTGGCAGACCCTGGGGCTGTGAGGGCAGCCAGATGGACGGACATGTCGGTGCTCAGAGCACCTCATCAGCCAGTTGCCTCCCTTACTACTGCAGACATGGAGGTGACACCGTACCAGCTTATGGCCGCATATGGGGTGAGGAGACTCTTACCCTGATCTCCTGCTCCACCACAGGGCAGCTTATTGATCGAGTGGGACGAGTGGAGGTACATCCTTTCGGCCGGGTTCCTCAGCAGTTTGGCCTTCCATATACGGGCATGCTTCCCCCAGTGGCACCAGTTTACAGATCAGTTCGCGAGGCCAGAGGGGGGCCTAGAGGCCGAGGTTGGACAGTGGTCACTCCTGGCATTCCCATTGCAGCCAGGAGGATAGTTCGCGCTAGAGGGAGAGCCGGTGCGCCTCGGGCACCTTTGCTTCAGATTCTGCGGTCCCGCCTCATAGCAAAAGCAATGACCCCATAGATATTGACTCCGACTCTGAGGAGCTCACAGAGGGAGGGTCAGAGGAGGAGACTGATGACAGTGATCCTGAGTGGCATGACACTCAGGACATTATGCAGGCAGAGAGGGCTGAGCAGAGCGCAGAGAGGGTGACTCTAGTTTCAGAGGAGCCACTCTCCCAGGGCCATGGTGGAGAGGATGAGTCCGTTGTAGGGCGACACGTTGCTCCTACCACAGAGCAGCCCTCGGATCCAAGGTGGCATCCGCGGCGGGTGCTGGTCCCAGTGACCCATCTTGGAGGCCTGGTGATCCGAGTAAGTTACCCTTTCTCCCTTTTAATGTTTATATGTAGGCTCTCCTTAGTTGCTATTGTTGTATCTTTTAGCCTCTTGCTTGGTTTCTAATTCGTTTTTCTCCTTTGTTTGCAGAGACTGTTGATGAGTGGCGGGATTTGATCCGCAGGGTATGTACCGATTCCCTGATGATCCCCATGGATAGGACCCGCGCGGAGCTGTCCGTAGATGCCGGGGAGCCCTCAGCAGCCGGTAGACATACCGATGTCTTCGCTCCGTTTGGCACGTGGCCAGGATGGTGTCGACCCTCCGCACAGAGTTAGCGGGCTACAGGACGGCTGAGCGCCTCATGAGGAGCCATTCTCGTGGTGAGACCGCGGCTGCCCCTCGGGACCCTGAGCCCTCCGTACATTCAGAGTGCCGGCGTAGCCGGAGTCCTAGGCGTGGGCGTGCACCTTTGGAGGGGTCTCGCAGGGATTGAGAAGCCATTTGGCTCTCGTGTATTTTGTATTATATATTCTTTGTATATCACGGGCTCTTTGAGCGTTTTGACCATGCTTAGAGCATGATGGCATTGTATATAAACATTGATTATTTATATATATGCATTCGTTTTGGATTAAAAGCTTGGCACTCATGTTTTCCTTTCTATTTCCAGTTTCCTTGTGTATACTACGATGTATGTTTATATGCTTTTTAGAATGTATGCAATGGAGAACAGATGATGCAAATGTTTGCTTTCTTTTTGTGTTTCATGATGCTGATACATGATAATGTAGATATATTGTGATTTTGAATCTTAGCTTCTGTGAGCAATTTGGATACCTCATGTTTGTTTTGCAGAGTGATGAATATAACCAGTATGATGAACAGATTAATTTGCCCCATTCCTAACTCCACGCAACTAGTAAGATGCGAGGGCTCATCACCGAGAGTCAAGAAGGGCGCAAGTTATGAAATGTGGTGAAACGATAGTGATGAAAGACTGACAAAGCTTTGGCGGAACCAAATTGGAAGCTACAAGCTTACTCTACCCGAATGACTTCATAGTTTAGAATGCACTTGCTTTGCGGTTTATCTAGACTTAGATCCGTAGATGGCCACATAGTAGACAAAATCTGGGTTTTTAGGATTTTAATTCTCTTGGAATTTTGAACATCTGATTCATTCGTTTTTGACTCAAAGTTTCAGAGTTTGAATTGTTTGCGTATGATCGTTTGTACTTATTTGTCAAGAAGACCCCCTACACTTTGCCCCATGCTACTAGTAAGAAGCGTGGGTTTATCACCGTGGGCAAGGTATAGGCGAGTAAGGGCATTTCCATCCTTTCCCAACCCTACGTCACTAGTAAGAGATGCAAGCTCATCACCGAAGGTTGGTGGGGCAAGGAAATGTGTAAAATTAAAATTTTCTGTTTAATCACTTGTTGACTTATTTCCTTGAGTAAAATGTCAGTATGTGCTTATTTCCAAAGAGATATATATATGGGATAGATGTGACGCCATGAAGCTTCTAGAACAGACCATAGGCAAGACACCTATCCTAAGAAGAAATCAAAGCGAGAATAAACTTGCAGATCTTGGTATGGTTACCGTTAAGACTTTGTCATGTTTGATTTTATTTGATAAAAGATTTTGAGATGATTTGATGATATATGAAGATGGAGAGGTATGATTAAAGAGTTTTATGCCAACAACATCATGAGTTTGTAATGAATTGCTTTGAGAATAGATTCCTTGATCACAATTTATGTAAGAAACAAGTGGACAAAATGATCTTAATCTATATGAAGATGTAATGTAGATAATTATACAAGTAGTGCTAGTTGCTTATGCGTAGAATCGCTTGAGGTGCAGGGAATTGACTGTTTCGCCAAATTCCTCACCTTCTAGTGTACATAAGAGGTAAGCACCATTTCCGTAGTCCTTCATGACTTGGTATGGGCCCAACCATTTGGGCCGGAATTTCCTTCCTTCGCCGGTCTTCTTGTCGATCCGGCTGTCTAGCCTTAGAACTAGATCACCTTCGTATATGTCACGTTCATAGACCTTCTTGTTATACTTGTCAAGACATCCGGTCAAAGCATAAGCACTATGCCGCTATTCAAGCATCTAACCTAGTTTCATCTAGGCTTTCTAGTTGGGAAAGACATGCTTCTCTGTAAGCGTCTTCATCCGAGAATCCCTTGTAGTGAAATGCGGAGTCGGGTATTTCGACCTCAAGTGGGAGAACTGCTCGCCCCAAATACCAACGAGAAAGGAGTTACTCCGTTGGTGTTCTTATTGAGGTTTGGTGGGCCCACAAGGCCGGATATAACTTCAAATGCCAATCTCGTTTGTTTTCTTTCACCATTTTAAGGAGAATGGCTTTGAGTGTCTTTTTGTTGCCTGTCATTGCTTGGCTTGGGGATAATACAAGGAAGCCGTATGATGGCTTATCTTAAATTTATTGCATAGTTCATGAACCTCTTCATTTTTAAAGAAGTTCCATTATCGGAGATAATGATTAGCGGATACCGTACTGCAAATGATTTGGTTCAAAATGAACTTGGCGATCACAGAACAGTACTGTAGTAAGAGGCATGGCCTCCACCCATTTGGTAAAATATTCAAATGGCCGTGATTATAAAATTATGGCCATCTCATGGATGAGGGAGAGAATTTCCCTATTAAGTCTAGACCCCATGTAGAAAAGGGCCATGGAGTAGCGATTGGTTATAGAGCTTGTCTTTGGCATATGAATCTCATGGGAGAATTCTTGGCACTTATGACACCTGCGTACAAACTCTATTGCGTCATGTTCTAGAGTGGGCTAGAAATAGCCCATTCGATGTATTTTTCGAGCGGTGGCATGGCCACCAAAGTGGCCTCCACATATTCCACTGTGAGATTCATGGAGAATCTTCTTGGATTCCTCCATGTCGACACACCTTAGGAGCATTCCATCGAATGCTTTTCGATAGAGCACTGCTCTATAATGACGTATTTAGCTACGATAATGCGTAACCGCCTTCTTTGTTGCGGTGTAACTCCTTCTGGGTACGTATGGTCCATGATATAATTAATGATATCAGTGTACCAAGGACACTCAGAGATAGAGGGTCGGGTTTCGATGTAGTATACGCACTCATCTGGAAAGTCTAAATCTACCAAATCACCTCCATCTAATGGGTTATCGGCTAACCAATCTGCGATAATTTGTCCTTTAACCGACTTCTGATTTATAAATGTTAATTCGAATTCTCCCATTAGAGTTATAAAACGTCCAGCCTTTTTAGATAAGGATCCTTGTGTGAGGAAAGTTCGTAAATGGTCCATTTTTACCATGACCCTTGTTTCCTGGTTTAGCATATAATGTCTTAGGCATTTGGTCAGTAAAGACTATAGCAAGACATTCTTGTTCTCGCTTGTGTATAGTGTGTTTCATAGTCGAGCAGCGTTTGGCTGATGAAATAAATCGCGTTCTCTCTTGTTATCGTCTTCTTGGGCCAACATACAGGCCAATGAGACATCGGTAGCTCGTGAATATAGAATTAACGGGCGATCTAACTTAGGTGGCATTAGCGTAGGTGGTGATAATAGGAAACGCTTAACTGCTTCAAAGGCTTCATTACAGTCTTTGGTCCAATCAATGCTATAGTCTTTCTTGAGTAAATTGTTGATTGGATGAATGGCGAAGCTTAAGTCTGGGATGAATCTTCGGATTGCACCTAGTTTTCCGAGAAATGACCTGATTCCAGATTCATCCGAAGGTGGAACCATTTAGAGAGACAACCTGATTTTGGTTGGGTTGACATCTATTCCTCATGACGATATGATATAACCTAGGAGCTTCCCACCTATTACACCAAAGACACATTTCTCTAGGTTTAGCGTGACTCCGTATTCTATTAGGCGTGAAAGAATGACACGGAGTACTTTCGGATGGTCACAACGCTTCTTGGCCTTGCCAACAAGTCATCTACGTAAGATTCCACGATTTTATGAATTAGATCGTGAAATATGTATGTCATAGCTCGCCTGGTATGTAGCACCGGCGTTTTGAGACCGAATGGCATAACAACATAGTAATATGTTCCCAAGGAGTTATAAACGTGGTTTAAGCTTGATCTTGTTCGATATCGGATTTGATTGTATCCCGAGAATCCATCCATGAGAGACAAAAGTTCAAAACCAGCTGTTGCATCAACAATAACATCTATGGATGGTAATGGGAAGTCGTCCTTAGGACATGCTTTGTTGATATCTCGAAAATCTATGCAGATGCGTATCTTTCCATTCTTCTTGAGAACGGGAATGATGTTAGATACCCATTGGGAGTAGTCGACTGGCTTGATGAATCCTACCTGAAGGAGTTTTATTACCTCCTCCTTTACCATGAGAGCTACTTTGGGCTTCATGGGTCTTGATTTTTGTTTAATTGGCTTTGCATCTGATTTAGTGACGAGGTTGTGCACCACAATGTGGGGTGTGATTCTGTCATCTCCTTATAATTAAATGCAAATGCCTTCTGATGTTCTTTGAGGATCTGAGTATGTATTTCTACTTCTTCTGGGGTTAACGAGGAACCTAGTTTCAATATTCTCGGTTCATCTTCTGTCCCGATGTTGACATCGATTGTTTCTTCGATCAAAGAGGCGTTACCCTCTTCGAACTCAGGTGGTGCTGGAGGTAAATCCAAATCATCCCCATTTTCTACTGCGTATATGCTAGGTTCTATTTGTGAGGGGAGATCCATCATGGGATTTCCGAAGTGGGAAGACGAGTGTGGTATTAGGGATAAATCTAGCATATGATAGGAGAGATGTAGTGCTGCATAGGCGTTTAAGTAATCCAAAGTAGCCGCATCACTATCAATACGGTCTAGGATGGTAGATTCACTTTTGCTTGAAAGAGGATTTGTCATTATTTTTATCAATGGTTCATCACGAATGGACACCGTGAACTGGGTATCTTCTAACTCATTGCTTGGAGTAAAACGTGATGTTGAAGTTGCTATTGAATCGGTGAGAAGATTTTTCTCTCATAGGATTGCTTCAATGGATATGAAGTTAAATGCCTTGCTTAAATTTAATACAACATTTTTGTAAAGCTGCAAGTGTTCGGCTTTGGTTTCGTATACCTCAGAAACTTGGTTTGCCACTAATTGCGAGTCTCCTAAGACTCTGATATTATTAACACCAATTCTCTTGGCTAAAGTGAGGCCAAGGAGGAGGGCTTCGTACTCGGCCGCCATTGTTTGTGCATTCAAAGTTTAACTTAAAGGCAAAAGGAGGACTTTCTCTTGGGCGAAGTAAGAATTATACCTACCCCGCTCCATAACGGCATTTAGTTCCCTCGAAATGGAGAGTCCAATACTTAGCCGAGAGTATAGATGTTGGGGCATCTGTTGCGTTTGCGCACTCTACTTCTACCATGCAGAGGTCCTCTACTGGAAGGGAACCAACACCTAGGGAATATCCTATGCCTGCTGAATCAAATGGTAAGAACATTGGTGAATCTTGTTCTATTAACTCAACGATTTTTGCAGTAGTCCCTAATGATACCGTTTCTTTAGCTTTATCGTTGGGGGTTGGGGTTGTTTTGGCTATGCTGATAGTTTCAAGATCCGTTGTAGGTACCAACTTCTCCTCTGGTTTTGGGTCAGTGGGTTTATTAAGTTGGTTTGTTGGAAGTTCAAATTCCGAGTGCACACCTGGTCTTTTCTTTAAATCAGCTAGGTGAAAATCGAAAGGTTTTGGATCGCCTTTGGCTACAAATACCTTTCCTAGATGCAAGAATCTTACTTCTTGAAATAAAGTAGAAGGGATTGCCTTCATTCGGTGTATCCATGGTCGGTACCGAGGATCATATTATAATTAGTTTCCCAATCTATAATATAAAACTCGGTCAGATTGTTTTGGGTCCTAAGGTGACCGGAAGTATTATAGTTCCTATCGAAGTGGCTTTAAGGCTATCGTAGCCTCTCAATGTATTTCAAGTGGTGGAATAGTTTGTTTCCCCATATCCTAGTTTTTGGAGGAAAGAGAAAGGGACTATGTTAATCATGGCCCCATCATCAACCATTGCCCGTTTTACGTAGTTATTATAAACCCATACTTGTAACGTAAGGTTGGATCACCTCGGCGTGCAATCTCGGCGTCGTAGGAATTTTACTTATTTCGAAAATAAATTCGACATCCTTGTTCGGCTGCCCCGGGAGGGTGGATATCAAAATCTACATGATTTACTTGTGTTTCGGGAGGTGGAGTGATGTTAATTAGATAACCTAGACCTAATGCTTCTAAAAGAGCAGCTCTGTGAGGAGGAGAGTTCTTTAGTAAATCCAAAAATGAAATGTGCAAGAAGGTATTTGTTAGGTCACTAATTAAATCATAGGCATCTACGGGTTTTTCTACTATTTGTTGACTCTTATCTTTTCTCGGTAGGTGACTTGGGTTGGTTGAGAGAAATATTCTCATGTTCTTGTTATAGCTTCGATAGGTAGTTTAGCGTCGAATTCTACCAAACTGACTATCTTGGGTCTTGGTTGACTTCCTAAGCGTGGCGCAACCGATGGATTTAGTGAAGTCAAGGCTTCATGATCATTGTTTCATGTCATTGCACTTTTTTGTTCCGGTTGGATTTAGCCTATTGCTATCATGATTTGGGAGTGGATTGTTAAAGATCTTGAGAGGAGCATTCTGAGGGGAAACCGCCCTGCGAGCGTATTTGGTGGTGGTGACACGGGATCTCGCCTAAAAACAAATCTGTGAAGAACTGTCTTTGTTCTTCTGGCAAACGTTGCATGAATTTATTGTAGTCACGACACGTTCTAGTATCATGACCCCGAATTTTGTGGAAACCACAATAAGAATTGGGATTGTAATTCTGTTTTGTTGGTTTGGTGTATATTGTGGCCTAAAATTCTAATCAAACCGTTGCCTATTAGGATTGATATTTTGCATTTGTTGTTTATGGCTTTGGTTTTGATAACCAAATGAGTTTTGGCTTGGCCCTTGTATAGGATTTCACCGTTGTTGTTGTTGTTGTGGATGGTTAAAATCCACTGTATTGATTGTTCGGGGTAAAGTTGTTGTTTCGTTGGTTGTTTGTTTGTGATGGAGTATTGACAACATTTACCTTCTTGGGCTGGTGGTTACTCCATCCGTTGTTACACCCCGATTTTTGTTAAGGATTTTGGGTCCTTGGTTGACATTTGTGGTAGCGGGATAATTTGTAGTGTTCTTTGGATGTGATTAACCTCCCGTTTGCTCCATATGCTCCATATATCTTACTACCACTATCTATCGCGCTTGGTCTATTCGAAGAGCGCTCTTAAGTACTTCATCGTAAGTTCTTAGTGGGAATTTTGGACTTCTTCCTTCACCTCTTGCTTTGAGAGAATGAAGGAATAAATCGCATGGTTCCATCCGATCCATGTTTGGAGCACTTGTGAAGAATAAAGAAGCGTACGCCACCTTGGATGAAATGGGTGATGATTCGTTGTGTTCTTGTTTGATGTGCAAGAATTGCCCGATTCTGTTCTCAACAGTTTGTTCATGTCGAATGCTTAATGAATTCGATACGAGGTGTTTAAATGAATGGATGGAGGCTTCGGTGTATTCTATAATACCAATTGAGAGCAATGCCTTCCAAGGTTTTGGGAATATTTTTAGCAACAACCCCATCCCAAGGAGTAATTCACGTATGGTCAGTAGCGTAAGCCTTGATATGTGCATTTGGGTCTCCCTCACCTTTGTACTTGGGTAAATCGGGAAGGGGTCTTGGAAGCATGATGCTTCGTATGGCGAAGTCTAAGGGCTCCTTCAGATATTCTGAATAAGTCCCTATCGCATAGGTTTCAACCATTGATGGTGGTTGTTGAGGGAGTGGCGGTGGGATGGGTTGTTGATACGGTGTAACGTATGCGTTGGCAGGGGCATAGGGAAGTCCCCGTGTTTGAACAAACATGCCGAGAGAGAGGAGAGCATATCTCCATGTGGTGATTTGGAGTACATGTTTAAGTATGATGGGGTATTGTCTAGTAATGGATTGTTTGATACTAGACCGGGAGGAATGGTGTTAGAGATGATAGGCCTTGTTGGCGTTTGTTGTGGATATTGAGGAGGCATGCCTGACGTGCCTACTCCTGTGAGGAGATCTACTTGGCCAGGGTGATATGGAGGATTGGAACTTCCTGCTTGCATGAATTGAGAATTTTGACTTGCTTGAGCAAGTTCTAACCCTCTCACTTTTTCTACTAACGTTGAAATGACTTCATTTGGTGAAGTCACGGTGCTTTGCCTTAGTGGCATTTGTTGTATACCCTGGTGTTGTATAGGCATGTGATATCCTGCTATGAACTGATCACTATCTTGCCAAGTTTCTCCGAGAGTATTTCCTATATGCAGTGGCATAGAGGTATTTTCTTGAAAAGAGACCTCGGGTTGTATTTGTAAACCTCCTATAGGTGGGTACATACCCCGAGAATGTTGTTCACTCCTAGGATAACGTATTGACTTCATTATCTAAGACCGGTATGGATCGGATTGTCTACTAATTTATGGTCTAAGTAGTATCTGAGGAGACGAACCAGATTCTCCGGTAAACGTCATATTGTTCGAGCACCAAGGCTCTGTTTGTTGCGTTCGAGGGGTTGATCTAACTCCTCAGTTTGAAAAGATGAGTTATATTTATTTCTTGGGGTTTGTGTTGACAACTGATTAGTTGAATAGTTGTCGCCCCATACTGAGAGTGAAGGTGATGATTGTCTGTTCTGTTGGGCATAGTATGCCTCGAGACCCAAGAGGGGTCTGCCATATGCATCGAATCCTAACATATTCGGGGGGTATATGAATACCCGTAGAATAATGGGAAGGAGCAAAGGTGATTTGTGAAAGAACATGTGATACTATGACTCCGAATGAGAAAGTAGGAAGTTTACGTCAGCTTCACTAATTTTGTTTTGTTTCACGTCGGGTTCACCAATTTTGTACGCCGGAAAAGTGACAAGCGAGCGTGGGAATCTACAGGTAACTCTTCCACGTACCCAACCTCCCGAGGTCGTGCCGAGACAGCCGGTGGGGATGGAATATGCGTGGGATGCAGACAAACTAGTTAGGTAGTCTAATGTCTTCGACACGCACTAATGGAATTTGTGAATCTAAGGCAAAGAAAGCCCTTCTAACTTGGACTGGTGTAATAGATCGATCGGCAAGGATGACTGCTCGAAGGCTCCAATCAATATCGAGCTCTAGCGTGATTCGATCTATGGGTTGTGGAATACGTGGAAAATGACCTGGGATAGTTTCATGTATGTCTCCAGATAAGGTCATATGGTGGATGGTGAAAACAATTGACTCTATGGATGATTCTCTGGCCTAGTCTAGAATTCTCTAGCTTCGTTAGCCGTTATATCTAGTAAGGACAATTGTTTGATGATGATGGGTGGAAGTGGAGTGGATTGGAATACTAGTGTGCGTAGGCCAGTGTTTATATCTGATTGACTTATGGATTCGTTAGGTCGTGGACTTGTGGGTCACAACCGTAGAATCTTGGTTGTTGCAGTCTTGTTATGGTCATGTACGAAATCAAGTCCTAATCCCTAGTATCCAGTAATCATATGCTTTCTCAGCTTCTATGTTTAGGACCAATAACTGCGTGATCTTCTCATAATATCTCACAGGCGTTCGTGCAACTTGGATCCTTAGACTAGTATCTATATCTAGTGAGAGTGTCTCCTACACTGGCTATGGGACCAAAGGATCACAACCAAAGGTTTGTTCTCTTTCGAATCTTCTACAGTCATGTGAATGTTTGTCTAGGGTAATCTGTAATTCGGTTGATTTGACCAAAACGTGTGTGCTTGGTCGTCTTCTATGTTTAACCCTCTCAACTGAGAACTGATCAGTTGTAAATCTGTTGTTGTTTGGAATACTTGTATTCTGAGATTTTGGTCTATGTCAACTATTGCTGTGACGAGGTTTGGTTGAGGCACGATTGGCTCAAATATGTATTCCCTGGGCTCCCAGGGTCCCGTGATTGTCATACAAAATAAAATGTAAATCTAACTGTAATAAAGCAAATTCTAACTACGTGGAATAAATCTAAAACATATATAACTTCTATTTTTGCATTTAACTTTATGAGAAGAAAAGCAGCTATTTAAATGTATCTAGAAATAACAACTAAATAACAATTTAAAACAAACAAAATAACCGAGTGTAGTTATTTGTCTGTGTAATTTGTAGATTTATTCTAAACAAATGAAATAGCTCATCTATCTGCAAGATCCTCGATCCTACCTCATAAGTGAGGAGTGAATCATAGTTTCTCAGAAACTATCAATCCTCACAGCCTCCCTGGCAATATCGAGAATAGAATTTACTGAAATGAAGCAATTTAACTATTTTATTTGATATGATTCTAACTAGAACTTTGAAAGTTAAAACCTGGATTCCGTAGAACAGTGGCGAATCCGATGGTGTGTGTGATCTTGTCCCCTCAGTGTGATCTCCTCGTTCTTTCGTGTTCACGTGGATCCAGAAAAGCGTGTAATGCTAGTATTGAAATAAATAGATATTGGGACAAGGACAGCTCATAATATGATCGAAAAATGCGAGTAGGAGAGGGATAGCGCAAGAGTACAGAGCTTGGCTTATGCAATTCCTAGCGGGATTTTATTGCAAGTCATGCAACATAAAGCGACCAGAACCTGAAACTATCCTGTTTGAAGAGCAAAACCTGCAACTTTAATGGCTTCCTAAGCTATTCTACTCCAATGGAATGGATAAAACAACAACACTGTTTGCACAAGCTGGATATGTGGCTTACCAACAGCTGGACAATGCTAAATAAGCATGCAAAGAATTAAAACTATGGCTCTAAACAGAACAAAAGACTGAACTATGAAAATGAGAGCTTGAAAGTGAATGAGGGAGACCATTTGCTTGTGCACAAGCCATTTATTTATAGCTTTCATTCACCCAAAGATCAAAACCAAAATGAACTCTAAAAACCATAAACAATGGCCAAACACTATTCCAGGGGACCAAAAACATAAATGCAAGCCCAAGTCGGCAAAGAAAAGCTGGTGAAACGTTGATATTTTACGTGAGTCGCGTCAAAGCACTTTCTAGAAAACACGTGCAGGACCGCCGCTCGAGCGGGCGGCGTTACAGACCGCCGCCCGATTATGGCAGTGTCACGAGACCACCGCCCAGCAGAGGGGTGGCGGTGGAACAGTTCCGAGACCGCCGCCGTGCAGGCGGCGGTTTCAGAATCAAGGGAAAAAGGCCAAGAAAAGAGGAAAAAAGGGGAAAACAAAGGACACGGGGGCTAAGCAGGGCATGCGGGATGTTAACGCATACTCCGAGGGCTTTTCCGGATCCTGAACACCTTGCGAGGAGACCTGTATCATCATTGGGGCACTTGTCACGTTGTTCGGGCAAAGACAAGACCTTACAATTTTGGGTATGTACAAGTGACCTCATGCCAAGTGCAATTTTTTTGGGAGATCTCATGCCAAGTGTGATTTATTGGGAAATTTCATACCACAACAAAAGAGTGTTGGGGAGAGAGGTCTAGTGTTACTCTCCTTCCATGAATTCTTCCTAATTATACACCATTGTAGATGGTGTGTTACTATTTTGTTCCGAGTTCTACTAAATTAGTTCGAGTTGTATAGATTGTAATGGAGATAGAATGCATTTTTCTTGCTAGAGGATTGTTCCTATACTTTGAAACTACCCCAATAACTGTTGTGAACTGTATTGACATAAGAAATTAACTGTATCTTACCCCAAGAAATAGGTGCCCAGGGGAGGTAAGGAGTGCCCAGGTTCTAATGTCTGAATCTAGGCACTAGTGTCTATGCTAAACTGAGGACCCAAATCATATTCTAGACTATTTATGTAATTGTAGTCTGTGCTGATTTTGTGCTTTGATCATTACTATGTGATGTAGCTTTGAGACCTTGTATGGGGTGATTGATTCACCTAATGCATTCCCCCTCATTTGGGGTGCATGTGATGCTGATAAGAGCATGTGGTCCAAAGGAGATGACTTGAAACTGATATGAAGTGAATACCCTATAAGGGAAAGGGAATGTGCATGGTAGAGACCAAGAAACATGCAAACAAAAGTGTTTAGATACATGTGTTAGTAGAAAAATCTAACAAACATGTCATAGAAAAAAAATGTAACAATCAAAGGTGCATACAAGATATATCATGAAAAATGGGTTTCAAACTATGGGACATCACTCATAATGTCACAAGACAATCAAGGCCAAAGTGGCCAAAAAATACAAGCAAGGATCAAACAAGACATAGGGCATAACCCAAAAAGATTAAACATACAAGTAGAAAGAAATGACAAGCAAAAATGTATCATACAACCATGGTGGAAAATGATACACACATGAAGTACCCATTAGCATGTTAGAAAGATAAAAAGTATGTCAAAGCATGTATGTACTAATAAAAAGTAGTGTGCTAGGAAGTAGAAGTAGTAAATAATGAAACAATAACACATGTAATGTGTGAGAAAGTAGATTCCCCCAGGAGCCTCAGTGGGACTGGTAAGAGGTACAATGTCAAACATCATTGCAGCGTGTAAGGACTTGTAAGATATTTGAATTCACTCCAAAAGACCAAGTGAACACACATGTGTATATAGAAAATATATTGACATACTAAGTATCTGTCTAGCATGGGAAACAAAGTGTACATGTAAGTATAAACAAGCAAGAGTAAGTGTAACCAAGATATGCAATATGCAATGATTCGAATGTGATGGTATGTAATGTGAATGTGAAGATGTAAGGGAAATGTTCCCCCCAGTGTATGTGTATGAGAATGAGATGAGGTTCATTTATAACCCCTCAATAATCAAGAATAAACCATAGAACAAGAGTGTGTCATTGGAAAATGGTTTGAAAGTGAGATACTAGAAAGATGCATCATGAATCAAAGAGCATGAAGTGTAGAAAAGGTGTGAGGCTCATTTCAAATTTAGACCCTTAGCAATCGAGTCTAAACCATGGAACTAGAGTGCATCATAGGGTAGTATGTTGTGTGTGAATGGAGTGCTAAAAAGATGCACCATGAAGCACAAAGCATGAAATGTTTAGTGTGTGAGGTTCATGGTTGTATTATGCCCTCAACAGTCAAGTTTGAACCTTAGCACAAGAGTGCGTCATAGGGAAATGACAATACAAAGTGTATCAAGTTGTGTAAGATTTCCTAGAAATAGGAAGTATGAAGCACAAAACGTAAGAGTATAAATGGTAGACAATTAATGCTTCTAGAAGGGGGTGGAAGTGTGATGCCCCTCAAGTGTGTAAGAAATGAAGATCTATGGTGGTGTTTGAAATGTGTCCCAACCATCAATGTAAGGAATAGTTTTCTTGAAAAAAATGATTGGTTGCTGAAGTGGAGGGTGGATAGGGACCCTGAATGGTGGTGGCTTATTTGGGATTGATAACGTTGTAGAAGACTTGATAGGAGATGAGGATGGATTAATTTTGAGAGGCGGTTGTTTAGTTTGACTTGGTAATGTTGTAGAATAATTGAGAGGGGGTTGGAATGATTTTGAGAGGAAGTTGCTTAGTTGGAATGGGTTAAACATGCAATTCTTAACTTAATGTATAAGGAACATTAGTAATGATAGTATGATGCTCATTAGACATAGATGAATCAGATTTAGGAACCCAATGGGATGTAGAAATTGGATATGAACATGTAGCAACATTTTGTGTAGCAAATGAGATGAGACCATAATGTTTAAGGTGGCCAATTTGTTGTTTTAGAGCATAAAAATAATTGTCATTATGTTCATTGATTTGATGATAATTTCAATATGGATGACCTTGATATTTTGTAAGCTGATAAGGAGGATAGTAATGAGTAGATGGAAAGTTGATCAATTGATGAGTGAGGAGCTGAGGAAGAATATCATGTTGCTTAGCATTATGATCAAACTTGAGAGGTGCGGGAGTGGTAAGACTTAAGGTTCACTTATGTCATGGACATTCATTAGCAAGGAAATATCCTAGCACATGCATTCATATTGAGGTAATTAAAATTGATAAAAACAAATTCAATATATTGGTAGACATTAGGGGGTGAAAGGGTTTAATTTATTAATTTTAAATTAGGTATTGGGGGTAAGTTAGAGAGGTGAGATAGTTAATTGTAATATAAAACAAAAAAATTTGAACCCTAGTTTTAAAGATAAATACCTTAAAATTGTAAAAGGCTCAATGTCATAAATCTATACTATAATCTCTTTTTGAGTAAAGAAACTTGAATTGGGAGATCATTAGCAAGAAATAATAGGATGGTACAAAACTAGGTTTGAGTATGATTTTCAACACATGATATTATTTCATCATATTTTTTTTATTATTGGTAAATGGTTTTTGGGAGGGACCATACCCTGAAGTACAAAATCCCAAAGGTCGAAAAACATGAAAATCAAGGTGTTTTTTTAATATGTGGGGCCATACCCTATCTACAAGCCTATAAGATAGATTATACAATTAAAACAAAAGTGGTTTTTTGATACGTGGGGTCCACACCCCAGAAAAGGCCAAATTGCCGTAACAAGCGAGAAAGTCATAGACAAAGAAAAACTACCCGAGAGAAGCACATAAATAACAAAATTGATAAATGGTTAAAGCTTAACATTAAGGTAATTGGTAATAGGTCTTGAATGGCTTCAAACTCTCTTTCTAGAGAAAATACATATTAAGAAAATAATATTTGAGTAGGAAACATGATATATTTTTTGTTTGATATATTAGGGTATAAATAAAAAGGGGTAAATAAAATTGTAATGGAAAATGGGTAAGTATGGTACATGGAAAAAATAGGGGTATTTTCATTATAATAATATAACGGGAGGGGGTATTATCAATTGAATAATTAGAGGTAAAAATTGACATTAAGGGTATTCTTTAATACCCTTTGAATGAACATGTTATACCATAATTTTACTAAGTGAACTCCCCCCATGACTTATATGAGCACATGTAGAAGACATAAAATTAGGATGAGGAGAATGAGATGTAGAAGGAGAACTAACATGAGCTTGAGAAGCATCCTTGAGCTATTGGATTTTAGATTTAAGAGATGTGATTGTTGTTTCCATAGATTGAATTTTGTCTTAAAATAAAGAGTTAAAAGCTTGAATGGACTCTAAGATGGGTTGATTAGAAGGAGGATTATGGCCTATAGAGTTATTAGATATACGATTAAAGATGAAACTTACTTGAGTTGGTGTCATCATACTGTGAGGTAGATACATAATGTCTAGGGATTTTTGAAGAACATATTTGCAAGGTGGGTGCATTTGAAGCAAGTCATGCAATGAGATTAGAGTATTTTTAGGAGCCATGAGAGAAAAAGAAGGATCCAAGTGTATTCGAATGCAAGTTCACCAAATTATTTAACAAAAATAGATTTGATGATAAACCATGATTGTAGAGTAATCGAATGTACACTATGATATACAACTACTAAATACACTATGACACAAGTAATAATCTAATAAAATATGAAACCCTAAGTGTAAGAAGAGAGAGAAAAGGACTTAGATGATTCATTCTTTTCTTGGAACTGATCTGGATTGGAAGAAAGATGAACATGAAGCTAACAATGTCATCGATGTTCATGTTAAATTCTGCAACAATCGGATGAGGTCGACTAGGCACTTTTACACCAGCTTTTTCTACCGGGCATCCATGCTGCAAAAGTGGTCGGAATATGATTTCTAGGGTGTTGCAAAGAGTGTCACTAATATCCATTACTTGTCATCTTCATGTCGTAATATGATCGCCAAAGTACACTATAACTTGAAAGAATGCCCATGTAAAAGTTCACTTGATACATGATGTAGCTAGATGTAATAATGTAGATAGACATGTGGATGGAATAAAGAAACTTCCCCTTCCTATAAAGTGTATGTAGAAAATGCATTCCCTTGTTCCTTGAATAGATGATAGATGGATGCTTTTAATGCTCTTAGATTCCTTTGGATGCAAGATTAGGTGATGATAGTAGATGCTTGGATCTTGGTCCTTTATTTTGGTCACATAGATTTGTATTTATATGATTCCCTTGTTTGAATTTCATAATTAACAACTGGAAGGACGAACCATAAGAAAATAATATTCCCAAAAGATAAAAAAGGCCCAAAAAGAGTGAGTAAGGTGGAAAGAGGCCATGGGTGCCAGAGAGGATGAGGGCGCACGGGCACTAGTGTTGAAGCCATAAAAGATAAGAAAGTGAAGTATTGACTAGGTCAGTAGGGTGTGTAAGACTAAAAAGAAAACAAGAAACATAGACAAAAGGCCAAAGATAGTGTCAATTGGTTTTCTTTCTTAGAAATCATATGAATGCTAGTACGTGTTTAAGACCTAGAAATGTAACCAAGTGCATGATTTTGTGTCTACATCATCTACTAATAATAGAAACTCCCCTCCAATTTTTTTGGTCAACATGGAAACATCAAACAAAAAAATTAGTGAGGGAAGCTTTTCAAATGCGTACACCTCGGCATGACCCTAGCTCCATCCATATTGAATGACCTTAATTAAATATCTTTAAAATACTACATGAAGCTTGTAATTAAACATAGGTAGCGTTGTACAATTAGAATGAAACAAATATAGCCCACTACAATTGGACATAAAATATCAAATTTATATTGGGTAAAAACTTTTCAAAAGAAAATTAGAATCGAGGTTACATGTTATCCGAATATATACATGATTTGAAAACTATTAGGGAGTTCAAAAATGTTTTTGATGTAGAATGTAGATTTCATGAAAAACATGTAGCCCCTTAGTTATGTTATTTGTCATGACAAATACATTTGCATGTCTTTTGCAAAGATAATAAAATATGTCGTATGTTTTTGTCCCTAAATTGTTGTTATGATTCTAGTTTTCTTGAAATATATCTAGCATTTCTTGGTGTTTTATTAATTTTATTGACTATTCAACTAGTATTCTTGAATTTAATTCAGTTAAAATTTTCCATAATCAAATTGGATGTTCACAAGAATTTGAAGACTTATGAATCAAAACAATATGTGTTCATTCAAGTTTACATCAACAAAATAGCATAGTAATATTCTTTTTGTAATTAATTGCAAATGCAACAAGATACTCAACACTTTTCTTTTCATGTTTTCATATTTATGAAGTATTAATGATACAAGATCAAATGCATTCACATTAAAAAATATATGAATTGTTATATCTTACTAATCAATGCCCATAATGCATGTAGTGCTAACTTCATAGATCCATCGACACTCGTCCCCTAGGAAAATATCCTCACCAAGTTTTTTGGCTGAAATGGTAGGGAAAAACACAAAAAATCAAGTGAGACCAACTTATAATTTTGATACCATCTCAACCGGTCAATATTATATGACCTTAATTAAAGGTCTTTAAAATTGTACATAAAACTATCGATTAAAAAATTAAAACATATTTTTTTGCATTACTGACTTGTACAAGTTTGCATTATTGTGAAGATTTAAACTTTAGTTTTCCACAACCTAAAATAAAATTTCATATTTGTATTGGTTATGATTTCTCTTACTAATTGAAACTCCAAATTTCATGGTAGGGAAATTAGATCTTGATAAATCACTTCTTGGAAAAATAAAATTTCCAAACATCAAAAAATAATTGTATTTATCAAAAGTATGGTCCAGGACCATTGAAATGATTTTTTTTTGTGGTTAAAAAGCATCTAACTACATAGCTACCCTAAGATCAATTATGATATTTCTATAGTTCATCCAAGCTATCATCTTGTACTACCTATCAACATATAGTCCCAAGAAAATTATCATGGATTATAATGACACAAAAATTCATGTTAGGACATATAGGTAGTCATCAAGTGTGAAATAAAATGCATATACTTGAAAGAAAAGTTGGCCTTCCTATGTGGATGTTGTCCTTCTTGCTGACCCGTGTTGTCATTCGAATCTGTTTATGTTTGAATAAGCTGCCCTCGTTAAGTTGTCTATGTTTAACAATGCCATGTTGGATAAAAACGTGTTGGAAATGTTCTTGGACGTGCTTTGTTGATTGATATCATGGGTTCATAGATTGTGTGGAATATAATTTGCACTATAAACCATGTTAGCACATATATGATGTTATAAATGAACACACATGTGGCGTGAACAATGAACACATAAATTATTTTCAAGAGACAATCTATCTAGTAAAGATAGGAAAAAAATAAATTTGGAATGCCACTATACTCCATTCCACTATCAACATGTGATATCTCTAAACATATATCAACATTGAATCAAAAATTATAAACCATTTTCATACATTCTCACCAACCTAAAAAAACTATTTTAGAAATGCCTTTTTCCAAATACTTATACCTTTTGCTAAAGAACCATTTTTTACCATACTCACAGTAACATGAGTTGATAATTGGCATGAAGTATAGCTAAAATATAATTTAAGTCAACATAAAACATGATAAATTGGTAATGATCTATGCACAACAATAAAAATCTAAATACATGAAAATCAAACAAACAATTTCCACTCACATAGAAATATATATTTTCTTTACATCCATTTCACATAAAAAAATGGCAGAGAGAAATTACTATAACCATCTATGCAAAACATCAAATATATAATATGTGATACCTATTTAATATGATCTATGTTGTAGCTCTAGTCCAATTCATGTTTTTTTTTTTCAAAATGTCATTTTTCCAAAACCACCAGTATTCAAATGTGCTGAATACATTCCTAAAAACAAACTTGTCAAATGAATATTGTATAAAATGTATTACGTGTAACAAAAACTCAAAATGTGATTTCAAAAGTGCAGTGTTACTTTAGTAGCTATTTTATGCGGATGAATTAGTATATAGTTAAATTGCAATAATCGATCTATTATTCCACTCGAAATGTCGATTTAGAGAAAGGAATGACAACCAAAAAAATATAAATGATATGAATTTTCCCTTGTTTAAAACTAGACTCTCTTGACTAAATTACCTTTTGTTTAACTTTTCAAATTGATGGTTTTGGAGTTTAGGTTTGTATTCACGATGTCTTTATTTTAAATTACAAATCTGTTGTTACTTTTTATTATTCTAACATATTTGTTTATATGTTTTTCATTCAAGTATTAAACAATCAATTAAATTATGAAACCTTACATGTATTCTTGCACACTTTAATTTTTACATTTTGAAAAAAACTATGCATTATTTGGAATTTTTCTTCACATTATAAAGAGACCAAAATAATCATCATTCAATAAGTATAAGATATATTTTTGGTTGTTGATCCATTATATATTTATAGTCATTTTTTGGTTTATTATTGTATCAAATTTTATATACATTAAGATGGTTAAGGATCGATTGAAGCATATCCCTTAATGCAAAAATTAACATTTTTTCAAATCTAATCATATGTAGAATCAAATATTTAAGGATTAATTTGCATCTCCATATCCAACAACAATATTGACTATGTTTTTGTTTAGATTTTGACGCTTGAATCTTTATTTTGACTACATAAACATCGGATCATATCTTTAAGTTCATTTAGTTAATTTGGTTTATAGTTATGAAATTTGGTTTTATTATATCTGCTATTTCTTAGATACATTTGATAGATTAATATTGAATAATGCATCATTAAATCTTTTCTCTTCTAGTATAGTAAGGTCACAACGAGAAAATATTCAATAAAATACATAAGGATATTTATATTTTTCGTGTTTTAACTTTAATTACTTGATGGACGAGAAATTTCCATGAAAAATTTCCACGAATGGTAATCTACTACATAGGCTCTACTATTTATATCTTCCTTTTAACGACATTTAACTTTGTGCACACTCCAAAATATTATTTTACAAGGACACCAAACACTTAAATGATCCTTTGGTCCTCAATATCTTCCACACTCCTTTAACTATGTTCAAGCTCTAAAATCTCTATTTAACATCCACTATTCCAAAATAGTAGATAAAATTTAAAACACATGATTCTTCTTTCTATTACCCTTTAGTAACACTCAATATGGTTTAAGTATAATCTATTGCTTGTTAATCTTCACTTTGTCATGTATTCAATATTTTATTTGTCTTCGTTTCCTAATTAAATTTTATGTGGAATAATATTCTTATATTTATTGCTAATTTCAATCTTATCAATTCAATTACCTTTTAATTATATTGAGAAGTAGTGCACAATGGCAACTCGGTGTTGTGGTGGGTGTGTTTCTTGTTAATAACGAGTTCTAAAATTTAATTTGATTTCCATTTGGTTGTCATTAAGAATTTTTTTCTTGTCTCTTGGAGAAATAAATTGAAAATTTATAATATCTTGGCCATATGGGAGAGTTAGGAGCCTTTTTTTTCTTGAGAAATATTTTTTCTAGCCTTACTCATTAGTTATCTAGATTGACATCATTTATCACAATTCATCAAAATATTGTGAAGAAGGTAATAAAATTATTAAAATTTGTGGTATGCTAAAAATATTTTAAAAAGGCCTTGAGAATGACATCTCTTGACATTTTCGATGGATGTATTGAAGATATCGTACTAGTTTATATTACACTTTGTAAAGACAATAGAACATGGTCCGAATCAACAACCAATATATTTTAATTACTAGTATAGATATTTTATATACATCTAGATCTAAAATACATCGAGAACTATCACTCTTAAGGTTCTTATTTTTGAATCTTACACATAATTAAATTGATTAAAAACTTCATTATCGTCTTCCCTAATTTCCCATTTCTTTTGGTGACACATGTCATCATTCTAATTGTATCACCATGTCGGGATCAAAAATATTTCAAACTTAGGCTCCAAGAATACTATATGACCAAGATATTACATTTTTAAAATTTAATTCTCCAATTGAAAAGAAGAAAATTCTAAGTTATGGTCAAACGAATGCCAAATTTAAAGTTGAAATTTCCATGTTATAATCAAATGATGGTAATCGACATCTCCATCAACCGATATACAATATAATATCACATCCTTAGGTATATAATAATGAATAAAAATTCTAGGTTTCAAATTACTCCCTCACAATCAAATAAATGTCAAATTTGAAATTAAATAATATTTATGAACAACTCATGACATTACATTCCACAACAAATCTAGCTTAATTATTTTATAAATCCTATCAACTAATAATCTAATGCTTATAGGTCCGAATTAAGGGTTGTGAGCATCCTAGAAATAAATAAATAAATTCTATTGTAGACAACATAATTAATGTAACAAAATATTGGATTACTTGATATGTTATTCCTCTACCATCTAAGAAAAAAATTCTAATAAAATATTTCATAGCCACCACTTCCTAAATTCCCCAATTAATTCTCTAACATATAGTCTATGATCTATCATAATTTTCATTTTCTTTTATATTTCCCAACTATTTTTTCCTAAATTCTTTATATATTTACCTTTCTTGATCTCTTCTTCCAATAAACTTCCAAGTATTCAAAACAATATGAAGTATGAAAAATACATGAGTATGAATTAAATATATGAATCCTACAACAAATACACTTGCATATGTATTAGTAAAAAATAAAGTCTCCTAAATATTAACGTCCCACTCACTTGCTTAATTTGCCTAGTCCTTAATTCACCTCATTTACCTCTAATTACCAATCATAATATAAACTCTATATAAATGGTTGAGTGGATATCATAACAATATATAATATGATGCAATACTAAGTGTATCCTAATTCTAATTGATTGCTAACCAATCTTAATGATAAATGAATATTAATGATTGATTGACATATTAACAAGGCATAATTAATTGTGCCACTAGACTTTCGACAAACCGTCACACCATTACCTCATCTTTGTTAAAATAGTTAAATTTTGAAAATCTCTTCAAAGATCCCACCATCTTAAGCGTGTTCATTTTTTTTTTATTTTACACATTTTATGAAATTGGTTTACAATTTACTTTATATAAATTATAATAGTGAGATGTTCATTTTGAGAGGGAAAATAATGTGACAAATACTTCAACAAAATTAATGGAACACGTGTCATAAGACTATAGAGAGTCCCATTCCATCATAAGTTCTTTTTCTTGACTATGGAAAAGATATGAGAATGAAGGAGCTTAATGTGTTGGTATGTTTCGGGATCAATTTCAGTTGATATAAATATGTCCTTTGTGGGTATTTAACACATTGTAGGTGTTGGGTGAGTAACTACTTGAGATATATACAATGTTATTCTGCAAGTTGCGAGGTCAATTTTTTTGAAATAAGTTATTCATAATGTATCGGTAACTTATTTTCATTCTATAAGAATAAGAACTTCAATCTATCATATTCATTTTCTTTATAATGGTGAGATATATGAAATATAAATATCACTACCATTTAAATTTTTCTAAAAATCGATATATAAATATTAATAATTGAGTGAGATGTTAGAATAATAAACACAATTAATCATACTAACATTGTTTTTATTTCATCTAATAATACACCACGTATATACGTAAATAAGATTAGAGAAGAACCTCTATTTCTATCTTAGTGTTAGTGAAAAATCCATGAAATCGTATAAAGGTCAATTACAATCATTACAATAACACACATTAAAAGAGTAAATCTACATGTAAATGAAAAAATATCTCCGTAACAATCAAAGATAAAAATTCAAAAAAATGTAATAAAGGCTAAAAATATTAATGATACAAGATAAAATGCATTCACATTAGAAAATGTATGATTGGTTATATCTTACTAATTTCAATTCCCATAACACATGTAGTTCCGACTTCATAGATCCATTAACACTTATTCCCTAGGAAAATATTCTCACCAAATTGTTTGGTCGATCGCATGGTAGGAAAAATACAAACAACTTAGTGAGACCAACTTATAATTTTGATATCAGATCAACTAGTATTATATGACCTTAATTAAAGGCCTTTAAAATTGTACCAAGCAAACTCTAACTAACTTTGACTAAATCTACTCTAGGTGGCGGAAATTACTATTTTTAGTAGTTTACTAGAACTTGTTATTCTTAGTAAGTTCGCATGCTTATTCATATGGGCACAAAAATTTCCATGCATCTTCTACATTCCTAAATTAGAGGAATTTCCAAATTTCTAACTCATAATGCAACTAATAGACTAAAATTAACTAATGCCCAAAAATAGGAAAAAACCGAACTACAACTTAAATCCTAATTTTTGGCCTCAAGATGGTGGATTTAGGGCCCAAAAATGTGCCAAAACTTGCTCCAACTAGTAGGGATGGATTTGATTAGTGCATTTATCTCATGAAACATGTGGTTTAAAAAAAAAATAGACTCAAACGGACACCCGGAGCTCAAGTTATGACCTTGTCAAGTTCCTACTAATTTTGGCGCATCATTCTCCCCTGCTTGAAAAAATGCAGCTCCTGCAAGTTGTCTTCTTCAAACTACTTCCATTTATCTGCATCCAACTTCTTAATCTCCCACTCTATGACCCAAGTATTGTCCTCTTGTTCCAGTCCTTTCCAATGTACCAAATATTTGTTGTATTTCCCATGTCGTGTGTCCATTGTTTTCTTATCTAGAATCTGATCCACTTCTTCTTTCTTCTTCACCGGAACTTGTTGCCTCCAATCTACTACTTCATCAATAACATCCCCTTCTACACCATCCCCATGAAAAGAATACAAATCTGAAACATTAAACACTGGAGAAATATCAAAATTCCCTAGCAATTCTACCTCATAAGCATTATCATTTTTTTTTTCATGATTTTACAGGGACCAATCTTCTTGTACTTCAACTTGTTATAGGTTCCTTTTGGAAACCTTTCCTTTGCATAGATATACCATAACCAACTCACCAACTATAAATACCTTTCTCTATCTATGCACATCTGCTATTTCCTTATACTTATCATTACTATTTTGTAGCTTCTTCCGCACTTCTTCCTATAATTGTTGTATATGTTCGGAAAATGCTTCTACATCATCACTGACTCTGCCATCAACTGGTAGTTGTACCAAATCTAACACCCCATTTGGATTACTCCCATACAATTGAAAATGGAGACTTTCTATGGATCTATTTATGGAACTGTTATATGCAAACTCAGCTTGTGGTAATGCTAAGTCCCATTGTTTTGGCTTTTCCCCAACGATGCACCTTAATAGGTTTCCCAAACTCCGATTTACCACCTCTATTTTCCCATCATTTGAGGATGATAGGCACTTCTTGAACTATAGTTGAGTTCCAAATTCTTCCATAAAGTCCTCCTAGAAGTGACTTAAGAACCTTGTGTCCCTATCTGAAGTAATGGTTTTTGGAACACCATGCAAATGAACAACTTCTCTAAAAAAAAATCTGCTACACCTGTCACATCACTTGTTTTCTTGCAGGAAATAAAATGAACCATCTTAGAAAACCTATCAACAACCACAAAAATTGATTCATTACCTCATTGTTTTTGGTAATCCCAAAACAAAATCCATACTGTCAGATTTGTCCATGACCCTTTAGGAATAGGAAAGGCATATACAACCCGTATTTGCATTGCATGGAGACTTTCGAGACTTGAAAATTCCACACCTCTCCACATATCTTACCACATCTCTTTTCAGCTTGGCATAGTAGTATTTCTCTGCTACCAAGGCTATCATCTTATCTTTACCAAAATGCCCACTAATCCTCTGTTATGTAACTCTTTCACTATATTCTCTCTCATAGACCCAACTAGAATACATAGTTGGTGTCCCTTGAATAGGTAGCCATCCTGTAAAATGTACTCATCTTGGACATCTCCTACATTGTTTGACAATGGACGAATTAACCTTTCAACAATATCCTTGAAATTAGAATCAAAAGAATACAAACCCTTTATTGCTTCAAAACCCACCACCTCATTTTCCATAGTGGTAAAAAAGTCACACACCTACTCAATGCATCTGCAACTTGATTTTGTTTTCCTGATTTATGTTTTAGAGAAAAAGTATATGACCCTACAAAAATGATACTTCATGCCTACTATTCAACTTCTTTTGTGTATTGACATACTTTAAGGCTATGTGGTCTCGTAAATAACAAAAACTCTCTTAGGCACTAAGTAATGCCTCCAACTAATTTAATGCTTGTACAATTGCATAAAATTCCACATCATAAGTAGAGTAGTTCTTTCTTACCTCATTTAGTTTCTCACTAAAAGAAAATTACTTTTTCACTTGACTTAAACAAACCAATCAACCTACATGTGAGGCATCACAATCAACCTCAAACACTTTATCAAAAATTTGGTAGTCCCAAAATGGGTGCCTCTGTCACCTTCTTCTTCAAGAACCAAAACTATCCTCAACTGCCTTTGTCCACAAAAACTCATAATCAACTAATAGATGTAAAATGTTAACTAATGCCCAAAAATAGAAAAAATGAACTACAACTTAAATCCTAATTTTTAAAATTTCTAACCATGGATTTAGGGCCCAAAAATGTTCAAAAATTAACTCTTTTGGTAGTTAGGATTCAAATTGTTTTTCTCTCATGAAACATGTGGTTTAAAAACAAAAATAGACTCAAAAAGACACACTCAACTCTCAAGTTGACCTTTCAATTCTTTCTTAATAATTGCCTTGCATTCAGCATCATTCTCCCTGCTTGCAATGAAAAAAATAATAGCAATCCCAAGTTGTCTTCTTTAAATTCACTTATTCTTCCATTTTTCTAAAGATCAACATATTCAAAATTAATCTCAACTCTTGATGACCCATTATTTCTTCTTTTTTTCCATTCCTTTCCAATGTACCAAATATTTGTAAACTCATATTTCCATGAATGCATCATTCCATTATTTTCTTATCTAGAATCTGATCCACTTTTTTCTTTTTCTTCTTCACTGAAACTCTATTCCTCCAATCTACTACTTCATCAATAACATCCCCTTCTACATCATCCCCATCAAAAAGAATACAAATCTAAAACATTGAACTAGAGAAATATCAAAATTTCCTTGCAATTCTACCTCATAAGCATTATCATTTTATTTTTCACGATTTTTCAAGGACCAATCTTCTTGTACTTCAGCTTGTTATAGGTTCCTTTTGGAAACCTTTCCTTCCATAGATATCCATAACCAACTCACCAACTTAAATAACCTTTCTCTATCTCATTGATGCACATCATTTTATTTCTTTATACTTATCATTACTATTATTCTCACAACTTTTTCCACACTTCTTTCCTATTTGTTTATATGTATATAAAAAAAATGCTGAAATGCATCATCATCACTGATGAACCATCAATCAAGTAGATTATAGATCAAAGACAAAATCTAACACCCCATTTGGATTACTCCCATACACAAATGAAAATGGAGACTTTAATTTCAATGGATCTATTTAGAAAAATTTATATGCAAACTAGCTTGTGGTAATGCTAAGTCCCATTTTTTTGAGCTTTTCCCCAACGATGCACCTTAAAAAGTTTCCCAAACTTTCCTGATTTACCACCTTTTTTCCCATGAGTTTGAGGATGATAGGAATTCTTTGAAATATATTTGAGTTCCCAATTTCTTCCATAAAGTCCTCCAGAAGTGACTTAAGAACCTTGTGTCCCTATCTAAAGTAATGGTTTTTGGAACATGCAATGAAAAATTTGAAAAACTCAAATTCTCTAAAAAACAAATCTCTATATATTATCACATCACTTGTTTTCTTGCAGGAAATAAAATGAACCATCTTAGAAAACCTATCAACAACCACAAAAATTGAGTCATTACCTCATTGTTTTTGGTAATCCCAAAACAAAATCCATACTCAGATCTGTCCATGACCCTTTAGGAACAAGAAATGACATATACTAACCTTTATGTATTTTGTGCATGGCCTTTTGAGACTTGGAAAATTTGACACCTCTCCACATATCTTACCACATCTCTTTTCAAACTTTGGCCAATAGTATTTCTCTGCTACCAAGGCTATCATCTTATCTTTACCAAAATGCCCAACCAATCCTCCACTATGCAACTCTTTCACTATATTCTCTCTCATAGACCCAACTAGAATACATAGTTGGCATCCCTTGAATAGGTAGCCATCCTATAAAATGTACTCATCTAGACATCTCTTGCATTTTCTGACAATGGATGAATTAACCTTTCAACAATATTGAAATTGAAATGTAAAAAAAAAGAATACAAACCCTTTATTGCTTCAAAACCCACCACCTCATTTTCCATAGTGGTAAACAAAGTCACATGCCTACTCAATGCATCTGCAACTTGATTTTTTTTCTGATTTATGTTTTAGAGAAAAAGTATAACCCTACAAAAATGATACCCACTTTGCATGCCTACTATTCAACTTCTTTTGTGTATTCACATACTTCAGGGCTATGTGGTCTATAAATAACACAAACTCCTTAGGCACTAAGTAATGCCTCCAATGCCTTAATGCTTGTACAATTGCATAAAATTCCACATCATAAGTAGAGTAGTTCTTTCTTACCTCATTCAGTTTCTCACTAAAGAAAGCTACTGGCTTTCCACCTTGACTTAGAACAACACCAATACCCACATGTGAGGCATCACAATCAACCTCAAACACTTTATCAAAATATGGTAGTGCCAAAATGGGTGCCTCTGTCACCTTCTTCTTCAAGAACTGAAAACTATCCTCAGCTGCCTTTGTCCACAAAAACTCCCTTCCTTTTGTGCAATTTGTTATAGGTGCTACAATACTGCTGAATTTTTTAATAATTTTTTTGTAAAATGTTGCTAGACCATGAAAGCTTCTTACCTCTGTTATACTCCATGGAGTAGGCCATTCAATAATTTCCTTTATCTTTTTGAGTCCATATGTACCCCATTTACTGAAATAATAAAGCCCAAGAATACCAAACTCTCTTGCATAAATGTGCACTTCTTCATATTTGCATAGAGTTTCTCTTTCCTTAACACTTCAAATATCACCCTTAGATGCCTCAAATGTTCTTCTTTAGTTTTACTAAAGATCAAGATATCATCAAAATAAACCACAACAAACTTACCATTATACTCCCACAAAGACGGTGTTCATCAGTCTCATAAAAGTACTAGGTGCATTGGATAACCCGAATGGCATCACCAACCACTCATATAATCCATTTCCTATCTTGAATGTTGTTTTCCACTCATCTCCTTCTCTGATCCGAATCTGATGGTAACCACTTTGAAGATCAATCTTGGTGAAATACCTAGATCCAAGCAAGCACATCCATCATATCATCAAGGCGAGGTATTGGGAACCTATACTTGATTGTAATTTTATTGATTTCTCTACTATCCATGCACATTCTCCATGTTCCATCCTTCTTTGTTAATAAAGTTGGGGTTACACATGGACTCATGCTCTCCCTTATGACCCCCTTTCATACGAGCTCTGCCACTTACCTATTCAACTCTGCATGCAATGTCGGGCTCATCCTATAAGCCACTTGATTTGGGAGTGAAGACCCTGGAATCAAATCAATATGGTGTTGAATATCTCTTTTGGGTGGTAATCCATCTAGTAGCTCATCAGGAATAACATCAAAAATTCTTCTATTAATTTTGTTGTTTCTACTGGTATTTGTGCACTTACAAGTTCATCCTTATTTTTTGTGACTAGTGCATAAAAAAACTAGTTGCCTTTTCCTCCTTCACAAATTCCTTTTGCAGAAAGCATATTTTCAGCCTTCCCCTCTTCCTTAAGAGGTAGAAAACTATTTTTGTGCCATCCTTCCAGAAAGTATAAGTATTCTTTCCCCATCATGAATAACTTTTCTATCAAATTGCCATGGTCTTCCTAGCAGCATATGACATGCATCCATAGGAATAACATCACACCAAATCTCATCCTTGTAACTTTTCCCAATAGAAAAACTTATTAAACATCTCTTATCAATAGTAACTTCATTACCCTTCTTAAACCATGCAATACGGTAAGGGTTAGGATTCTTCTCACAATGCAGACCCAATTTCTCGACCATCTCATTTGAAACCATGTTCTCACAACTACCACCATCAATAATAACATTACATACCTTTCCTCCTGAAGTGCATCTTGTTCTAAAAATATTTGTACGCAGCCATGCATCCCCCTTGATATCCTTTCTTGGAGCAATCATCATCCTCTTGATCATCATATTTTCTCCAACATCTGGTGGAATTTCTAGGTCTGTTCATCTTCTACTTGTTCAGCTTCAACAAGATTTACTCTTGGAGCATCTCCTTGCCTCTTGTCATGTGTATAAGAATGTGGGCATTCAAAATCCCGATGCCCCTCTTCACCACATCTATAACAAACAAATGGTCTTTTCGTGGAGCCTCCCATCCTCTATCGCCACATATATCCTCTACCCCTAGAAAATCCTCTACCTCTTTGTTGATTCTGGAAATCTTGTCTCATATCTTCTTTCTTTTCCAATCCATGAGATGATTCTCCCCTACCTTGGCTGAAACCAGCTCATCCCCGAAAGGAAGATGAGGCCCCCTATTCATTCCAGGTGATCTCCTAAAACTTTGATGATTTTTTTTTCCTCGGCCTTTAAGGCTAATTGATAGGCATCCTCCATGCTCTTAATCCTATGCATACTTATCTCATCTTGAATAGAAAATTTTAATCCATTTACATACCTTGCAGCCATTTGTTCCTCAGTTTCTTCATGCTCTACATGAATGGACAACTTGTAGAACTCATCTGTGTATTCTTGCACTGTTTGTAAGTTCTGTCTGAGATTCTAAAACCTCTGTAAAGGGTTTGTGCATAATCCACAGGGAGAAATTTATCTTTCAGCTTCTTCTCCATCTTACTCCACGTCCTAATTCTTTCTTTCCCCTTTCTTGACCACTCTTTCTGTAGGTGATCCCACCATAACATAGCATGACCTTTCAATTTTGTGCATGCAAATTTTACCTTCTTTTCTTTTGACATAGCCTTCCACTCAAAAAAAAATTTCCCCATGCTAGTCAACCAGTCTATCAGCTCCTCTAGTTTTAGACTACCACCATACTCTGAAACATCAACTCTTATCCCATCATTCTTTCCTTCTAATGCTCGAAGCATCCTTTCTTCAAAAGCTAATGGTGGTGCTTGTGTTTCCTCCTCTTCACAAACTTCTTCTTCATTGTGTCATCTCCACCTTGATTTTCTCTTTGGGTTATCATTGCAGCAAGCACAACAACTTTCCTCTGTAGATCTTGCATATTTCTATTCATCTAGGAAATACCTCCTCCTCTTCCTCTTCTTGCCATTTTTTTAAAGACTCGAACCAACTCTAATACCAGATAATGTAGCCAAATTCTAAACAAACTTGATATACTACAAATAATATGAACTCCAAAAGAAAATAGATCTCCTTCTTCATTATTGAATAATGAATTACAATGTTTCCTAAATAGGAAAAACTCCCAACTCGAGTTTCCAAGAAAACTCTAACTAACTTTGACTAAATCTACTCTAGGTGGTGGAAATTACTATTTTTAGTTTTACTAGAACCTACTATTCTTAGTAAGTTTGCATGCTTATTCATATGGGCAAAAAAATTTCCACGCATCTTCTACATTCCTAAATTAGAGGAATTTCCAACTTTCTAACTCATAATGCAACTAATAGACTAAAATTAACTAATGCCCAAAAATAGGAAAAAAAAACTGAACTACAACTTAAATCCTAATTTTTGGCCTCAAGATGGTGGATTTAGGGCCCAAAAATGTGTCAAAACTTTCTCCAACTAATAGTAGGGATGGTTTGTGTGTTCATCTCATCAAAACATGTGGTTTAAAAAAAAAAAATGGACTCAAATGGACACCCAGAGCTCAAGTTATGACCTTGTCAAGTTCCTGCTAATTTTGGTGCATCATTCTCCCCTGCTTGAAAAAAATGCAGCTCCTGCAAGTTGTCTTCTTCAAACTGCTTCCATTTATCTGCATCCAACTTCTTAATCTCCCACTATGTGACCCAAGTATTTTCCTCTTGTTCCAGTCCTTTCCAATGTACCAAATATTTGTTGTATTTCCCATGTCGCGTGTCCATTGTTTTCTTATCTAGAATCTGATCCACTTCTTCTTTTTCTTCTTCACCGAACCTACGTTGCCTCCAATCTACTACTTCATCAATAACATCCCCTTCTACACCATCCCCATGAAAATAATACAAATCTGAAACATTAAACACTGGAGAAATATCAAAATTCCCTGGCAATTCTACCTCATAAGCATTATCATTTTTTTTTTCATGATTTTGTAGGGACCAATCTTCTTGTACTTTAACTTGTTATAGGTTCCTTTTGGAAACCTTTCCTTCCATAGATATATACCATAACCAACTCACCAACTGTAAATACCTTTTCTCATCTATGCACATCTGTTATTTCCTTATACTTATCATTACTATTCTGCAACTTCTTCCGCACTTCTTCCTGCAATTGTTGTATATGTTTGGAAAATGCTTCTGCATCATCACTGACTCTGCCATCAACTGGTAGTTGTACCAAATCTAACACCCCATTTGGATTACTCCCATACACAATTGAAAATGGAGACTTTCTGTGGATCTATTTATGGAACTATTATATGCAAACTCAGCTTGTGGTAATGCTAAGTCCCATTGTTTTGGCTTTTCCCCAACGATGCACCTTAACAAGTTTCCCAAACTCCGATTTACCACCTCTTTTCCCATCAGTCTGAGGATGATAGGCACTACTGAACTATAGTTGAGTTCCCAATTTCTTCCATAAAGTCCTCCATAAGTGACTTAAGAACCTTGTGTCCCTATCTGAAGTAATGGTTTTTGGAACACCATGCAAATGAACAACTTCTAAAAAAAAAATCTCTACTACGCCTATCGCATCACTTGTTTTTTCACAGAAATAAAATGAACCATCTTAGAAAACCTATCAACAACCAAAAATTGAGTCATTACCTCATTGTGTTTTTGGTAATCCCAAAACAAAATCCATACTCAAGATCTATCCATGACCCTTTAGGAATAGGAAATGGCATATACAACCCTGTATTTTGTGCATGGCCTTTTGAGACTTGGAAAATTTGACACCTCTCCACATATCTTACCACATCTCTTTTCAGCTTTGGCCAATAGTATTTCTCTACTACCAAGGCTATCATCTTATCTTTACCAAAATGCCCAACCAATCCTCCATTATGCAACTCTTTCACTATATTCTCTCTCATAGACCCAACTGGAATACATAGTTGGCATCCCTTGAATAGGTAGCCATCTATAAAATGTACTCATCCTGGACATCTCCTGCATTGTCTAACAATGGATGAATTAACCTTTCAACAATATCCTTGAAATCAGAATCAGAAGAATACAAACCCTTTATTGCTTCAAAACCCACCACCTCATTTTCCATAGTGGTAAACAAAGTCACACACGCCTACTCAATGCATCTGCAACTTGATTTGTTTTCCTGATTTATGTTTTAGAGAAAAAGTATAACCCTACAAAAATGATACCCACTTTGCATGCCTACTATTCAACTTCTTTTTGTGTATTCACATACTTTAGGCTATGTGGTCTATAAATAACACAAACTCCTTAGGCACTAAGTAATGCCTCCAATGCCTTAATGCTTGTACAATTGCATAAAATTCCACATCATAAGTAGAGTAGTTCTTTCTTACCTCATTCATTTTCTCACTAAAGAAAGCTATTGGCTTTCCACCTTGACTTAGAACAACACCAATACCCACATGTGAGGCATCACAATCAACCTCAAACACTTTATCAAAATCTGGTAGTGCCAAAATGGGTGCCTCTGTCACCTTCTTCTTCAAGAACTGAAAACTATCCTCAACTGCCTTTGTCCACAAAAACTCCCTTCCTTTTGTGCAATCTATTTATAGGTGCTACAATACTGCTGAAATTTTTAATAAACTTTTGTAAAATGTTTCTAGACCATGAAAGCTTCTTACCTCTTTGTTATACTCCATGGAGTAGGCCATTCAATAATTTGCCTTTATCTTTTTGAGTCCATCTATACCCCATCTGCTGAAATAATAAAGCCCAAGAATACCAAACTCTCTTGCATAAATGTGCACTTCTTCATATTTGCATAGAGTTTCTCTTTCCTTAACACTTCAAATATCACCCTTAGATGCCTCAAATGTTCTTCTTTAGTTTTACTAAAGATCAAGATATCATCAAAATAAACCACAACAAACTTACCATTATACTCCCGCAACACGGTGTTCATCAATCTCATAAAAGTACTAGGTGCATTGGATAACCCGAATGGACATCACCAACCACTCATATAATCCATTTCCTGTCTTGAATGTTGTTTTCCACTCATCTCCTTCTCTGATCCAAATCTGATGGTAACCACTTGAAGATCAATCTTGGTGAAATACCTAGATCCAACAAGCACATCCATCATATCATCAAGGTGAGGTATTGGGAACCTATACTTGATTGTAATTTTATTGATTCTCTGCTATCCATGCACATTCTCCATGTTCCATCCTTCTTTGGTGTTAATAAAGTTGGGGTTACACATGGACTCATGCTCTCCCTTATGACCCCTTTCTCACGAGCTCTGCCACTTGCCTATTCAACTCTGCATGCAATGTTGGGCTCATCCTATAAGCCACTTGATTTGGGAGTGAAGACCTGGAATCAAATCAATATGGTGTTGAATATCTCTTTTGGGTGGTAATCCATCTGGTAGCTCATCAAGAATAACATCAGAAAATTCTTCTATTAATTTTTGTTTCTACTAGTATTTGTGCACTTGCAGGTTCATCCTTATTTGTGACTAGTGCATAAAAAAACCGGTTGCCTTTTGCCTCCTTCACAAATTCCTTTGCAGAAAGCATATTTTCAGCCTTCCCTCTTCCTTAAGAGGTAGAAAAACTATTTTTGTGCCATCCTTCCAAGAAAGTATAAGTATTCTTTCCCCATCATGAATAACTTTTCTATCAAATTGCCATGGTCTTCCTAAGCAAACATATGACATGCATCCATAGGAATAACATCACACCAAATCTCATCCTTGTAATTTTCCCAATAGAAAAACTTATTAAACATCTCTTATCAAAAAGTAACTTCATTACCCTTCTTAAACCATGCAATACGGTAAGGGTTAGGATTCTTCTCACAATGCAAGACCCAATTTCTCAACCATCTCATTTGAAACCATGTTCTCACAACTACCACCATCAATAATAACATTACATACCTTTCCTCCTGAAGTGCATCTTGTTCTGAAAATATTTGTAC